>JAXGGA010000131.1:0-323494 GCA_038373865.1 Uloborus plumipes
ACATCTTTTACTTTCTTTGCAAATGACCAAACCTGGAAACGATGCGATGCCAAGCAAGTAGCGGTAAGGAGAATCGGGAGATAGCTTCAATTTCTTGCCAAGTCTTCAAATTTGGCTACTTTTCGGCCGACTTTAAGACCCCTCATCTCGAAAACGAGGGGACGAGGGCACTTGATCTTTGGGTCAAAAACATGTTTCAGTTTGCTCTTTCGAATGGTACCATTTTTAACTTTTTTCATTATTACTTAAGTCGAGTACTTTCCTGGTAAGTAGCAAGTCCCCAGCAAGCAAAATATCTTGCCTCAGGATTGCATAAAGGTTAACGCGTCGGCAAATATCACCTTGCCTAAATGCTGCCTGAATAATGTTATGTTACTCTCTAAGAGCTGTCATCGACTTGCCCCAATGTTGACTGTCAAGGTTTATGCAGCCTAATATCAGTCGAGTTACAGGGTGGGCTCTGCCTTTGAAGCATCAAAATGCTGGCATAACAGTGTGAAATCAATCTGCATGCAAGAAGTGGTAGCTATTGTAATCTTGCATACATATTATCTTGACATTAAAATGGCAGGATACATTGATATAACAGTGTGAAATTAGTCTGTATGCAAGGTGCAATTGCTTGCAAGGTCTTTCTTTCTTTCTTTTTTTTTTTTTTTTGTGTGTGTTATTTTCGCTTCAAATTTACGAAGTAAATTTTATACTTTAACTATTCGTTTCATTCTTCAAGCAAATTGTTTTTTAGCTTAGAATATTTTTAAGCTGACACATGATTGGAAAGTCACATAGAGATATTTGCTTTCGTTCGATTTGCAATTTATTTGCGGATAATGAAAATTACTTCATTGATTTTAGAATAAACTTTACATATTAAAATTCATAGTTCTTATATAGTGGCAAAAACATAGTTAGATTTTTTATTATTTATTTATTTTATTATTATTATTTTTTTTTTGCTTAACAGAATGAGTCGCACTATTAAAAATACAATGCAATATTTTATTTATTTAAAAATGTATGCTTCTTTTCGAATTATTAATACATAAAATGCCTGGTTAAAATTATGGAGAAATATTAATAAATATCGCAGATAATAAACAAAAAAATCTAAGTCCATTTCTGAGTGGATGTCAGCTTAAAAAATACACTTAGACAAAAAACTAATTTATTTTCAAGAATAACATAAATAGTTATTGAATAAAATTAAACTTACTAGCGAGCTTGAAGTCATTTTATGGTAAAACCGTCACTGCGTATAATCCCTTGTCTGCTTTGTTTAAGAACGAAAAACTTTATTTTTGCCCATTTCTGCCATTGATCGCGATATTTATTGTGTATAGCACTTGTTAAATAAAGGCAGTTAAGAATGATTCAAATAATTTCTAACACAATCATATTCCACGCTTAAGCAAACAGATTTTTAACGAAGCCAAACTGCGCTACCACGTGCAAGCTAACTCGCTTTCATGTTCTTGATAACGCCGAAGAAAAAAACCCACGATACAAGAAACTAGGAATGCTGGGAATAACAGTCCGCGCATGCGTATCTTTCAACAAAGATCCAGGTGGGTCGGGAGCATGTCTTTGTTTGCTAATGACCCTGACGGCAACAGCATGAAACCAGTGTTTCTCAACTGCTCCTTTTGAATCCTGACGCTGACAACATGTATGCAGTCTTAATATTGCAGGAGGAAATCAGTATGGATATTGAAAGATGAATATAATCTTGCACACGTGCTGTTTTTGCAATATATACTTTTTAATCTTTATACAGTCTGTATGCAGTAATTAAAATTTAATACTGACGCCATCAGTACATTATCAAGATCTGTCAAGGCTGATGCAAGAAATTTTGCTTGTAGGGTCCTCATTGCTTTCCTTCCAAACATTTTACAAAACACACTCCCTAACATTCTAAAATCTTATAACTATTTTCCCTTTGGACAGTTATTGCACATTTCAATGAAGGAATAATTTGCTATGCTCTCCTCTTTCTCCTGGGAAAAGGTCACAAAACATTCAGAGCTCTAATTCGTAGTTTGTTAATACAGTGAACTCTACAGCGTCACCAGGGGCCCTACTCTCATTGTATCGTCAATGTTGTCGATACCGAGAATAAGGGTTTTTTGTGCCCCGTGACGTCACATCTCGTGAGACACGAATAATCGCTAATCTCAAAGCCACTTCTAATTTAAGGTACCTAGAATCGCGCCGAGAAGTTTACGACAGGGTAAGAAGACGTGAGATGTCTTCCTCGGCAGGGAGAAGCTGTTTGTTTATTCCATTTTTTCTCAACGCGGAGTGTGCCATAATGTTTATTTTTTAGTATAAGTTCTGAAAATGGAGTTTAGTATGTTTTCACATTGAGAGTTAAGATTTTTTCTTTATTGTGAGTTTGAATTTAGAAGAGGCATCCATTTATCGGCAGTAATTGGAACTCTGCAACTTTGCCGATTATCTATAATCATATTATTTTACTGATTAATTGGCCAACATTTTTCAAATTGAAATTACTTTAAGGTATGCCCAAAACTTGAATTTATATATCTACTTAACCAGGGTGTCGATCTAACCCAAGGGGGAGGGAAACATTTCCTTTAATAAAATGAGCTCTTTACTAAAATTCTATTTTCTACCAGGGGAGGGGGGGGGGATTTCGTTTTTATTGTATCGTATTTAAGTTTAATTTTTCTTCACAGAATAATTTAATCATCGTTTTTCAAGTCTCAAAAGCATAAAACATGAATTTGTTTCTTTCAATTCTCAAACATAAAGTGTTTTAAATGCATTTTGGAAAAAAGATCCGCAGACATGTGATTTAGGATCTCCATTTTTCTCTTATGCATTGCCCCAAAAATAGGGACTTGTACTTAATATTTAGAGAGTGAATATATATCTCTTATTGTGAAAAGGCCAAAATATCGCGAAAAGCAAAATTGAGTCTTTCAAAATCATTGCAAAAAGTGCCGCACATGAAGTAATTTTTACCCCTCTCAAACAACAAAATGCTTTAAATACACGTTTTGAAAAAATGATACCTAGACATAGCGCACGACTTTGTAGGACATTGAGCACGAGCTGTATGTGCTGCCCCCCCCCCCCCCCAAATAAAAACAATATAATGAAGTAGTAAAATATTTTGGATTTCAAGAAAAAAAATTAAAATTATTTTTTTGTCTTGTCATAGTGCGATATGAAATTTCTCCATTTTAAAAACTTCAGATGGATTTAAGCCCCCCCCCCCCAAACGTTGGTGCCCTGAGCCTGTGCTCCATATACTTATGCTTTAATTTTGCCCTGCCCTGACATGTGATTTTTCTTTACTTAGCATTTAAAGACTGAAATGCAACTATAATTGCGAAAACAAAAATGAGTAACGCAAAAAGGGAACTTCTACTTAAAGCCTGAATTTTAAACTATTATTGCGATAAAGTCAAAATATCGCTGAAAAGAAAATCATTAAGTTAAATGATTTAATTTAACAAATATTTTTAAATATTAGTATTATTTTTTTAAAGTATTTATAATTTTTTTCATGTTTAGTCGAAGTATTTGATACATTGAAATGAATTCGTATAATGTATTTCGACACTTTACTTCACTTACGCTTGTATGCTCGTATGTGTTGAAAAGATGTACTAATTGCGATTTAAAATTCTAATAATTTTAAATTTCTGAAACACAACATCTTAATCTCCCCGAATGCTTTTAATGTTTGGCTCTCGAATCTTTTTGCCATAACGCGAGTGAGATATACTGTCAATTTGATTGGTCAATCGTTTTTCCTTCTCGATACGCGGTAGAATGAGAGAAAATTCTCGCTTGGGCACATTAGGGTTTTCAGAGTAGTACAAAATTTGACAAGCGACTACTTTTTCGGCTATTCTTGCTTGTCGTGAGGGTCTAATAGATGTCACTGGAAGTTCCAGGAAGTTTCAGAGTAGGGCCCCAGGGGCCCTACTCTGAAACTTCCTGGAACTTCCAGTGACGTCTATTACTCCCTCACGACAAGCAAGAATAGCCGAAAAAGTAGTCGCTTGTCAAATTTTGTACTACTCTGAAAGCCCTAATGTGCCCAAGCGAGAATTTTCTCTCCTTCTACAGCGTATCGAGAACGATAAAGGATTGACCAATCAAATGACAGTATATCTCAATCGCGTTATTACATCAACACTCGCGCGTGCATTTTGCTTTAACTTTCTGGTTCAGCTTAGGCTCCGAAATAGATGGCAAAAAGATTCAAGAGTGAAATATTAAAAGCATTCGGGCAGATTAAAATGTTATGTTTCAGGAATTTAAAAATATTAGAATTTTAAATCGCAATTAGTGCATCTGTTCACCACATACGAGCATACAAGCGTAAGCAAGGTAAAGTGTCGAAATACATTATACGAATTCATCTCAATGTATCAAATGCTTCGACTAAACATGAAAAAACTTTAATACTAATATTTAAAAATATTTGTTAAATTAAATCATTTAACTTCATGACTTTGTTTTCAGCGATATTTTGACTTAATCGCAATAATAGTTTAAATTCAGGTTTTAAGTAAAAGTCCCTTTTTTGCGTTACTCATTTTTGTTTTCGCAATAATAGTTGTATTTTCAGTCTTTAAATGCTAAGTAAAGAAAAATCACATGTCTGGGCAGGGCAAAATTAAGGCATAGGTATGTGGGGCACAGGCTCAGGGCACCAACGTTTGGGAGGGGGGGGCTCAAATCATCTAAAGTTTTAAAATGGAGAAATTTCATATCGCAATGACAAGATAAAAAATAAATTTAAAAATACTCTTTAGAAAACTTGAAATCCGAAATATTTTACTACTTCATTATATTGTTTTTATTTGGAGGGGGGGGGGGCAGCACATAAAGCTCGTGCTCAATGTTCTACAAAGTCATGCCCTGTGTCTAGGTATCACTTTTTCAAAACCTGTATTTTTAAATACATTTGTTGTTTGAGAGGGGTAAAAATTACTGCATGTGCTGCGCTTTTTACAATGATTTTGATAGACTCAATTTTGCTTTTCACAATATTTTGGCCTTTTTGCAATAAGATATATATATTCACTCTCTAAATAATAAGTACAAGTCCCTATTTTTGGGGCAATGCATAAGAGAAAAATACAGATCCTAAATCACATGTCTGCGGATCTTTTTTCCAAAATGCATTTAAAACACTTTATGTTTGAGAATTGAAAGAAACAAATTCATGTTTTATGTTTTTGCTATCATTTTAAGACTTGAAAAACGATGATTCAATTATTCTGTGAGGAAAAATTAAACTTAAATACGATACGATGAAAACGAAATGCCCCCCCCCCCCCCTCCTCTGGTAGAAAATAGAATTTGAGTAAAGAGCTCATTTTATTAAAGGAAATGTATCCCTCCCCCTTGGGTTAGATCGACACCCTGATTAAGTAAATATATAAATTCAAGTTTTGGGCATACCTTAAAGCAATTTCAATTTGAAAAATTTTGGCCAATTTCTCAGTAAAATAAGATGATTATAGATAATCGGCAAAGTTGCAGAGTTCCAATTACTGCCGATAAATGGATGCCTCTCCCAAATTCAAACTCAAAATAAAGAAAAAATCTTTACTCTCAATGTAAAAACATACTAAACCACATTTTCAGAACTTATAAACATTATGGCACACTCCGCGTTGAGAAAAAATGGAATAAACAAACAGCTTCTCACTGCCGAGGAAGGCATCTCACGTCACGTTACCCTGTCGTAAACTTCTCGGCGAGATTCTAGATACCTTAAATTAGAAGTGGCTTTGAGATTAGCGATTACTCGTGTCTCACGAGATGTGACGTCACGGGGCACAAAAAACCCGTATTCTCGGTATCGACTATATTGACGATACAATGAGAGTAGGGCCCCTGCGGAGAAAAAGTCTCATTCTTCGGCAAGGAGTTAGTAATAAATAATTCGATGATACTTTTGAAGTTTTTTTCCCAAATTATTTCCAAGTAGTGTAACAAAAGCAATTTAAGGATCTTCATTTGTGCAACCATACTGAATTTTGTCCAATCTGATTTCTTAATTTTACTTGCAGAATTATTTTTTTTTTAAATTTCATCACTCGTAGCTGAAACTATTGCAGATTAAGAATCCATTCTGCAGCATCGAAGTTTCATTCGTGTCAAGCACAAATATTGCTTTACAAAGCATTGTCTGTAGTGTCACAGCTTTCGTTGGATGTCCGAAACCAACGCTAAGTACTTTGCAATATTGTAGTTCAGACAATTTGTAAGCCAGCCTCCTGACACTTAATCGTCGTAATATCATTATATTATAGATTATTCATCAGTTTTTCCTCCTAATCCTCTATTCAATGCGAATATTGGCGTAATATGACAATTACGATGCCAAACAAACCAAAAACGTCAAACTGATACAATGCTTATCATCAAAATGACGTGTCTAATGTCAGCTCGTATTTTTATGATTCTTATTTCTCATCGAGTCCGCTGATCGTACTCGTGTAAGATTTGCACCAGTGAGATTTAATTGAACCTTGTTTCTTTCTTTCATTTTTTTTTTTTACAAATTTGAAATTAGTTTCCAGAAACCGTTATAAAACTACAATTTCTTTGTGTCGCGCTACTCACTACTCTACCTTTTTTTTTTTTCAGTAGTGCACTACCACTACAAACTACAAAAAATTTTGCTACTACAGTAGTTCCGCTACTTGTTGCCCACTACTGCCTTAACAGTAATAACCAAACTCACTTTTTAGTTCTAAATACCTTTCCCTATTACCCCCAAAAGCGGCAAACATAGGCAGGAATTCAAGTGAAACACGGACGATCGCAACTCACCAATGCAATCGCAAATTCCCAGATTTGGATTCAAGTGAAACGTTACAATCGCTACGAGATGGCGATCGCCTCGAAGCGATTGCAATGGTGTTTCACTTGAATTCGGCCATAGTCAAGTTCATGATAATTAAAACGCATTTATAATACTCAAACGTAATTTTTAACACTATATCTAAAATTCACATTCACCGCTTCTGCAAATGAAAAATCAGATAGTATGTTATCACATTGTATCATGCAAAAATAAATCTGAAAAAACTACACAAATACATCTTTAAAAGAAAATGGCTTTGAAATTGAAACATTTAAAATATTTTCATTAAATAAAACTGTTAGGACAGGATTTTCAATACTACTCCTTCCATATTACCCTCCAAGTCTTCTCATGCGATATAACTCAACCAATCGGAACTTCTGTTCAGAACGACGTCACACGTCACTTTGCATCAGAAACGTCAGAAAATTATGAATTTCAAAAATAATTTAGATTTTCTAAAAATTTAGCTTTCTTACACTTACTTTCAAGAAGATTTTTTATAAAATATTTACAATTTTCTCTTAAGTATTTATTTTTTTAAAAATAACATTTGTGTAGGAAAAAATGCAGGAACTGTTTGGCGCAATTATCGCTGAAATCGGCGATCCGGATCCTAACTGACGCCAAAATAAACATGAATGCTAAATTTTGTGACCCAATCAGATTCTTCTTTCGCCTGCTTGCTATCGACGGAAGAGTTGGTAAAAATGCAGTGAGTGAGCGTGAAGGTGGTGAATCATCGATGCTCTCTCATGTGAAATTTCGAAGCTGTATATATTTTTTTTTTCTGAATTTGTACGCTAGTTCATTGATGCAAGAATGCCGGTTGTAAACTTAAATGAGCAAGTGTGTGTTCTACATTAGAATATAATTGTGGTGAGTGCAAAATATTGTCTATCATGTCTTATTCCAACTGTCATACCGTTTATATACGCTTTAAATGTCCCATGTAAATGATTGCAATATTTTATTGCGCTGCAGTTCATTATTTCACGGGCCATGACGAATGTTTCGTATATAAATATAATTAAAATCGCTTTTTCTATAGCAAGTGATTTCGTGCAGTTTTTTAAGGAAATGTTGGTTCAAATTTTTTATTTGTTTCACTTTCTTGGAGCGATTCCAAGTTTGCAAAATTTAAAAATTTCAAGCATGGAGATTTAAAATTTTGTTATGTTTTGCTATGTACTGCAACTATTTCATGTACGCTTTGAACTTTCTGCTTAGAAATTCTATGTGACGAAATTTTCTTTCCTATCTTTTTATTTAGCGTTACCAATATTGTGTTTCAGTACTTTTGCTTTAGCTGTTCAGAGTGCTATTGTAGTTTTACTGCGTTGTTATTCAATAATTTTTTTTGCTGGTTGTCAAAAGTTTAACCAAGGAAATAGTTGGCAACTTTTTAGCGGCTTTTTTACTGTTGGGAGCAAGCTTTAACGGTGTTTGTTTACAAATGTAAATACTCAAAACTTGACATTTTAAATTCTTCTAGAACCTTTTTCTTAATTTAAGAGTGGTTAAAATTTGCTCAACTGAATCTAGGAAACTATCTTTGTTTATAAACTTTTTTTTAGATAACTCTTGGTTCAAGTAAATTTAGTTTAGCTACCCAGTGTAGTTCAAATTTTTATCAAATCTCCTTGAAATAAGATTTATATTTTCAGAACTATATTCATGTAAACTTTAACGTTGGGCCGTTCTTTTAATGCAAGTCTGTTTTATATTAAGTAGATATATTGTATTTAATTATGAAGTTGAATACAATTCTATAACTTTTAAAACAAAGGTGCTTTATAGAAGGGTATGCAGCTTATAGGGGAGGAGTCTGAGCATTTTAGTCTGTGTTGTCCTTTTTATTTTTCAACGCGTCAAAAAATTTGGGCAGTCTGAATTTCTACGAAAAGTTTCATTAAATAGGTGTCGTAATCCCCGATTTTTTTCTTTAATGGCTTTCATTTCATTAATTTTTAATTAGTACCTTATAAAGTGGATCAATATGCCCATCCTTGAGTACGTTCTTCTGCAGTACAAAAACAACTTGTTTCATGCAATTCTTATGATAAATATTATTCTACATCTGGGCCGTATTTTTAAGTGTTGGATTTTTAGGGTTCAAATCTCCTTCGAAATTTTTCAAATTTATACCAAAAAAATTCTTTTTAATGCTCTTTTTAGGCGAAAAATATCACTATTGTATTTTGTAATTTTCAAATTTACTTTTCAGTTTCATTTGAAAAATTTAATTATCATTATTGAATGATAAAATAAATTGATTTATCTGCAGTATTTATGTTTATTATAAGTTTTGAAAACATAATTTCATTCACAACTATACACCTTTACAACTGGGGGCTAAGATGCTTTGTACACATCACTTTTTTCTTCCTTGGAAAGAAAAGTTATTTTATTTTGCTTGTTAATGCCTCTTAAGCATCTATTACATGTTATAGTAAGGTCTTCAGAAAACAATTTGCTCATAATAAATTTAATCCTCATAGTTTCTTACTGAAGTCTGGGAAGAATAATAGTAAAAAAATACTTTTTCTGCTGATAAATTGGCAAAATTTGACTGATTATAAATAATCAGCAAAGGGGCTGATTATCAGCAAAATTTAATCTATTTTGGCCGATTATAAATAATCGGCAAAGAGTCGGATTAATCGGTGCATCCCTCCTTTGTACCCCCCCCCCCCCCAGAAAAAAATTTCCAAGAAAAATTTTAGAGATTGAAGCTTTTAAAATGCGATTATAAGCAATAATTATTGATGCTATGGCAAGAGATGGGGCTTAATAACTCTCCGATCCACTCTTTGAAAAACAGAAAAAACGATCCCTCTCCTCTACAATTTTTCGAAATTGAAGTTCCAAAGACTCGTGTGTGGATGAACTTTGATGACGTTATGGGAAGAGGAGCTCTGGAGCTCTCTCCTGGAAAAATTTCAAAATAAAAATATCAGAAAACTGTGTTTTAAAGCAATATTCAGTGTTAGGGGATGCTTAAATTAAACATTAGTGCTCACATTTTCAGAGCTTATTCTAAGTTTATCATCCAGTTATCGTATTAAAAACAAAATTTTTGATCTTAGGTGATATTAGAGACAAGGGGGTCGTAGGGCAATACGCCCTGTATAGAATATAGGGGCCTTTGGTTGGGGCCCTTGTCCGAAAATTTTCCGAAATTTGAGTCCCGAAACACAATTGTAGACAATTTTTAGTAACATTAAAGGCTCTGTAATTTTAAGCTCTTGAAACTCGAAAAAAGCAGTTTTAAACAAGTTTCGAGGCTTGAAGTAAAAGCAGATCCAGCTTCTGTTTTTGGAAGGGAATGCTAGTAGTGGGGCTAGGAGATTCATTGCTGTAAAATTTTTGAAATTGTAGTTTCGAAAATGCAGTTAGAATTTTCAGGGCAATTAAAGGAAAGAAAGGTAAGGTAAGCTTAAGAAAGGTACGATAGGCTTTGAGAACTTTCAGAAATTGAAGTCTCATAAACGTAATTATTGTTCATACTTATAGTGAGCTCAGGGACTGCCCCCAATTGATTTTTTTAAGAAATAGATGCATATCCATTCCCCGTCCCCACATTTTTTCATAATAAGGGTTAAAAAAATGCAATGGTGAACAATTTTGATACCTGAAGGGGGTGCTGGGGATCTCCCCTGATTTTTGAAATTAAAGTCATAATAAATTTTTAAGTTATACCCTAAGACATTTGCAGGTATTTAAAGGCTGTGCCCCCTTATTTTTTTAATTTAGTTTTGAAAACCAAAATTTTAATGATCTTTGTTAGTAAAGAAAGAAGGTCGGGAGCCCTTGTACAAATCTTAAACACTTGAGAGTGTAAGACCATATTTAGTTAGGTTACTCGGTACTGCAGTTATTTCAAAATTGAAACTTTAAAAATGCAATTTTAAATGGTTTTTAATGTTTCTAAGTGTTCGGAGGATCTTTCTTCCTGAAAAAAATAGAGTATCTGAAGTCTGCGAACAAAATTCAAGATGTTCCATAATGATTAGGGTGGGGAACAGGGCTTCAGAGGGATAACATTTTGAAAACATTCTTACTCTCTGAAGAACTACAAAAAAGGGGGTGAAGGGAAAAGGGTGGTTTATGGAGTACACAATTAGTTAACCAATCTGCAGTGGTTAAATATATATGCCAAGATTTATTTTTAAAAGAAATTAGGATTTCTCCCTAACATTTTTTCCTCATTAAAATCACTTAGTTTAACATGTGTAGGTGTGTGTATGTTCTTTTCTTCTCTTCAATAATAAAGAATATTAACAGAAAAACAGCTACTCAGCATTCTGAGTGGAACCCTATGGGTCGACCCCCTTGGTTGCGCTACTGCCACTTCCCCCTGCATATTGCACACCGAGAATGAAATTGGAACATCTTTTTTTAGTTGATAACTAATTTAATGCTAATCCAATTTAAAAAGTGCCCCTTTCATTCTCGGTGTGATATAGAACCTAAAGCTTTCGAGACTGAAAAAGAATGACGGTGGCCAGTGAACCCAAAAAAGTTAATGGCCACTTTGAATCATGTTCCAAAACTATAATCCCACTCCGCTTCATTCTGCATATAGTAATATTACATTATGTACTTGCAATATATCTTACTTTACTATTATCTTATTACTTATCTTAAATTACTATTTATTTTTAAGAAAGGTTAAAAACTTCTAAAACTTTTCTGAAAAATAAAATATTTTGAAATCCAAATAAGACATTATGCAAATACAACTAAAACTAAGCCCACATGCATACTTGAAGTTTAATGAAAATTTTATTGAATTTGCTGATAATCATAAATTTGATCATCTTTTACTATTTTTCCAACAAAGTTTCAGTACATTTTCCAAATTGATTCAAAACTCTTCAATTACAAAATTCGGAAGTGTATTAGGTCAGTATCTGGCCAGTTTAAAGTCCCTATACCTTAATTACTTTTTATTGTGAAGTTAAAATAGTCAGGATTTTTTTTCTCCTTCCAAAGAGAAACATTGGTATTTGGATGGTTTGTAAAACAGATGTGGCCGCCAAGTAAGCCTTGGTCAAGTTAGCATTTTCTCGCCAAGTTAGCATTGGCCACCAGTGACAATGTTAATGGTTGTTTTGTTTTCATAATCTGCACGATGCATCGGTATTTTCCATTTTTATTCAGAAAAAAGTATGTCGCCAATGTGGCGACCACATCACATTTTGTAGTCGCTAAAAAAAAATTTTTAGTCTTTACCTTTAAAAGAACCTATCATGCTTTGGTGCAAGAGATGCTGATTGCCCTGGTAGGTTTTTCCTAAACCAGTACAACCTGTATAAAGCAGTGAGTAACCGCCTCTGAGCACTGGCTAAAGCAGGAACGTGCTATACACCGCCAACTCCCCTATTTCGATCCATGGACTGCAGTTTCTTGCATACTATGCCCTCATCAGCATGGAATACGAAACTAGCAGTGTTGAACGCAAAAATCCTCTTATAAAGCAAAGAGAGCCGGAAAAAACTGGTAGCTAATGTGAAATTAGAACACCAGCGAGCGACCGCACTTGGTACGGTACAACTCGAAACTTTTAAGGCAGAGCTAAAGGATTGTTCACAAATAATCTTTTTATCAAAAATCACACTGTAGCAATACTGAACAATCAGAGGCAAATATTGTCAGTTTGCAAGCAATTTTTTTAATTCATCACCTATCTGAAAATAGTTGAAATTCGGCACATAAAATGGCCCATAACTAAGTTTTTATGATGTCAAACTGGATTTTTTAACTAATGTTTATTAATTATTGGCTGCAAAATTTTGATAGTTTTAAATGCTATATGCCCTGTGGCAGAAAGCTGCTGACATGGCGACATTGTTGCAGAATCAGGGAGACGGTGTGCAGCAAGATTTTTGTGATTGGGAGGAGAAAAAAGGCTAGGTAAAAAAAACGTAAAACAGCCACCAGAAAAAAACTTACAAATCTGTAGTATTGTTATCTTAGTTAACAATTTTATAAATATAAACACCTTGTGTAACTGTAAGAGGGTTCAATATTTATTATTGAATATTCTAGTATTGCAGAAAAAAATTGGTTCTAGAAAATTTGTCGCAGAAAGCTGAAAAAAATCTGCCACAGGGGCATGTTGCCCATGCAGAATGAGAAAGTAATTAATTTTAAAATTCTGAAAATGATAAAATATGAATATTTCAATCAAATTTCAGTATAATAACTCTTTTTCGCTGTCAAGTGTTTTAGAAATTTGATTGTATGACAGAAAATTCTGCTAATAGAATTGGTATTTTTAAAAGAAATGTTTATCTTTGGAATATGATAGTTTTATGAAAAATTGTTAAATTTCAGAGTAAGTAAATTTATTTCTGAATTTTGCAATTTATTCCCAGCTAATTACAATGAAGGATAATTGAAAACATTTTTTTGCCCTCCTTTTTGTTTCTGGGTCTGTAAAACCATGGGAGATTTAATTTTTATTGGAAAATGTCAGCTGAAGGTTGCCTTATATCGGGGCCGTCGCGAATCATAGTAACTTTTTCTCTCCCCGGGCCGCACACTGGCTTTAGTGACGTCACACATTGAGTCCTTCCTCCGCGCTCCGCGTTAGATCGAAAGCACGCTTTCGACCAACCTTTCGCTTAAAAATGGGAATTTATTGTACAATACACATGTTAAAACTTTTTTATTTTTTGCTGGCTTGCATATTAGCCTAATCGTTGTGGAATGTATAATTAACACATTGAAAAATAAACATACTTAAAATATAAAGTTTGCAAGTTTCGCGCTTTCCAAATCATGTTATATTTTTTTTGAAAACTGTTAAAAAATATTATTGATACCCACCCAATCCGAAGTAAAATTTTTAGTCATAAGATTTTTCAAACAAATCTACATATATAAAAATGGATATATTTTTGTATGTTTGTTCCTTATACAAATCCACAGTTTTCGTCGGATTTTCATCAAACTTGGCCCAGAGGTTTTTTGATGCACTAGAATTCACATAGGTGGAGTTTTGAAACTTTTAAAAAATCCAAAGAGCTCAAATTTTTGTCTAAAAAGGGCATTTCTTTCAATTTTTAGTTTTTAAAGTAATAGAGATAAGCTTTTAAGCATGCAAATTGATAAACTTTAACACATTTAAATATGAGTATTTTCCAACAAATATATTACGATTAACAATGAATTATCAATTTAAAGCTTACTATTTCATTTTTGTATGAAATAAGTTAAACATAATGCGATACCGGGCAACGCCGAGTAATAAGCTAGTATCAAATAAATAAATAAGGAATAAATAAATCCTTAGTTAATATATGTTATGACATATTTTCATAGTAAAGTTTTATATTAAGCTTTTTGCGACTTGAAACAGGGGATATGAAAATAATGAACGAAAGAAACCCACCACACTTTATTAAAAAAAATTATTACTGCACATAGAGCAGCAGAGTTATGTGGGAATCATAGGCGGCTGGTGAACCAAAAAGGAGGGGGGGGTCAAGAAAAATACGAGAGAGAGGATCGAAAAAAATGTGGGGAGGGGGGAGTTAGGATGCAGCACCTTTGAAAGTTTTTTTTTCTGCTATAATTTGGCTATAATATTGGATTTTATCATTGCTGAATAATTGACTTCTGAAAAATGCGGAATATGGCTTCAAAAATCAACCAGGCAGGTTGATTTTCATCCAGTCTTACGAAATAACATGAAACAAGGCCTATTTTTGGAATTTTCAGTTTTATTTTGCTGAAATTAATCTATCTACTATAAAAAATCATTTTTCACTCGATCAATACTTTTTTAACCGCGAAACGTGTGGGGGTAAAGCCCCTTTATTTTTGGGAGTGAGGTGGCAGTCGGCCCCTTGTCACCCTGGATGAGCCGCCTATGGTGGGAGTGGGAATGAATTTGTTGCATTTTGATAAGCTAAAGATAGGGAAAAATTGGGACTTGACTGACTGCCTTAAGTCCTAGCAATATTTTTTTAACCCAGCAGGAGAGATAATCCGTCACTCTCCTCATTGAAAGTTGAAGAAGACATCATTTTAAAATTTTATAAATCTTTTTATGGCAGGAAGACGCTATTTAAGTAAATGCATCGCTTTGTAATGCTACTTTCAAGGGGCTTTGTTCGCAGAATCCTTCTAGTGAGATGATTAGGTAAGATATACAGCAAGTATTGGTCAAAATGCATTCCCACCATTTACTGTGCCCCTGTCCCCCTTTACCTGTCAATTCTTTCCACCCATCTTTATTTCTGCATTTAGTTAGCCTTTGTTTTTTTACTTCGCAGAAGTCGACTTAATTCCCCACTTTTTCTGGAGAAAAATATAAATTTGTTCAATAGTTCGTTAGTTTAGCTTTCGCATAATCTGGCCCCCAGGACACTAGTCCCTTCTGCCCCCAACTAGTTACGTCCCTGATGAATAACATCAAGAAAAAAAATTTTTACATGCACCTATCAACCAACAATGCGAATGTCCGATCTGTCTTGTAAGACACTCCAATCTTTCGACTCAATGAATGACGTCGCGCGCTCCCCCAATCTCGGTGTTAGGCCCGGGGAGAAAGAGAGTAGAGTAGAGGAGAGAATCGAGACGGCCCCGCTTATGTATGACAAAAGTTAAGCAATTTCTCTTACTTTCTAAAAAATCCATAAAAATGTAAATTTTTGAAAGTGTCATAATACTTAGTTACATAGGGTATGTTTGACAACAGCCCCCATTTTGGAAAGGTGATGTAATAGGACAATTCCATTTTTAAAAAAAGCATTGATGCACAAAACAGCCTACAGATGCTCCAAATATGTTAGGTCCTTGTTTCGTTGCAAGAATGTTTGAAGAAGATGGATTCTACTTTTATAAAAAATAGTCAAATTTTGAAGATTTCCAGAAATAGATGATTTTTTTAGCACTGTAACGAACAGACGTATCTTAGAGAAAATGCTGTTGAAAAATGCTCAAACTTTATTAAAAATAAAAATGCACAGTTAGTCATTAAGATGTCATTTGTAAAGGTAACATTATTGCTGTTATTGCTTTATATCTTAAGTAATAATTTCAGTAACTATATTCTGAAACTTTGCAGCAAGATATGTTATATGATGAGTAATAGCATTTAATAAATAAACTAGCTTTATGCACTTGTACAAAATTTCATGTAAATCTTAAATCAAACAAAAGTCATGATTCATGCATCATAATTTGAAACATTGTAAGTAAATTTAGTGAAAACTGGTGATGTATACTTATTTTTTCCATGTATATGGTAGAAGGGGGGGGGGGGGCACCTTGTCTAGTGGTCAGAGAAGTCAGACTAAGGATAAGAAAGTTCCGGGTTCAAATCCTAGCTCTAGCATGAATGTACTTTCTCCCCCTGTCCTTGTCTTTCTATTGTATGAATGTATTGTTGTACTGTGAATAGTTGCCTATTTAATAAACAGGTCATTCTGACATGTGTGTACTGAAGATTTTTCTCTACTGGCCTGTCCTGTATTTTGAAATTTAAACAAATTAGAAGAAAAAAGTTAAATTTATTTTTAATTCTCATCATTGAAAGCTTTCTAGAATATTAAAAATATTTAGCTTTTTTAAAGCAACATGTTTTATTTAATTTTACATATTTTTATATTTTTTATCCATGAATCTTGTAAGTTTTAAATGCTACCGTAATGCAAGAATATATTTTTCTTGTACTTGTATAAACTTGTACAAGAAATATAAGTATTACAATTATTTAATTTCTTTCAGGAATATGGCGACAAACTTTGAATGCGATGATTCTTTCTCTTCTGGTGCTGATCTTGATACCACAAATTCAGATGAGAAGAAGGATGAGAACTTCCGTACCACTCGCAACGGAAGATCTAGTCCTTCTCATAGTGCCCAAGGTCTGATGCGAACAAGTTTGAAAAAATTGATTCAAGAGAAAAAAGCAAAGAAGTTTAGATTTTTCCGAAATGGAGATAGGTTTTTTAAAGGACTTCTTTATGTATTATCAGTTGAACGCATTCGTTCTTTCGATGCACTTTTGGAAGATCTCACTAGGGTTCTGGTTGATAAAGTTAATTTGCCAAAAGGAGTCCGTTATATATTTAGTGTAGATGGAAAGGAAAAGATTTTATCAATTGACCAATTAATCGAAGGTGATGGTTATGTGTGTTCTTCAACGGATCATTTTATAAAATTAGACTATTTGAAGAATGAAAAACCTCACTGGAGTGTTACCAAAAAACTTGATGATAGCTTAACAACTAAATTAGAAACTGATTCTTCAAGCAGAGAATCAAGAGATTTCATTCGGCCAAAATTAATTACCATAATTAGGAATGGTGTAAAACCAAGGAAAGCTGTTCGAATGCTTTTAAATAAAAAAACAGCACATTCCTTTGATCAAGTTTTAAATGACATTACTAATGCGATAAAACTGGACACTGGGGCTGTTCGAAAGGTTTTTACACTTAATGGAAAACAGGTAAGAATTTTTCTTATTCGTTTCAATTTGTTTTTTTTATATTTGGGCAGCATATATAGGATTCGTGCCTCTCAAAGAGTACCAGGATTATTTAAAGATAAGATAATTTGAAATTAATATTTAATTTTATGGAACGTGGGTGTTTTTTTCTGAAATAGCAAACATAGGTTCTAAGAAAAAAAAATAGACTCAAACAATTTTTTTTCAGTGTTAGAACCAGGGTTGCCAGACGTCCCGGATTTCAAGGGACAGTCCCGTTTTTTCTGGCTAGAAGCATCATTTTACAAAACAAAACATTATTTTCAGAAAAAAAATGAAGTAAAACAAAAAAATTAAATAAAGTGATAAAAAAATTGATTGAATTATAATATTTTCCTGTTCTGAAGTAATGTTAGTGATCTATTCATTTAGAACAGAAATTATTGTGACAATCAATTCAACAAGCGTTCATTGTAAAAGTGGTGTATCTCCTTGTAAATGATTTTACTATTCCTTATTATATAAAAAGCACTTCTCAATTTTTCAATTATAAAAGAAATGTATGTGTTCAGCTACTATTAGTCACTAGATTTTTTTCTGAATCAATTTCAATTTTTTAAAATTTGCTTCGCTTCGCTTTTATACTAAGAGATCTGACTAAATGTTATTCTATTTCGCAAACAAATACGCATTTTAAAAACATGAAGATGCATAATTTATACAATGAGTGACAGAAATATAAATTACAGCAAGTTTTATGGCATCCTAAAGATAGTCAAAACTTTAATAAATAAAATAAACAAAAACGGAAGAATTATTGCAGCAGTAAAATCTAGTAGCAAATATGATTTTTTTAAAAAAAGGAATTTTCCGAGGTTATATAAGAATAATTGTTATAATATTGACAAAACTGTACAGTTTTTCCCCAAAAGGTATTGAATACTGATTTTTTTAATTTGTTTTAGGGTAACTTCTTATAGTGAGTTCAAGTAGTGAGGTTTAATTGTATGTCTACTCAATTGTAATCAAAATTTTTGTTAATGATTCATTAAAATTTTTTTGCGTTCAAATTTCCCAATTGGTACGTCTAGCTTTTTGAAAAAGTACATACGAAACATTAGTCATTAGTAGAAGCGACTATTATCTTTCACGCCAAGACAAGCCGTCATTTGGAACATCAGGACGGGTGGACAATGGCCTCCCCCTTTGTTTTGGAAATTAATGTATTTACATATAGGTGGGCCTGACTTTTGCTTTTTTTGGTATAATTTACATTGAAATTTAGTATAATTTACCCCCCCCCCCCTCCAACCTGGCAAAATTTGAAATGACGGGCCTGCTTCAGGAAAAAGGGGGTTAACAGGGAAATACAAATGTTCACAATAATTAGTGAAAAACCTTTCCTTACCAATATTCATGACGAAAAATAACTATGCAATGGTAAAAAATGAAGTTTTTATTCATGTAATCATTGTGTATTTTTTTCTTCATTTATATTTGTGAGAAACGTTTAATATCAAAGTCAAGGTTGCAAAATTTCAACCTTTAGACTTCATCTCTTAATCCCCCCCCCCCCCAAGAGCCTGTCCCGTATTTACAGTTCGTAAATCTGGCAACCCTGGTTAGAACCCCCCCCCCCCCCTAAAAAAATGGTTTAAATCTGGTTTATTTGGTTTAAACACTTTGTAAGAACAACTTTATTTCCTGAAAATCGCAAAGATTTTATTTATTTTTACCTAGTTTCATGATAATTAATAAAAATATTTAAGAAATGCAACTTGTAATTTCCTTTTCTCGCACATAAGTGGAGCTTTCTATAGGGGAAACATTGTTTAAAAATCTTAAACTATTAAATTATCTTTAAATACACCTTTGAGTAAATAAAATATTTTAATATGACAATTAAAACATAATTATATATAATCAAGAGTAAATCTTGCAAATTAATTTTGGCTTAGAAATAGCTTTCTGAGATATTAAAGAAAAATTGACTTAAGCACTGAAGGTTTTTTGAAGTATTGACAAAAGAATTACAAGGTTGTACAACACATCGCTTTAAAATTCAGAAGATCAACAAATATTGTGCTTAAAGATTTAAAAAAACGTTACAGTTAAAGTGATTATTTACCTAATGTATCAGTAAGCATTTATACAAATATAAAAAATAAGCTTTAAGAAAATTATTGTTTTTCATTACAAATATATTTTCTCCTTGTTTAATGTGTTAAGGAAAAAAAATAATTTCCTGAAAAAGATAATTACTAAAAACCTTGAATAAAAAGACAAGTTCTGAAGTCTTTTCCAATACTGCTGTATTTTCAAATAACTTAATATTCTTTTAACATATTACAATGATATAGGGTTGCCACTGGCGACTAAAGAGGAGACTTTTTTTGACCCAACGCGACTATGGTAACTTTTTTTGTCAAGAAAGTCCCCAAAACAATTTTTTTTAAAAAATGCTACTGTTTGCTATTTTAGGCGACTATTTCGATTTTTGATTTATTGTGAGGAAGAAAGTGATTTTGAGCCCATCAGTTGCGGTCAATTACGTCACGATTGCATCGTATCTTTTTCTGCCAATAGCGTTAACCGCGTCGAGCTAACACCTTGCAAAGTCTATAAAAGTTTACACGCAGCGCCTGAATTCTTTAGAAATTCAGTAAATTATTCTTAAACTATTTTAAAAATAGCTCATCATTGTAATTTTCTTGGCATGTGTACGTGCATCGCGAAAAATACTTCCCTTGTTAGAGATTTCAATCCCTTTGGATCTTATTTTTTTTTTATATTTTTGTCAATCGATAATTACTTTCACATAAGCTACCTATTATTATATACTTATTTTTCGTTTTATTTTGATAAATAATAAAAAAAAAAGTTAATTTGGAAGTATACTAAGTATTTTTGGAAGTCACGGACTATGCTTCCCGTGTATGAGTTTTCAGTCCTTTCGCATCTTTAAATATTTTAATATTTTTGACTATTGGGAAGTTATTTGGATGAGTGCTGCCTTAGATTAGCATATTTTATTTTTTATCTTGCAACAATCTGCTCCAAAAGCAATGAAATTTTCCGGTTCTACTCCCACTTGATCCAAAAATTTAAAAAGAAAATCTTGTTTGTTTTTAAAAATTTGCCAAAGCTGCTCACAAAATGCCAAAGATTATTACATTTTGCTGTAAAAATAGTTTTATTGGTCGATTTTGTGCTGTCCTGGTGTCGGAAGTGGAAAGTTCTTTTCTTTTTTAAAAAGAAATCCTGCCGAAAAGTTTTCCTGTCCAAAAAAAATTTCCAGTTATGAATGAATGGTTATAGTACCTTATTTACTCATTCATGTGGTTTTGAGCATCATATAGTACATGTTGGTATTGTGCACAATTGTATTTTCTTCAGTGAAAATTTTCCAATTGTCACAATAGCAGCCGCCTTACATACTTTTTATTACTTCATCTCCTGAGACTCTGTAGGAGGTATTACACAAAGGAAAATTCGTTCAACCAAACTCCTAATTCAATAACAGCTTTTACTCTACTGTCAGCTAGGGCCGGCAGGGCCTGATTACTGAATAGGCCAACTAGGCCATGGCCTGGGGCCCCCACACAATTTAGGGGCCCCCAAATGGGTAAAATTGCTGTAGTCAGTGTCTAAATTTGTTTTATCCAATGCCTAAAATTGTTAAGCCTCAGTACAGGGGGCCCCAAAAAAGTATTTGGCCTAGGGCCCCGTGATATCTTAATCGGGCCCTGAGGGCCGGACCCGTGGGCGATTTCTGACAGGGAGTTGAATAAACGTTGAAGTTGCAGATGAATTGGGAGTTGGATTGAACGAATCTTCGTGCATATCCTTTTTTTGGTGGACAATTTTCTCTTAACGCATAACGTGTACGAACTGTGCATTTTTTTTTTAATTTATTTAAAATTTATGTTTATTACACTAGCCTCGCCCCCGAAAAGTAATTTGACTAAGATTGTACTGATTTTACGATTAACCCTTTAAGCGGTTTGCCCGTACGGTGTACGTGCTACCCAAAATTGGCCTCATCTGGTTTGCCCGTACGGCGTACGGGCATCGATATTTTCAGATTTCCTTTTCTGGTTTTCCCGAACTGTTCGGAAAATTGTAAACCTCAAAATTCACAGTAAGTGCGAGAGAAATTTTTGCATAATTTGTAAACCATTCAGTACTGCATGCAGAATGTACTTGAAAAAAGCAAATATTTCGGGATTTTGTGACCAAAACTGTAAAATAAAAAATATTGTAAAAGCATTGAAAACGAAAAAAAAAAAAAATTCTTTATATTCTTATTCTGTTAAGTATGGTACTTAGCTATATGCAATAAAAAAATATGCCTTTGGAAGCATGTCTGGTAAAATAATTGAGCGCTTAAAGGGTTAACCGATGGACCTAGTTTCAATTTCAGTCCTCAGACAATTGGGAGTTGCAAATCCGCGCACATCATGAAGTACTATAGTGAAATCCCGTTACAACAAAATATCAGTTTCAACGAAGTAAATATTAAATTCTTATTTAATTGCCGTTGCTTGAATTTTATTGCAATGGAATTGAACAAAATTTGCTGTCCCTTGAAATTCGTTTAACCCGCTCGCTCGCATGCCGCGATTTCCACGTGCAACATAAAAGTAGCAAAATTAGTGCAACCCGCGAATTCCGCAGAGATGATATTTGCCGTCTAGTTAACTTTGCACCGTGATCTTTCCCCGTTCTTGGTTTCATTTTAAATTTTCTGCAATGTTTAACTGTTTATTTGGATGTCTACAAACAGATAGGGTCAGTTGTCCACATTTGAGCGAAATATAAAAGATTTTTTTTGTAGCATTTTGATGCACAAAGACGTCAAATAATCAATTTTTGAACCTAATTTGACAAAAAAAAAAATACGGAGCGTGAAGGTTAATGGAATTTTACTGCACTTTTTTAGAGTCATATCTCGTACTTCCGTAACCAGTTAACCTAACAAAATTTTTCTGCATAATTTTAAGTTCCGGGAATTTGGACAGGGAAATTAAATTTTCTATCGCTAGCCGTTCAGTTGTAAACTGAAATATCGATCTATAAAGTAACAAAACACATTTTTAAAGTGAAATACATACCATTTGTTTCATTGTAATTGAATCTTTAGTTTTCACCTCCTGACACTGTCTTTAATGAAAGTAATTAAATCTTTTTTTTTTCCAATGACTTTTAGTTGGCGAATTTTTCTTCCATCTTTCACATTTTCAATTTCAATTTAATTTACAGCTTGTAATTATCCCTGGAATGTCGTTTAACACACCGCCCATGTTTATAAATGCTACTCCAAGGGCATTTTTTACTGGAGAAATGTGGGTGTCTTACAACCGCGCCTAGTATCCGTTTTTCACTTTCCGTTATCATTCATCAGGTTTACCTTTGTAAAAAACTTCTATTTTCTGCCTAAGTTTTAAAATCATTTTGCCTGTGATTTTGTAGTAATGTGTATAGAAAGACTTTAACGTTTTTTTTAAGTGAATATCATATTTGTATTTAGTTTCAACTCTGCCATTTTCGTTTAATATTTTATTGTCAGAAGATTCCACTTCATACACCTAAACGTCCTTATTGACTCTCAATATTTAAAGAGTACTTAGATTAATTTTCCGCGCTACTTTAAAATAGCGCAAAAGTTGTATGCAATACTTAAAAAAATAATAATAAAGTCGATTCATTGAAAGGATTTTCGATTAAAATTACATTAAATATTAATCATAAAAGTAATTTTTACATTCGTACATTACATTGGTACATTACATCTATAATCTGTTTATTATTTCTTCTGTTCTAAAAAGATAGTTTTGCATCTTAATTCTTTGCATCCTTATTGCATTGAACATTCTAAAAAGAGTTCGAATTTTAATTGCTTCAATAATACGGTTTCTGGATGGTCGACTATTATGACAGCTGTTAACTTTACTTTTTATTTAATTTATTTCTTAATGCAGTCCTGATTTTTTAATCCTTAGACCACTCTTTGGATTAACTGTTGAAATGCTCGTTTGCTTGTCCTTAGTTATTAAACATTACGGAAAGATTGAGTATCATTACATCGAGAAGTTGGACTTCTTTATGTACATACAAGACAACACAAGATTTACTGCAAAAAGAAAGGAAATAATATCCATGGCCTCGAGCGTTTGAAGCGAAACTTCTATCATAGGGCCACGGATCCAAATAGTTATTTTTACTATTACTTTTTATAAAACCATAATTGCTATACATATGACTTTTTGTTTGAGTTACAATGACTTGTGTGCATAAAAATAACATTTACTTCTTTTTGGTTTTATTAACATATTTAAATAAAATATAAAACTATTTAAACTTGCAGGTATGGACATTTTTGACTGAATTTGTATATGTTCATTGGCTTTTAAGCATGCGACTCAGACACATTATTTCTTTTACAGTGGTGGTCCTCAGTAACACGCTCTGTGGGTTTTCTTAATCGAAATAAAATTTCGAAAGAAAAGAAATTTAGGTTTAAGTACAAGTGTGATCATTGTTATGGCGGGGATTCTTTTTAATCTACCCCTCTTTGGTTAAATTTTGCTGTTGTTCAATCAGAACTTTCATTTTCAATACTTTTAGATTTTGTCACTGAATATAAACTTTTTGCATTGAAAACATTAAAATTTTCACGGAATCACGCAAATATTGAAAGATGTGTACCTATTCTTACGATTTAAGCTCATCCATTTGCGTGATTAGAAACGTTACAATTCCGTAAAGACATTTTCTCTCTTCCGTGTTACTTAGTATATATCTATTCACTTTAGAAAATTGAGTTTTTCAGTTCTTGCTTCAGACAGTACTTTAATGGTTCAGTTTTAAAGATGATTCGCGTGTCTTTTGCATTCGTTGCTATGGAAAATGTTACATTCTTATGCCGGACGTTTTTGTGCTTCTGGAAAATTTCTAGACAGGATTCGATAACTAGGTCTCAGATCTGAATTCAAATACTTAGATCGAAAGCTGCTCCAGTAAAGGCTTTGGCAGCGTTAAAAGGTAATCATTTTCCGTGGATTAAGTTTACTCTAATAAAGATGTAAATGCTCGTTGGATTAGTTTTGTTATTTTTGTTTTCATAATTTTTGAAATTCAAAACTAAAAAAGAAAATAATAAAATAAACTACGCGTCGTAAGCTTGTTTTTGCTCGAGCAAATAACTTTTAAAGTAAATTTTTGTGTGATTACTCAATCTTTCACTTTTCATCCAAGTGTTCACAAAAGTAAAGTTTTGAGATTAGCGAAGTTCGCAAAAAAAAAAAAAAAATTCAACGCTCTGACGGTCTGACGTAACTAGTCTAAGGCAGGTCCTTTTTTAAACGGGTCTGTGATAAGAAAAAGAAAAGAAAAAGAAAACTGATTATAGATTTTGTCCACTTCGAGCAGGAGCAAAAAGGGCAAAACTAACAAACGTGAAATATTTTGCTTTTACATTATTTTCGGCTTTAATTTCCTCCTTACTTCAATGTACTGTGTGGTACTAGCGCAGCTAAAATTTACCTCATTGGAGGGTCTTTGTATGACCATTATTCTATAACAGTCCTTGCATAAATGAACTTGCGTATTATGACTAGCAACATGTGGTAAAACCAAGCGTTCTGGGGGGGGGGGGGGCACAAATCTTTGAATGCTCCATGGTATAGTGAATAACTTTTCTATGTCTCAATGCCGACCCATCAGTTCGGGGGGGGGGGGAGGATGGAGGTCAATCACCCCTGCCCCTGCTGAAAAAATATTTTTACGTATTAGGAGTGGTAGGTGCTATAGGGTTTTCTAGCCATCAGCTAGAGAAACAAACACCATCTCTATAGACTTAAGTAGCACTTAAAATATCCTTTAATTGTTTTGAGCAGTGTAATTTGAAAAATTTCGTTATTCTTTCATTTGATTCTAATTTGATTTTTATCTGATATAACGCGTACCTAATTTAGTTCCCCTTACTTTTCTGTATTTATAATGTACTAAAATGCCATTTATATTAATTTTTTTAATATACAAATGCATTGGTATTAACTTTTTACATCCCGTTATGAAAGTTTT
The DNA here is from genome assembly GCA_038373865.1 of Uloborus plumipes. Lineage (NCBI taxonomy): Eukaryota > Metazoa > Arthropoda > Arachnida > Araneae > Uloboridae > Uloborus > Uloborus plumipes. The sequence continues at coordinate 25,395 of JAXGGA010000131.1, forward strand.
TCATTTAAGTAATACTTGAAGTATAATTTTGTAATTATTGTCTTGCTTAAATATATTTTATGTATTTCGATGTGAATTGAGTGATAACTGAACTTTCCGAATTCTTCAAAAAATAATTTTAAAAGAAATCCGATTTAAATAAATGATAAATGGTTTAAATTTAAAAAATGAGATTTAAAAAAAAAGTCGGATTTTTTACACCCTGGAATGAAGGTAAGAAACAGAATCACTTCAACCGCCAATTAGGGAGGAAAAGAAGGAATTTCTCCCCGTGGGTTTTGAAAGATAATAGATTTATACATCTCTGTATTTATTTTGCTGTATCTCCAGTTACAGCATATTGAGAATATCTTACTCCTTCTTCCAAAAAACTTTGAAATGAGGGGTTTGACAAGTGATATTGGTCCGCTTTTCGGAAAATCAAAGCAACTTGATACGTAACGAACGTGCGAAAAGTGTTTAATTTTAGTTACTTGCACCGTATGACTTAAAACCCGATAAGCAATCAAAGGGAATGAAGCGAAATTTTCGCAGTTATTGCAGACTGTTCTTGTTATTATCGTGCCCTTTGATTTTCGAAGGTGTTGGTGAATACAGAATTGGTGATCATTTGTGAAAAATAAATCTCTTCGACTGTTTTAAACATAAAATTGATGCCAAAAAAAAAAAAGCAAAATAAAAACAGCTTTGAATTTCTTTCGTTTTCTTCTCCCAATAATAGTTGGGATATTGAGTAATCATGTATTTGTCTTAAGACGCGAGTTAGAAATGTACTTATCCACTTTGTCTTTAAAAAAAAAAAAGAATAGCTCAGATTCTCAGGGACACACTCCTAAGCTTAAGCATTGGCGACAGCTTGCATGATTTATGTTCCACTATATTGCCTGTTGAAATAAGGCTTTGTTTGCCTGAGCGATTTCGAGCGCTATGCAAATTACGATCTTTATACACAATTTTGACAAACCTTTCTTATCACGCTGTGGCTGGTACAAGTGGGCTGCGAAGTTAGTTGCACTTCTATATTACCTTCTGAAAACTAACATTTCTTAATAAGTTAGCACTTTTTGCACTTTATCTCAATAAACATTTCTGTAGAAAAATACTTATTTCCCTAGAAAATTGATGCAGAATTTCGCCACTCCTTTGCGCCAGCACAATTATTATTGGAAAGATGAAAGACACGTCGAACAAGTGTTCAACTAATTCCCATTTATTGCGCGTAGTTTTAGAAATTAAATAAAAAAATTTTGAGTCGATAGTTTTCGAGAAATTAATACTTAACCATCAGCGCGTCACTAACTGGTCACCCTGTATACTGTGGCCGCCGCTTATATCAATTACGTTATTCTGGTAGCTTTGATTCATTGAAGCTGCTGATTCAATAAACCACTGACTCAATTAACTGTCTTTAACCGATATATATACAGGGTGTCCACTCCAATCGTGGACCAATAGCTAATTTCTAAACCGTTAGAGATAAGCATATAGTTGATTTAGGAAAAAATCTCCAAATTATGAAAGGAATTTTAGGTCTATTCAATGTTTTTCAAAAAATCAAATTTTGAAAGAGTTACGAAATTTAAATTTTTATACAGCCCCCCAGTCCTATCAATCATATTTAGTAAAACATTCTTGACACTGTAACGTTTAAAACTAAAAAAAAATCACTCTTCTATCACAAAAATTGACCGAGTTATGACGTTTTGAAAAATCAAGATTTTGCATTATTTCATGACGTCATCGAGCGATCGCTTAAGGGACCGTATGCGAAATCCTTCAAAATCTTGATTTTTCAAAACGTCATAACTCGGTCAATTTTTGTGATAGAAGAGTGATTTTTTTTTAGTTTTAAACGTTACAGTGTCAAGAATGTTTTACTAAATATGATTGATAGGACTGGGGGGCTGTATAAAAATTTAAATTTCGTAACTCTTTCAAAATTTGATTTTTTGAAAAACATTGAATAGACCCAAAATTCCTTTCATAATTTGGAGATTTTTTCCTAAATCAACTATATGCTTATCTCTAACGGTTTAGAAATTAGCTATTGGTCCACGATTGGAGTGGACACCCTGTATATTAAATACACTCACAGTAAAACCTTTCAATAAGGGGCAATAAGTTGACGACTTTTTGTCTCTTTAATAGAGGTGTCCCTTCTTCGGAGGTATTTGAGCTGATACATTCTATGGTAATTCAGTATAATTTCATAAGACATAAAATTTTAACATTTTAGATTGAATATTTAAAATATTTCACGTTATGCGTAGCAAAATTCAGAATTATTCAAACTGAAAAAAAGTTTCAAATTAAATTTTAATTAAATATTTTGTCGAATCAGTTTTGTAATTTGTAGAAATTATTCTAAAGTAATTTTTATATGGATTTCTGCGTGTCATTTTGCTTACAATGCTATGCAATGTAGCTTGCAGTGTGATCGCATTTCAAGTTTTCTATTTAAAAAAAGGTGATAGGCGGTGCACTATTCGTCGGAGCTGAACCAGTTTCTGAACCTATATGAATAAATCACCGAGAATGATGAGTGTGATTGGAAAGCTCAGAAAATTTTTTTTAATAAAAGTTTGTTTCTTTGAATATTAAAATCAGGACAAACTTTTAAGAGTTAATTTTTAAACAAAAAACTTTGAATATCAATAAATTCAAATTCAGCTTACACAAAATTTTTATCACATTTCCTCCATGACTGTCCCTTAAATAGTGTCCATCTAGAGTTCCCTATTCGATGGAACCGGGACCTTAAAAACTGTCTTAAAAATTGACGTGTCCCTTATAGAAGGCTCTACTGTATATATATTTTATTTTTTTTTCCGGTTCACTTTAAACTTTTACTTCCGTGTTATAATAGCGTCTGATTCGACTCGTTGTCATCACTTTTAAAAGATTTTCGAGACGTTGACTCTTCAGAAATTCTGGTTATGCTATGACTGCCAATAAAAAGTCTTCAAAGAATACGAATGCGTCTTTATAAGAACGGGAACTGGAATGCTATGATATCGTCTCTGTTACCTTGCTTTTGTATGCAAGAGATTGCAGACTTGCCTTTGATATCAAGCATTGTATACATGTTCAGAAACCCTGCAGTTAAAAGCTTTTTTTTTTTGATTGCGTGACATATGTCTGAGTCGCAACTTTTGTCGAAAATGACAAACAACGAACGACCTAGCGATATAATTCCTAATTTCTTTGCGTCTTTCTATTCTATGTCCACAATAGGTTGTCATTCTTCCTTTTCCAGATTTGTGCTCTTTTTATTAAATGCGAGTTCTTCTATCGTCTGAGGCTTTCCACTTCGTTTATTTCAATTTCACATTCTTTCCAGATTCTAGTCAATTCAATTTTCTGTGAGTGACGCGTTTTACAGCCATGTTTTGTGTGTCTGTGAAGAAAGCCACCAGAAGAATCATGGCTTCAATTAAAGGGAACGTGGTTTTCAATTCAGAGTTCATTTCGCGGTTTCTTTCGGAAGTTTTATGTAACAATCATTTGAAGAAAAGAATTTCATATCTTTCAACTCAGTGTTTAGCTCCATGTCGAGGATTCTTGTTTTCTGCTCTAAATTTTCATTCTATTTTCCTACTAAGGATATAGAATTGTTTTGCGATTGTTAAAATTTTATCTTTTAGAATTCAAACTTTTTTTCCTTTGCTCAGTAAAAATCTTTACCCCTTCAAAAAAAAAAAAAAAAAACTGTAAAATTTTACGAGAGGGAGAAAGTCAGTTCTTGCATAACTTCAAATCTAAAAAAACAGATGTAAATAGTTTATTCCTCGTTAACGCTAGTTCACCGTGTAATTTTGGCAGTTTTCATCGATTAATTTTCCATTCCATCAATTGGCGTCTCTGCAATGCAGAATTTGAAGTAGCTTCTGAAGTTTTAAAAATTGCGAACGGTTATCTTCCCCATGTGGGAGCAAGTTTTCTTTCTCTTTTTCATTCAACGTTCTGCTGAATAAGAGCACTTCAGGATTTTGAAGTGCGGCGGTCGGAATTGCTCAATTCACCTCTGCAAACTTTCTTTATTAATTTAGCTGCTTCGAAGTTAATGGAAGTGACAAAAGTATTCATAAATTGTTGGATAAGTCACATGCCATTGCTCTTGAAAAATGAACATTTTGGAGCTTTGAGTGAGTTAACTGCGGTTTAATTAAAGGGAAGAAATACTGGGCCGGAGAACATTTTTAATGCATCAATAGACTATTACAGTGTTTTCTCTCTCTCTCTCACATATAATTAGTTTGAAATGTTTTCGTCAAAAGTTTTCCTTAAAACTGGGGCGTAATAAATTATTGGAATGAAAAGAGAAAAAAAATCTGTCGTAAAGACGCACGATAGAAGTAAAATTTTGTCGAACAGGGAAACATTTGTCAATAACATTTTAATTATTCAGTAGCAAATGATTATCTATCATTCATTTTTTTAAATAAAATTATACGCCATATGTTTCAAAGTATGTAAATATTCAAGGCTGTAAGTACTCAAAGCTATAACATAAAGTTTCTCTTCAAAAGCTTTTAAAAGCGCTTTTAAACTGATAACTAACTTGAATCAAATCTTCGAAAACCTGTATTATTTGAAAAGTTTAAAATGCCTAAAACCCACATGTATAATGCTTGCTTAGGTTCAGCCTTGAAATTTGTTAAATTTATTAACGAAACTTAACGCTATAATAACTATTTTTCATTGTTTGGCAAAAGTTGAAAAATAGAAGTATTTTCTTTGTAATTACAATTATTTTTTTGTTTTTGGCACCAATTAGAAAAAACTACATCACTTCTGCCACACAGAAAGGTTGCGGATCAGAATTTCAAAGTTTCACAAAAAGTTTTACTTCCAAAAAAGAAATAGTAAGTTCATCGAAAGCGTTCTCTCATGATCTAAAAAACATTTAAAGTAAATATTTTGTCAAATATCGGTCATGAACATTGCTGCGTTAATTTCATTGGATTTTTTAAAATATATTTTTATTTATTTTTGCTAAAACAAGGGATCACTGCATTAGAAATGAAAAAGTTTGAAATGTTATTTATTACTACATGTATTAAAATAATGCTGGCAAATATTTACTCGATTTATTTGTTGCTTAAAAAATGAGTACTTACTATGCGACAAACCTACCCGGATTTTTTTTCATATGTGACTGATATGAGGAGGAAACATTTTTTTTTGTTTCGTGTGGACTGTACGTTAGAAAAGAAAATGTTTAAGACCTTATTTTCTTAAAGTTAATCTGAAGTTGAATACCTGCGATTGCGAGAATAGTGTTAAGAGATATATAAATAAAAAAAAAGTCAATCTGAGAAAGTCGCTTCAATTAAGCATTACAATATCTATTTTCAAATTTTTTTTCATTGAAACTTTTATGTTCGACTTAAAGATTAAAACAGAGGCTGGGGACAAAGTTGTCGACTGATCGATAAAAATGGCATTTTATTAATTTTCTTTTATATTTATTATCATTTACCGTTAATAAACTGAATTCCTTAAAAAGGAAATAGAACGAAGATTAACTTTATATTTTATGCTAGAATAATAAACGGACTGATATTCTGAATTTGACGAAATTTATTCCGCAGCAGTTGAATAATACGAGAACAATAAAACGAAGGGTATACATACTATTTTTCCACGAAAGCTTTACTGACAATTTGGTATACTGAAACTTGAATCATATAATTATGATTCATGCTTAAATTAAATACGCGCATCAAAACTTTGCGGAACTTTTTTTATTTTAATTTAATTATTTATTTATTTATTTTTGACAGTGCATTAAACGTACATTAACCCCTTCCAGGCTCATTTTATTTCGGGATTACGGACCAAAAAATGTCAATTTTTTTATGCTTATTTTCATACATACATATCTTTTTAAACATAATAGCATCATTCGCATTCAACATTTCCTAAAAATAAATGTAAAAATATCTATTTAAATAATCATTATACTTTGCAGTTGGCGCCTACTCTCATCTTAAATCCACAGCTCAAAACACCTTATAGTGCTGCCATTTATTAGCAACAATAGTAAATAAAAGCATCCGAAACCATAAAAGGGACATGTGAAATAATTCGGGAAAGACTGGTTGTGCAGTGTTAATTTTCACAGTGCCCGGGCTACACTCGGGATGAGCCAGAATGGAACATTTCGCTTTCCAGAGTCCAGCTCGGGAAAAGCCGGGAAGAAGTTAAAAAGCTATTCCGGGTTTTCTCCTTCCTATCAATATGACTTGGTCTTATATTATGCGTGATTAATGGCGCAGGTGAAAAAAAAATTCAGCTTTCACTCTGCTTTACTTAGGTACAATTTTTTAGTTGGCTAACATCGTTTATCTTGCCTGACAGCTGCGAGCTAATTCTTCCTCATAGTTTTATCAATTCATTCGCTATTTAGGGAATCTTGGAACTCGAGGTAAAATTGATTTTCATGGTGGTAGACTGAGTTTATCGATTCCAACATTTGATGGCTCAATGCATCCCCCACCCCCTTATTCTTCGATATTGTAATCATGTAATGTTAAAGATCTTTAGGCGAAACAAATGATTTTAATTTCATACATGGTCGTGTCTTTTGCTAAATGAAATAAATGATTAATGGATATCAGAGGATAGTAGAAACTGTGTATACCAAATATTTACCCCCCCCCCCCCCTCTGTTTAAATAAATGCTCTCAAATGAACTGCATTGTATATTTAGACAGTAAAAAAAATCAATGCTATTGTTTCTTGATATGTAACTTATCAAAAGCTAATTGGGTCAAATATTTGACTGCTCCTGAAACCGGAATTCTCTTTGAGTTGCTATAGTATTGCTACTTCTTTATTCCTGTTATAAGAGATTATGGCAAAGCAGTTCTGTTACACGAGACTATATTCTGTAGTGAAAAAATACGTGCCAAATTGGACCATTTTCTTCCCTCCTCAGCTTGACGTGAGGGTCTATGACCTATGATGGATTGTTCAAATGTCTCATGTGTTACAAAAGATCAGTTAGGAACTTCAGTTAAATTGTTTTCAGCTGTACCCTTTCCAAAAGGATCTTTTTATTTAGGACTTTTCTTCTTTAGATGTTTTCTTGTGACAATGTTTATACTAGTTCCATAGTTCAAAAGAAAAAAACAATCGGGGCGGGGATCACGACATGCTTTTTTAAAAATTGTTACATCAATGTATTATGCTCGCACCCAGGGCCGAATTTTTAAATTGGCAGAGTAGGCAGCTGCCTAGAGCCTCAATTTTAGAGGCGGTAAATTTTACTTGAACCATTTTTTTTTTCTCCTCATACTAAAACCAAAACAACAGTTTTTTTCCCTGACATGCTTTTTTTAAGTTGATAAATATTTATACAATACATTGTAAAAGAAATCATAAAAGCAGAAGGTGTCATTGCGTCTGACAAATCGATTGTAGAGGGACTGGTAGTTAGCATATCAATGTTTATTTAGTTGTGGATACTTTATCGAACTGATGCGTTTCAATTGTATAAATGACAATAAATAATTACCGAGATTAGATTTAAGGCTACAAGGAACCCTTATTTTCCCCGGGGGGGGGGGGATGGACGAGAGAGAAAAGGGGAAAATTTTCTTACAATGGCTATTCTGTGTAAACTCGTCATTTTTCATACGAAATCTGTCCGGGCATGTTTTTTTGAAATGTTCGTATAATTATTATACTATTGCTCAGAAATTGAATCTATTACTTTGGTCTGAAAGAGGACCAATTTAAGTTTGTGTTTTTCTGATAAAACATGACGGGGTAAATCCCCTGCCTAGTATAACAAGGCAGGTGACTCTGTTTTTGCTCTTTGTTGCGTAATATCTGCAAAACTATAGGAACATAATTAGTTATGAGACTACCTATAAATTTATGTACAAATGGTGGACATAACTAATGTTTCATAATTAAACTAGTTGACTTTAATAAAATCACTTCCCAGACGACTGTTTTCGCAACGACCCTGATGCATACTTTCATCATAAATGTGGCTCTCAAACTAAACTAAGTATCGTTTCAACACCGTTCTGAGCAATTTCGACAAATTCACACTGATTACTTTAAACTTCATGACAAAACACATTTGCAAGAGTAACAGATTTTTTCTATTGGAGCTCTGAATGTGTGGCAGGGGACTGTTTGAAAAATCTCCGGACAGAATTTACATGACAATTTTAAGTTTTAGAAATACGTAATTAGACCTTATTTCATAACAAAGATTTAGTTGCATTATTATATTTTTAGATATTAATTGCCAAATTTATGTAGTGTTAATAGGTTTTTGAAATATTGCCTTTAAGTATTAAACTATTACATTGGGACAGCAAGGACTCTCTGTTTTGGTGCTTAAATAATTTCTAGAAAAAAAAAAAAAAACTGTTATCGTTCCAAATACAATTGGGCCACAAAGTATTAATCCTTTACTTATATTACGATCGGTAATTTATTACACTTTATTATTTTTAAAATACTCGGTCCGGACAGCCAATTACAAGTTTACAGAGAATCGCCCATAAGTTTTTCAGGAATATTTCCTAAATTATGCAAAAAAAAAAAATCATTACATTCTTACAGCGGTTAACAAGGTACAAAGTATGTAAAGCTCTTTAATACAGTAATACGTTATTCGCATTTTTCAAGTTCGCAGAAACTAGATTGGTAATATGATTTTGACTTAGAATTGAAGTTTGGCTACTGAAGAAACGTGATGTATGTTGCATCGCATCCTATGTGCTCATAGATACATTTTTTCTGTAAGCGTGCGTAACTTTGGCTAAGCAGAAAGGAAAATATTATTGGCTTAAGGAATTCTACTCACGTAATATGAAAATTGCCTACGTAACGTGATCTCGTAAATATTTAGCCTGAAAAAAGAAAGGAAAACTCTGGTAGTTTAAGTTTAGTTCTAGAACAGCTAATAGAAGTGCTGAGGATTTTATATTCGTAAGAAACAACTCAATAGTTGTAAAGTTGCTCATGTAAAATTTGAAAACAATTGTATACACACGTGCGAGCTTGATTGTTTCATGCTTTGAAGTAGCTTCCACTTACCCCTGATACTTTCAATTGTAGAAATTCGATTTTAGTTTTTGTGCTATGTTGATCGAAATTAGGATACATCTTGAAGACCATTCTGGCTAGAGAAACTAGAGTCAGCGCACTGAAACAATTGTTAAATTTTATTTAAAAATTATTTACTCGTGACGCTTTTGTTGACATCGTGAACAAGGGATTCTTTTAAAATATTGTTATTGAAGAGAACCGTAAAGAGACATCTCATTTGCTAAGTGTGCCCGTCATGGAAGTTCATCGATGAACGCAAAGAACGAACTTTTTGCTTTTTTCTTTCCTTTTTTTTGTCGCTTCTGCTGGGTGCATTTAAAAAGATAATTAAACATGGAGATTGATGTTTAGTAGTTTGTGTAACTGGGGCAAATGTTAAACGATAATTGTCTAATATGGAAGTAAATGCTCATAAACGTTTACATTAAAACTTTATGAATGCGCTTCAGCTTATCTTCCACTTTCTAAACCATTTTAATTCTGGTGACTTTCACGCTTAAATTCCCGTTTCCGTTTCCCTTTTTTCATTCGAGGATATTTACTGCGGCAGCTACTAACAATGTAACAAGCGAACTAAAAATGTTCCCCTTCTTTACTACCCAAGCGTGACCTAAGTCCTACTTTTGATTTTGTTTTCGCGCAAAATTGTAGTCTTTCACGTGGAATGGAAGCATGGGAAAGAAAACTTTAATCATGAATGAATGCTCAGAGAACCTTCCATTCCTTGCATTTACTGACGTAGTGGATCTCATATGAAGACAAAAAAGAATTAATGAACTCAGGGTTGGAAAGTTTATGAAAAGCTGTTGGAATTTGCTTTTAGTCAGAAATGAATTACATAAAGAATTATGAAAGCGGTGGTTAGAGGAAAATTGTTTTGCACGGTTTCATGGAAATATTTTGTTTTCCCTCTGTATTGTTTGGAATGACATGATACTTTTAATTGATTTCGTTTTAGGATATTTAAAAGTGCCTTTTGTGCATTGTGTGATGACGTCTATCGCAAAAATCCAGAGCTCTTAAAGAATCGTATATTTTGATTTGATATTTAATAGCAACAAATGCCTTAAAGAGTACAAGCATTTACTAATGACTGGAATAGTAAATCATCACTGAAAAAATGTGGATCATTCGGAAGTAGTTTTTCCCGTTCTTAATCATTTGAAGTAGCTGTTTTAACTTAGAAGGTATGCATTAGCATTTAGAGCATAATCGTTATTATGCTCTAAAACTGTTTTTGACGTTTTTTAGAGCATAATAATGAACGTTTCTTCCATCTTCGAACGATTCTAAAATTTAGATTGCAGTTTAAATTTTCACAAAATTAATCTCATTTTCACGAAAATATTGAAAGAAAATAAAATAAAAGGGGATGATGGCCAAATTTGTTGGACATGCATGTAGACTACCCTGGCTTCCATCATCGATTCGCAGATTTAAAACCAGTTCGTAGAAAATTTTTATATATTGATTAGTTACCAAAGAAAGATAAGTGATTAGAAATTAGAGTTCCTTGCTCTATTCATTTTTTTTTCATCAAGCTTCAGAAAGTCCTGATCACTCATTAACCACCCTGCGGTTGGGCAGTCCCAGGAATACATGTTAAATGGACGAGATATCTTATCATAAACTGCAAGGTGGTTAAGTCCCCTGATATCTTAACAATACGCTCGATCTGTCTCTGTGTACTTCTGTTTTATCTGACGAAGATTAAGAGCTGAGAATTGTGAAGTATATCGGCTAGGCATGGTCGAGTCGGCTAGTCTATTAAAATGGCATGTTTCGTAACATAATGTAATATGAAATATAGGGACACCTGATAAGTTTAATGTACTTTTGATCGTGATTTTTTGTTCTCAATTATCTCAATAGAAATTTTCCTTCTACTCCTTTATATTATAGCTTGTTCAACTAATCCTGTTTGCAGAAGACAATTAGCCTTAATTGTGACATGAAGTCATTTTGTGTGAGCAATCAAGAGATTAGCTACTGTTTTTAACCTTGTACCATCGAACGACTTAAAAGAAAGATTTTGATATTTAATTGATGACTTTTAATCTTTTAAGAGGTCAGTTCATTTGTTCTCTAGTGATCCAAATGTCATTTAACCGTTCAAATATATATGTTCATAACCTTTGCTTTCATATCTTGCTGTATTTAATTTTATTTTATTTCAATTTATCTAATATTCCGGAACTTAAGCACATGCGTAAACTCAGATAAAGGGCATAGACAATCACAGACATGACCAGTTGTGTAGAATTAAGGCTACATTATTCTGGAACTGGGAGATCAAGTGACTAAGAGAATTACAGGAAGATAGAGGGGAGGCAGGTTCTTATCTTGCATCTCGGAAGATTTGCAAAAGCATTCATGTATTCCTGAAAACTGCATTTATTTTCAATCCATGCAAACGTGCGCAATCAATTATAATAACACAGTGAAACACCCAGTTTTGGAAGGGACTGTCTGAAAAAACGTACAACAGGTATACGGTAATATGTATTGTGACTACACCGGGATATATTAAAAAACGTATGAAAAAGAAGCGTATAAACGGTGCGTCACCGTAATAGACCTTTTTTGTCTTGTGATATACAGTATAACTTCGATTTAACGATACCCGATTTAACGATTTCCCCAATTTAACGATACATTTCATTGGTCCCGACTCATATGCCTTGAATTTAATGTTAAAACTTCCTCAATTTAACGATAGCTTTCCTCGATTTAACGATGATATCGGGCATGGCCAAATTATCTCTCGTCAAAAATACAGTAGTATATGTTTAAAATATTTTTCTAACTATTTTACTTGCAACAGCATGAGACCTCATGTTCCAATAGTAAAAAGATTCATCCTTCAGTAACGTCCAAACTTCTAGCATTCCAAACAAAATTTTTTTGCACCTTGAGAGGAGAGTGATCAGTCGAAAAAAATGAGGTCGAAAAAAGGTGAAATTTTCTCAACACGATTAAACAAAGATCGATGAAATAACTTTGGAAATAATATAAATGTGCAGTTTTCTTAAAGAAGCAAAATAACGTATACTTGTTTAAGCGTTCACTTAATTATCAATAGTTTAATCCGTTTAACTTATAAGTATGCTTTCTCGATTTAACGATATCCTCGATTTAACGATAATTTTTTACAGTCCATAGTCAATCGTTAAATCGAGGTTATACTGTAATTCCAAAATCAGTACTGGAAAACCCACCTTTAATTCCAAACAAAATGTTGGAAAAAAAAAAAGAAAATGCGGGTCAACGTCTGTCTTTTTCCTGCCAAACCAGGCTACGGATGACTCTCAGAATTCCTGTCATGAGTTTATTTATTATTCTAAAAGCATCTTTGCCTCAAAGTAATGTGCATGATCGCCATCTCTAGACGTTTTTCTGGAAGAACTTGTTCAATTTTGTAAATTTACTTGCCGTTAAAAAAATGCATGGGAAAATCGTCGAAGTATAGTTGCCAAGGAGACGCTATATGAGGATAGTTTCAAGTCGGAATGGCGATTTATTTATTTGTTTTTTTACTTTGAATGTAAAGGTAAAAGACTGAATTTCAGGAGAGGGGATAGCGAATAGGCGTTTTGAGGGGTCAATAACACCCTAGAACCCTTTGTTTTTCATACATTTTGTCAATTCTATCCCGGTAGCTTATATACGGACCGTTATGATCTAATAATGAGAAAAGAATAATTTCCGATCCTAATTTGATTTGCGTTACATAAGCATTTTGATAAAAAATTCCTTTTCTATAAAACGGATACGTACAGATAACTCCTTCTGAAAAGTGAAAATCAGTTATACTGGTAAAACAAAATTTCGTCAGTCAATTTATGCGGTAAAGAATAATGCCATATCAAAAACTGATTGAATGTGTTCAAGTCCATTAATGTTTGCGCAATTTATTTACACTGCTGTTGTCACATTTCGGAAACAAAATTTGAAAGTAAGAATTAGTGATGCACCGATTAATCGGCAGTACCGATTAATCGGCCATAATCGGCCACTTTGCCGATTATTAATAATCGGCAAACTCGGGCAGATTAATCGGTCGAAAAAATATTTTTCAAAAATTATCCATTAAAGTATACTTTCATTAAGAAACTAATAAATAATCCTCACAGTTGATATAAAGTTTTTTTTAATGAATTCTCCTGCTTTGAATAAATACATAGACAATGTTGCAACATTTTTCATGTGGCGATAGTGTTCTCCTTAGCACAGTGCTTTTATAACCTCTAATTTTCAAAGAATAAAAGTATTGAATTAAATTGCTGCTAATTATTGAAAAATATGAATTTAAAGTACTCAAAAATTGGAGTGCTCACCACAGATTCCCCCTCCCCGCCCCCCCCCCTTTTTTTTTTTTTTTGAATTTTTATGTCCAATTAACATAACTAACAATGTGTTAATAATATTATTGACAATGTGAAAATTGGTTCTGAGAAATTTGATAAAATATTGAAATTATTTTGCGAAAACTAGAAAAATGAAAAAAAAATCTTCTCTCGGAAATAAATTACTTTTTCAAAACTTGTTATTGTGTAAGAGAGAAAAAAGTGATGGTAAAATTGGTAGTAGAAAACCAATCATCCTTATTATTAATCGACTCAACCGATTAATCGGTAATCGGCCAATTTGCTTATCGGTGCATCCCTAGTAAGAATCCAATATAAAGTTACAACATTCATAACTATAAGCCAACATTCATATAGAATGACCCAAATAAATTAATAAATGTGTTTAAGTTCTAAAAATCCTCTTTAATATGCTGTCTGCAAAAGTATCAAGCTTTTATGTGTGTGTGTGTGTGTGTGTGTATATATATATATATATATATATATATATATATATATATATATATATATATAATATATATATATATGAAAAATTGGCTTCAGTTTTCCGTGATGATCTTCATAAAGGTTTCAAAATAAATACCTGTATCCTTGATGTAAGTTACGATGACCAAGTTAGTCCTCGTGACTCATTTCCTGCTCGAAGAGAGACAACAAAATCGTCTGGAACAATACGAGCATCTATTGCGAAAGAACAAAATAAAATTGTAAGGTATTATAGAAAATGAGTTTGGAAAGAGACTGTTGAAGGTTGATGGGAGGGGGGGGGGGTCAAAGCGTTAAGGTCGTCACAATTCAATAGTTAATGAGAAAAATGCATATTAAAAGCGAGTAAAAATCGTCATTTGGTTTGCCTCTTTAATACTATGAACTGTATGAAGCAATTATGAACTGTTTAAATTGTTTTCTAGTTACTAATTTGTTCTACAGGATGTCCGTCTAGCTATTTTTTTAGGGTCCGTTTTTGAGTATGTTCTGATTATTTTTGCTTTAATTGGATTTCAGGAGCAGGAAGAAAGGAACCAAATGTAGCCTTTTTGAATCTTGCATTTTTACCTATGGTTATTTTCGTAAAACCTCGTTCATTGATAGATGAAATGGTAGTGCTCGCTTGGAATCTTAGTTTAATTTAACATTTATTCCCAAAGGGGACTGGCATCCGGTTGAACACTTGAAGGTTTACAAGAGTAAGTTGAAAGCATAAGAGCGACTGAGGAGTTACAAGAGAATGACGCACTAATGTTAAAAAGCAACATTAATATCCTGTCTAGCCAAAAATTGCTGGACACAGCGGCGCACACCAGCAAACCATTTCAGGGGGCGGGGGGAGCTAAGTTTGAAATTCATCTGCATTTTTTTGAAATTGAAGTTCATTGCGCGTAATTTTAGACGATCTTAGATAATAATAGGGAAGGGAGGTTCTTTTTTTTTTTTTTCAGAAATTCTTTGAAACTCTAGCCCTAAAATTTGCAATTATAGACGAATTGTGGCGATGTTCGGAGACACTTCCTGCAATTTTTATAAAAATTACAGTTTCTAAGTAATTGCAGACGATCTTTCATATATCGTTAGGAGAAAAAAATGGGAATTCAAAACCCTCCCCGGCAGTTTTTCGAGAAATTGGAGATCTGAGCGCAATTTGTGACAGATGTTGTCTCAAGAAGTTTAAATTAAAATCTTAAAAATGCGTTTGTAGGCCATATTTAGGAGAGGTATTGGGAAAGGAATGGATTCCAAGATTAGCCCTTGCTTTTTTATATACATATCTAAGTTCCAAAAACGCAATTTGGGGACCACGTTAGTAGAAAAGAATGTTACGTCTCGTCTAAAACTCTCCGAAATTAAAGCCCAAAAAACGCAACTGTAGACCATCTCTGATATTAAGGAAAAGGATGAGGTTTAGAATTCTTTTCTGGAAAATGTTCGAAATTGAAGTTCTAAAAACACAATTTTAAGCCTTCGTTAAAAATGGGCTTACATTCGAAAAGCCTCTCCCATCCTGTTTCTTTTCTAGTTTTGTTTTTCTTTCGTTTTCATGTCTGTAATGTACAGAAAATATTGTTTATTGAAAAAAAATAGGAAACACATTTCGGAGGTCCTTTGTTAATTAATCTTGACACAGGTTCTCGGATGTTTCTATATATTTAAGTTTTTTTACCTAAAACTTTTGCAGATTTTTTTTTTGTCATTTTTTTATATATTTCATCATTTTACCTGCTAACTTTCAACACTAAGAATATTTTCTATTTTAAATTACTAGAACGACGTCAGCTGCTCCTTACTGCCTTTAGCGACTGCCCCGACTGAAAACGATATGCTTAAATTTAAAAGTTGAAAAAAATTTTCCTATTTTCCTCATCTTAACTTAATCCTTTTATATTGTATGAAAAATTTCCCACCATCTGCTTGCACAACGAAAGGATAACTAATTATTTTAATACACGTTAAAAAAAATGAAAATTTCTTGGTGGGGGGGGGGGGGGGAGTTGGTCAATTTGTCATTAAAACTCAATTTCGCAGACATTTATGATTCGAAGCATTGGTTCGAGAACTATTAGTTTAAAGAGGAAGAGTAAGACAAATTAGTTGGATAATAGCAAAAAAAAAAGCCGTCTAAGTTTAATACCTTGTATCGAATTATCAATTCTTATTAGATTTTTTATGTAAATTAAATATTGTTTGGCAAAATGAGAAATAACAATGGTAATTTAATATTCTGTTTTTCCTCCCGTAGTTTATTTAAGAATTTGAAGCAGCATGCCAAAAGCAAACTTTTATTCGAACTTGATCAAAAAAAAAAAAATCCCGAACTCCTTCGTTTTCAGTTCCATCATTCACCACTCCACCTTCTCTTTTGCTGGGAATCGTAAGATCTATAGTCATAAGTGGACCGAAGCTTTTCAATACTTCCTGGAGTATTTGCTTTAGAAAAAAAGTCAAATGTTGCTATAGTAACCGAACAAATAACAAGTGCTAAGCATACCAAGTTATTTTATCATCCCTGAGGCTTTTTCTAATAAAGTTGTGATGAGTGCTCTCTGAAAGTAGGAAGACATGAGCGGAAAAGTTCGGAGCGCGTGTGCGGAAAAAAATTCAGTCAAGAACTGTTCCTCTTTGCATTACTCATCAAAATGGCAAATATGGAATTTTATTGCAATTTCACGGTAGCCTTGACAACATTGAATAAACATGAAAAAATTTGATTGCTCAAACTTTGAAGGGACTTTTTGTTGTTTGACCGAAACAAAAATGTTTTCCATGTCGTGGTTATTTTATGTTTTCAGGAGAAAGTCTATTCAAATTAACAGGATAAAAAAAACGAGCTGTTT
Source organism: Uloborus plumipes (assembly GCA_038373865.1). Lineage (NCBI taxonomy): Eukaryota > Metazoa > Arthropoda > Arachnida > Araneae > Uloboridae > Uloborus > Uloborus plumipes. Next base: position 42,169 of record JAXGGA010000131.1, read on the forward strand.
CCAAAGTTTACATTTAAATTTAGATAATAACTGTTCGTTTATTGAGAAGGTGTGTTTTTAGATTAAAGAGGTTAGAAAATTGTATTAATTGAAGTTTCTATCTTTTATACAGTGGAGTCTTGCTAAACTTAAAAAAAAAAAAAATAAAAGGAGAAAGTTAACTATGTCTTTACTTTACTTCCGACTGGAATCTGGGTCATATTCACCGCACGAACTACGACGGTTAAAATTAGAGCTATCTGTGTTCTAACTGACCCGAAAAAAATAGCCCCGGTAGAAGATGAATATTTTAATTATACTGCTCTGCTAACATTTCTTTGCTTTTGGTCTTAGGTCTTTTAGAAAGCTGTATGGAAATAACAGTAGCATTGATTTTATATCGAGCTCTTCTAGCTACGGCGGGCGGGCGGTTGGAAAACAAAATAAGGTCTCAAAATTGCCCAAAGTTACAAGAAACAGATTTTAAAATTAACTGTAGAATTCATGTATTAATCAGGATTTTTGCGAGTAGTTAAAAAAATCAGCTTCTAGTTTTTTTTTTCCTTTAAATAAATCGGGGAAAACCTGAGAAATTATGAACTTCAAATACTTTGGGGGGGGGGGGGGGGGCACATGTGGACGTTTTTCAGATTTCAAACAAAAGTCTAGGGTCAAACAAAAATCGAGATCAAACCTAATGATGAGCTATAAAATTTTGTAAGTGCACACACTCGCACATACATAAGTTTCATGCGAATTTACTTTTTCTCTTTTTAATAAATATTGTTTACTTTTGTAATTTTTTTAAAAAATGTATAAGACTGCAAAAACCCTTTTTAGTTTTCATGAAATTTCCCCATACTTTCCTTAAATTTCGCTACCAATTTGCTTTATCAACTTGTTAATACGATCAGAAACGCCTTCCTTTCTAAAGGATGTGTGAAGTATAACGTGTATCGCTGTTTAGATCCGTTATTTTGAAATTCAGACAAGATGTGGCAGTGACCAATTTTGATTTTCCTCATTTTTTTATATGTGAAAGTAGGTCATGAGAAGTGAACATTCTGAACTTTTTACCCTCCCAAAAAATGTTGTTCCCTCGGTAAAAATTCCCAAAGTTTGAGGTCTTGCGCCGCTTTTTTGGTAAAACGTCTGAAAGACGCATTTCAGTGCGCTGTAGTTTTTTTACAGAAGCGCCATCTCAAGGTTATGTTTATATTTATTGATTGCACAGTTTCTGGTTATGGGACTTCATAGTTATTTGGGTTGGGGATCGTCCCTTTCTTTAGTAAAGCGGCCGCAAAGTATGTTTTTTAGACCATTTCCGCTCGACTTTGAACTGCGTTATTTCCCCCCTAAAAGCACCCCCCCCCCGAATTTTTTTTAACATATACTGAAAATTTATACTATGAAGAGAATATGTGGTACGAAAATTGTTTAATATCTCATTACTTTGAAGAGAAAAAGACTTAGACATTTTTCAAATTTTCAAAATTTGTGGTTTTTTGATCGCATTTAACTAAAAACAGCAACTCTAGAAAAAATAGATTTGATGGATTATGGAATCTAGAGATGTGTAGAATAACGTAAAAAAGATGCGCGGGGCCTCTTAGTTTTCAAGAATTTTTTTTTTTTTTTTTTTTTTTTTTTTTTTTTGTAGCTCATTTTCATGCTTTTTTCTCTTAGTAAAATCTGTCCATCAAGTAGCTCAGATCTACTGAAACTTTTTAAGTACATAGTAATGATGTATATAAATTTGTGTAGAGAAAGAGAAAAGGGCTAAAAACACTTAAATTTGTCTAAACTTTTATAATTTTTAGTTTTTTAGTTGCAACTAACTCAAAAAACGATAAATCATTACTAAGAGAACTATTGAATGAACATATTACTAACTTTGACGTATTGGAAGAAGTACATTCGGGTGAGGTATCTTCAGAGGTATTCTAGTGGGAGCTCACAGTGACCTCCCGAAAAATTAATATTCGAAAACTTTTGCTGATGATTCGGCAAATTTGGAAACAATATTGCAAGATTGAAATTTTCTATTTGTTTATTTTTTACATATTATGATTATTTTTTTAATATGATACCTGCATGCGTTTAAAACGACGTAAAAAAGAAAGCGGCCTGCGGTCTCTTCTAGTAATAAAGAAAAAAACTGTAGCTCATTTTAATACGTTTTCTCGTAATAAAATGCGTCCATTATCGTCAGACCTGTTAAAACTTAAAAGGATATAATAATAATTTATATATGTGTGTATAGAGAAAGAAAGACGGAGTTTTTATAGCTTTTAGCTTTTTATTGCAATTGACTCAAAAAACGAAAAATCTTTTCCGAGGGAATTATTGAATAAACATTAGGGTGATCCAGAAATGTATGGAAAAAATAAACTTTGTATTTTTGTGCATCTTACCCTCTTATTTTGTGCCACTATATACACTGATTATTTGTGCAAAAGTTTGACAAAATATATTAATATTTAGAGGTCGCTCAAACGACTTGAAATTTCGTGGTATTGACAAAAACGTGAACGTAAATGATATCTGTGGAAAAAAGTAGCCGTTGAATTTTTGTTCGTCTTACCGTCTTATTTAGGCTTTTATATCCACTGAATTACTTGCCCTAAATTTTAGTAAACTACATTTACATTTAGGAGTACTTCAAATTTTGTGATAGTGGCACAAATGCGAATGTAAATAATAATAATACAGTTACTTTATTGCTTTTTTATATCTCTGAAGGAAAAAAGCGTGCAATCACAAAATGAACTAAATATCTGAAAAACCAATGAAATTCAGAAAAGTATGAAAACTAATCAAATACGGAAAAAAATATAAAAAACAAATTTAAATACATTAAATATATAGTAATTCGCTCATTAATTCTTGCAATACTTTTAAGGTTACTTTTTTACAACTTTGAAACTTTTTCTGTGTTCCTGTACCACTTGAAGAAGATACTGTCTTTGTTTTTCGTCGTTAGTGATAGCCTTAACAAATGCTTCAATAAGGGCCATGCCACGCTCCGTATTGTCGTTTACAATCCTCAGTTTCTTTGGTAGTACAAAGCCTTGTCGGTAACTATCTTGAAGATTCCAATGCTCTGGATCAAACAGCTGATAGATTTTAAGTTTCTTCTTTACATGAATAAGGACGCTAAAAATGTTCCAAATCATTTCTCAGTGCTTGCACAAAAAGGGTTGCTGGGAACCCAGCTCTTAGATATTCTTTTCCATTAACGATAAGAATGTGAAAGAAATCACATTCATATGATACGAATACCTTTTCTTTGTCCGGCTGTAAGTTTGAACTGGTTGTGAAATATCCAATACTTGAAGCCATGAAGAATCTTTGACACAGATATAACATGAGGAACCGCTCCTGGGACAGGAAAACGTACACCAAGAGAAGGTGCTTCGCTCAAGAAAATCTCCTAGTATCTTCCTTGGACACTTATTTTGCATGGGACATCAGAAGTTGACTTTGCGCAACTTCCATCACAGTTGCACGTTGCTCTGAATTGGCTACCAACTTCTCAACCGCATCGTTTCTCACTCCAGGTATAAAATTAGAATGTTTTATCCTTGACTATGATTGCTGAAACTGCTTAAAAAGTAGTATTGTAGATCCAATGGCAGTGGGTGGTTCCACGCGATTGCGTGAACACCGCATTCGACATTGCACGCAATCAAATACCCCAATTCTACCTATTTCTTGGTTTATTGGTTAAAATACCGAGAGACCAAGACTAGAATAGACTTCGGTTGTAATACCACTGAAAACACAATGTCTAAAATATAATGGTGGAAAGTACAATATAAAAGTTGCTTCCCTAGTTTTTTTCCCCAAGTTCAAACATGCTCCAACTTTAGTACCGGCACTGCATGTGTCGTATCGAAACACATACCACGTACGAGCTCAGTAAGTTCCCATTTATTTAACTGATTATTGTATAGTAGCATTTGCCGTAGAAATTCCAGCGCCTGGCTAACTTACTAGAACCCAGAAGTAAATCATCAATGCTTGTGGTCCTAATACTAATACTGGTATGAAACCTGCCGATCCTCCTTCATTTTCCCAATATATTTTGCATAAGTGTTTCGTTCCAGTGAACTATCAAAGGAAGTCATAGATTTAAACGACTTTTGTAAATTAGCGGTCTATTCAGAGTGAATAGTTTGCCTTTACCGTTTTATGGACGTTGTCAAATCCTCCCCATTTTGACCCATACTTTGTACTGTAGCAGCTACTATCAAAATTTCTTTCTGTCCCTTATATTGGGCCCTGTCTAGAGTGGATGCTAGATGTTTTAGCTGAATAAACTCATACACCTCAAACAACCGAAAAGAAAACAGAAATCACAGCCCGAGCTTGCAGCTGCATTTTCTACCCAAACTCAGGTAAGACATGATGCAGCTTTGGAGCGGGAGGGGGGGGTCGTTACAACTCACTTTGAGCTATTATTTTATTGACTAATTACTTAAGAGAATAAACTAACATTTTAAATTATTCCATTTTATATGAAGAACGATATTATTTCGGCTAATGAAGTTATATACCCCACCTCTCGAAATTGCTAATTTTCAACAGAATTCGATCGCGTTGAGCGACCTCTAAATATTATTCAATTGAGCTAAAATTTTACGTACATCACATTCATGAATAGTGTAAAAAAACTGCGGGGTAAGACCAAAGAAATTAAAAAAAAAAATTTTTTGAATCACCCTAATAAACATATTACTAGCTGGCAATGACTGGAAATATTCGAAAAAGTAAATAGTGTAACGTATTTTAGAGGCTCCTTAATAGGAGGCCATTGCGACCTCCTGAAAAATTTCATATTCGGAAAATGTTTCTGATGATTCAGGAACTTTGGAAACAATATTGCAACATTGAAATTTTCTATTTATCCATTTTTTACATGTGGGGTTGGTCGTATTTTATCATTCCGAAAAATTTGAAAATTCCTTTGGCAAATTAACCCCTTCCCGGCTTATCCCGAGCTGGACTCGGGCAAGCGAAATGTTCCATTCTGGCTCATCCCGAGTGTAGCTCGGGCACGGTGAAAATTAACACTGCACAACCAGTCTTTCAAGAATTATTTCACATGTCCCTTTTATGATTTCGGATGCTTTTATTTACTATTGTTGCTACTAGATAACATAACTATACAGTGTTTTGAGCTGTAGATTTAAGATAAGAGTAGGCGCCAAGTCCAAAGTATAATGATTTCTGCCATACAGAAAGTCAACTTTGCAGGTAAATACTCATTTATTTAAATAGATATTTTTATATTTATTTTTAGGAAATGTTGCATGCGAATGATGCTTATGTTTAAAAAGATATGTATGTATGAAAATAAGCATAAAAAATTGACATTTTTTAATCCGTAATCCCGAAATTACTCATTTATTTAAATAGATATTTTTACATTTATTTGTATGAAATGTTGCATGCGAATGATGTTATTATGTTTAAAAAGATATGTTTGTGTGAAAATAAGAATTAAAAAAAATTGACATTTTTTGATCCGTAATCCCGAAATAAAATGAGCCTGGAAGGGGCTAAGAGCATCTTCTTGAGAAGTATAAGATACTCATGGGCACTCGAGCTTAAATTTTTACAAGATACGATCAAGCACACTTGCAAAAAAATGTATCATTAAAAAATCGCAATGTTGCAATATTGTTTTCAAACTTGCCGAATCTTTAGCAACATTTTTCGAATATAAAATTTTTCACTGTGTCACTATGACCTCCCACGAGAATGCCTCTGAAGATACTACACCGAATGTACTTCGCCCAATCGTTTCTTGAGATAGTTGCAATTAAAAAAACTAAAAATTATAAAAATTTAGACTTTTAAGTGTTTTTAACCCTTTTCTCTTTCTCTATACAAATTTATACACATCATTACTATGTACATAAAGTTTCAGCAGATCTGACTTACTTGATAGACAGATTTTACTATGAGAAAAAGCATTAAAATGAGCTACAAAAAATATTTTCTTAAACTAGAAGAGACCTCGCACTTCAAACCTTTTTAGGTTATTCTACACATCTGTAGGTTCCATAATCCGTAAAAGCTTTTTTTTTTCTAGAGTTGCTGTTTTGAGTTTGCCCATTTATGCCCAGTAGCTTAAAAACGGGACGCTTGTTAGTTACTGCATGCAAAAACCTGTAATGGGTATATCCTTTTACTAAAGCTGTTTTTCACAAGTTAAATAGTCCTTCTTCTTGAGAAAACCAGTTAGAGCCACTTGGACATCAGAGTTTATTTATTGACAGCTATTTTCAGACAAATCAGTCAAGCAACGATCCTGCATGGGAAGCCACAGAAAGTAAGTTTTTTTCTGCGAACTTATTTTTCACAAAATTAAACTATTTTAAAATGATCTGCTTAAAATTGATCATAGATGCCTTCTGTAATGTTACTTTGCAAAAGTAAAGTCAAATATGGTCGTATTTTGCTGACATATCTGCAAAATATCCCATAAACAGAACGTTAAATAATATAACTATGGCAACGGCGAACTATTGTAAGCCTAAAATGTATGTAAACCATTTCAAGAGTTTTAAGCAGATAAAAATTGAAAAAAATCGTTAAAAAAAACGTGGGCATAAATGGGTTAAATGCGATCAAAAAACCGCGAATTTTGAGAATTTGAAAAATGTCACTTTTTCTCTTCAAAGCAATGAAATATCAAACAGTTTTTACACCACATATTCTCTTCATAGTATAAATTTTCAGTATATGGTAAAAAATTTCGGGATTTTTGGGGGGAAATAACGCAGTTCAAAGTCGAACGAAAATGGACTAAAAACCATACTTTGCGGCCGCTTTATTAAAGAAAAGAACCATCCCCAACCCAAATAACTATGAAGTCCTTATAACCAGAAACTGTACAATCAATAAATATAAACATAACCTTGAGGTGGCGCTTCTGTAAAAAACTAAAGCGCACTGAAATGAGTCTTTCAGATGTTTTACCAAAAAAGCGGCGCAAGACCTCAAACTTTGGGAATTTTTACCGAGGGAACAACATTTTTTGGGAGGCTAAAAAGTTCAGAATGTTCACTTCTCATGACCTACTTTCACATATAAAAAAAATGAGGAAAATCAAAAATAGTCACTACCAAAATTTCCCTTTTTTGTTAGATTTTCAAAATAATGGCTCTTAAACAGCGTTCTACGGAGTTAAATTTTCCCGTTTACGCGTTTCGATAAGTTGAGGTTTCTATAAATTGTTCTTTTTATACTATCCGGCTAGTTAAGCTAATGTTATCAAAAACCAGAAGTTGTGTTAACAACTACTGTTTGTATTTTAAGATTTCCGATAAGATAGCTCTGTGTAAAACGCGATCAAAAGTGTTTGTTTACTTTTGCAATCGATAATGCTTCACAAACTATTTATTAGTCATGAGTGAAAATCTTTCACGCTCGCACTACAAAACCCGATCTTTCGCGCTACTTTTATAAAAAGTGAAAACGTTTGCTTCACAACTCTTTGTTTTTATCTTAATGTTTACTTGAAGTGCGTTGGCACACAATCTCGAAAACGCACTTCCTTTTTCGACTCTCTTTCTTATCTAGCAAGTTTTTTTTGCCAAAGTTGGATCCGAACGCATTGCACGTACTTAGTATCCGACTGCTACAACAGGTCAGTGGAAGAGATAGGCAATTCTTTTTAATGATCCGTTCATTTGATCGTTCATTATTTTGACCAGTTCATTGAAAAAAATTGCAAGACATACGAACATTTGAAATGCTTCGTTGGATCAGTAATATTCTAGGAAAAAACAGATTAAAAATTACCTAACACTAAGTAAATATGACTACAAAAATTTAATTGAAACATATTTCTCTGTTGCTGAACAGACTTTGGTTTACAGGAAATTGATGAAAAGGGTTTTATAAAAAAACATGGTAATTCTCTGGGTAAATCCAATTTGTTAGGACGGAAATTTTGAAAACTCGTCGGAATTGTCGATCAGCTTGTTTCAGCTTGAAATTCACTGGAATTTTCATTTCGTTTCAAATTTACCTCATAGCTTTGCCCCTTTTATCGGTTTAAAGTTTGGGTTGGCCGGAAAACTTACTAACAAAACTAAATTTTTAATTTCAAAATATTTTATGAAAAAATGCATAACTTTTGTCATTTTCAAGATTTTTTGAATCAACCCTCGATTAAGCAAGTTAATCTTCAGTTTTTCTTCCTAAACCCTAGGAACTTTGTTTAAAAATTTCTGCACATCTGTTTATACGTGTAGGAAGCATTTATTACGTGTTACAAAATCAGGTTGAGCGAACGTTGATTTAGCATATTTATCTAGGCGTTCTGAACCTGATCCTCTTTGTTAATCTTCTATGCGGCAGAAAGAGGTAGTCCAAAACTAACTTTTCTGTAATCTTGAACTTAATGTTAAATTTCTCAAATTTGTTCTCATGAAGTGAAGGCAATATGTAATTAACAGATGAATCCAAACTACAGTAATTTTTACCTTTGCAAATCTTTCTTTACCTTTGCACAGATTTGTGAGTGAAGTTCAACATTGAAATCAAGGTTCTAAAAATTCGAATTTCGAAGCTAACCACTTTTCCATGACATTAAGATATGGGCGTTTCTCTGTGTTACTCGTAATTGGCTGTACGGACCGAGTATTTTAAAAATATTAAAGTGCAATAAAGTAATATCTCTTAATTCAAATAAAGCATTAATACTTAACAGCCCAATTGTATTTCGAGCGATAACTTTTTTTTCATACAAATGATCTAATTCCTAAAAATACGGTGCCCTATCTGTATACATTTAAAGCTATTCACAGTAAGCTGTATACCGCCTATTTCGTCCCTCAATTTTTCAAATTTAAATTTTATTTGCCGTTTTAGAATTAATAAACATATAAAGATATATCAACTGAAATTTTTGGCAGTGGTCATTAAGAAATTGTATATTTATTTTATACTTTTTAGTACGAATAAAGCTGATAGAAATAGTCTTTAAATTTAGAAAGCTTTTATATATTCTTTGAGTTGTCTTAGATGACTTTTTTTCACTTTTTTCACTCTTTTTTTTTTCTGCAAAGTTTACAAATTCTTGCACTTATACATTTTCAAACATTTCTTCTATTTCAACTACTAAACATTAAGCTCTGCTTACCTATCTCTTGAAGTTGAAACCTTATAAAGTAATGTAAAATAATCATTCCGACAAAAAACGAAAAAAAAAATAATAATAAAAAATAAACTTGGAAATCTGCAAGTAAACTTGGAATGAGCCTACTTACCATTAAAAAAACGAAAACCTGTCCCAAAACTTGGAGATGTTGAGTACGTTACGTTTCAGTTATGTGCAAAATGAAATAGAACCAGGGCCGTCATTTTAAGTTTTTCCAGGAGGACAAATGGTTCAAACACAAGGCAATTTCATCGGAAAACAACAAAAACCACTCCCACTTATATGTAATACATTGAAGTTAGGTGGAGCCCCTCCCCTGGCTTTGAGATAACTTGGCCCCCTTTAGATGTTGCCCCCCCTTAACCCTTTATGCCCCGACGGGACTCAGAAGTCCCGCTTATATTAATTTAGTATTATGAATCCTAAATGGCTGTAATCATGTGGAAGCTTTTGAGTACCACTCCTTGTACTTCGCCGAGAGGCCGACAGATGGTACCTGCGATCAGAAACAGTTTTCTTGGGGGCGCTAAGACGTGGGGGGGGCCTTAGGGCCTCAAAAATTTCAACAATTTTTTTTTTTTGCTCGGTAAAAACGTTTTTTGATGTATTTGCAACTCAAACCATTAAAAAATTCATTAAATTAATTTGGGACAAAGGGTTAAATGACGGGCCTGAATAGAGCTCATAAGTCGAAAGACTTGCATCAACCTCCCCCCCCCCCTCATTTTCCAGAAAAGAATAAAACAAGTGCGCAGTCTGATTTCCTTAATTCTGCTCTTCCCGATTTTTTGAAATGTAGATGAAAGCCTTTGTCCATTTGTAACTTCTTTCTCCACCCCCCTTTTTTCTTTTCTTTCAGCGTTTTATAGCTGTTGATATTTTGGTATTGATGTTACCATCATCATTAGTCTAAAATATCCCATTCCTTTTTTTTTCCAACAGCTAGTAGTTCATAATAACTTCATCGGACATTTTCTATTGTTTTAGTTTTCATTTCTGTCTTAGTCAAGTTCTCTCCACACCACATAGTAAAAAAGTTGAAAAAAAAATGAAGATTTCAACTTTAGTCGCATTAGCAAACTGTCTGAAATCATGGTTAAGCTTAAAATTACTATAGCTCTTGTCATTTTTTTTATTTCTAGACAAAAATCCTATTAATACTTTCCCTACTACTTTCCCGTACAATCGAAATTCCACGGTCACAGGCTGTTTTGCTCTCTTTCGGGTAGAAAAATGAAAAGGTACTTGAATGCCCTCAGAGAAATTTCTGACCCCCCCCCCCCCCCCTCATGCTCGCATTCTCAACAACGGGCACGCCTGAGTCAGACCTACTCGATTTCGTACACCATCATTACCGTGAGGGGGAACTTCAATATTGTATCGTTGTATCGACCCTCCCCATTGCGGTTGATTCATAATTTCACACAAATCTTGCCTACATAAACTCGTGTAGCATCTCTTCCCCTTCCACTTTTTTTAAGGGGGAGGAGCTATTTCTAATATACTTTTCAGTCTGAAAAGATAAAATTATTAAAAGTTGTGTACAATGTTTAATTGATGTGAAATATTTGAGGAAATTTAATCAGAATGATTTCAAGAAAAAGGTAATTCTGTAGGAGTTAAGTACAAATCATGATGCATTTATGTAGCAGTGTGAAATTAACACCACTAAAACTTAATCTCTTGAATCAAATAATTAATATCAACCTGAGCTATTTCCTCTAACGCCTTATCAGCGTTGCATACTTGGGTGACGCGAAATTTTTTTTTTTTTTCGCGTCGCTATCGAGCGGAAAAGTTGAGATTGGTGAAGGCTAAAAAAACAAACAAAAAAAAAACACATAATGGAAATCGAATGATATCTTCTAATTGCACAACGATCCTGAAAATTGAGAAAAATTAGGAATTTAAGTTTCTTCAAAGTAATTTGTCAATGATTTAAAGCGCAATTTAAATCAAATGATTTTTTTAAGAAAAATTATTGATTTTAATCATGATGTTTTAACTTAACCTCAGAAATATTCTTTTTTTTTTTCTATTTATATCAGTTCTGCCTTTTTCTTAGTATATCCTTTCTTCCTTGTTTTAATTTTGTCTCTAGGATTTTTTCTCACTGGATCATTTTCATCTATTCATATTCTCTTTCCTTACTCAATCTAAGAATTCAAATTTTTAGTCAGTGTATACTTTTAAATTAGTCACTTTTTAAAAAAATTAGTAGTCACTATATTTAGGACTACTTTAAATGAAAATAAGGAAATTTTGCGGCACTATGCTAAAAGATGGTTTTGCGCATAAGTCCTGTGAAATTGAACCTGTTGCTATTGTAAGGGCGTTATTTGTAAATTGGATTCTTATTTTTTAAAAAATTAAATCATGTAAATTTAAATCATAAAATGCAAAAATAGTTTAAAAAAATCATTGAATGAAAATGTTGAAGGTTTTTTTTTTTTTTTTTGCTATAAATATGCATGTAAGCAGTAAACGTATAGATTTTTCTATACTTTTTCAGAAAGTGCTCAAATAAAAATAGGTAACTGCCATTATTTAAGATACTACCTCATATAAAGAGTGAACTTTTTTTTTTTTAAATCTGGCATGGGCTTTAAAAAAAATCATCAAAATAATGGGTGAAAGCAAAAATTAGAAAAAAGTAGTGGCCGCATGGTAATATTTTTTTATAAAATTTGGTACACAGGTTCATTTTGTTCATATAGAAAAGTATCTCAAAGGTTTTGGCTTAAAATTTTCTGTTTTAGAAGTTAAATGCAATTCAAAATTGACCCACCTGAACATCAATCACACAAATGCTAAATGTTGCACTTTTGAACCCTTGTATTTTATTAACTAGTTAATGTAATCATAAAAGTTCCATTTATTTGTAATCTTTAGAGTAGGGCAATTTATCGGTTTACAGTAAGTTTTTGAAAGTCATGATAATTAATTGTTAACTGAACTGTAAAAACCAAAGTATTTCATTTTCAACAAAATTGAAGGTTATATTTTTTCTCACGCAAAAAGGAATTCAGTTGCATAATTTAAATTTTTTCCCAAAAATGTACTAACTTTCATAGATATAATACCTTAATTTTGAAGCTGTATTTAAATTCCTTTATCTTCAAAATATTTTTTGAACTTTAGGATATTTCACAAAACGATTATTTTTGCCTTCAGGTAGGCACAAAAATTTATATGAAGGAAGCCTTGGAAAGTGCTCCAATTTTACAAGGATATAGGCCATTGTGTCTACTATTTGCCTGAAGATGAAATGTTTTTTTTTTTTTTTTCATTCTGTCCAAAGTTTCGTTTAATCTCAGTTAAGATTCGTTCAGATTTTGCGGTTCCTGTTTGAAGATGTTTATACAGTCGAACTGGTTTATAAAGAGAACTCGGATTTAACGAGGGAAATGAGAATATTTGGTTGGATCAATGTTAAGTCTATGGAACAGAATTCGTTTCTAACGAGCAAGACCCGGCTTTGAGGACCAATTTCTTCTGTCTCGCAGTTTTTTTCCTCATCTTTCTAGTCTTATTCCTGTGTTATCTTTTTTTTCCCCTGCGGTTCAATACTTTTGTCTGAAAAATTCCACCAGCATTCTAGTGTCTAGGGATGCACCGATTAATCGGCAGCACCGATTAATCGGCCATAATCGGCCACTTTGCCGATTATTGATAATCGGCAAAATCTTGCCGATTAATCGGTCAATTTTTTAAATTTTTTATATTATCTTTTAAAGTATACCTTCACCAAGAAACTACGATAAATTGTTTTATTAACTGTAAATAAATGTAATTTTCTGAAATACTTACTATAACATACAGTATGAAAGTGTGTACAGAATAAAAACAAAACAAAACAAATAGTTCATAGAAAACGTAAAACTGATTGGAATGTTAAAAGATAACCTTCTGCATATTCCTGAAATTTTAAGTTGGAATTCAAAAACATGAATATTTCATTTCACTTATAATCAGTTAAATTTTGCTGATCAACCGGCGGAAAAGATGTTTTAAATAAAATTAATTCAACGATTTTTGAACACAATATTACGATGGATAAATTTATAAACAAGAAATGAATAATTTTCTGCAAACAAGAATTACACGTTTTATGAAAGTGTAATGAGAAAAAAAAATTCAAAGAATGAAATACAAAATAATAATAATAATAATCAATTGCCTCTTAGTTGATATAAATGATTTAATAATTTAATATTCCTATTCTGAATAAATCTACACTTATAGACAATGTTGCAACATTTTGCATGTCTCGATATTTTTCTCTTTAGCTTATTGCTTTTAAATAACCTCTAATTTTCAAAGAACAAGTCCTGAATTAAATGGCTACTTATAGTTGAAAAATTAAATTTAAATTAAGAACACCCCTAAATTAAAGTGCTCATCACAGTCCCCCTACTCCCATTTGTTTTAATAACTATTATGTCTAGTGTGTTAATGTAATTTTATTTACAAAAATATTTTAAAAATTTCAAAGGAAGTTGATAAAATTTTGAAATTATTTAACATGGAAAAATGGAGAAAAACAAATCTTTTGTCAAAAACAAATAAGTAACGATTTTTAAAAGTCGGAATTGTATTAGAAAGGGGTAAAAACAGTAAGGGTGAAATTGGTAATATTAAAAATAATAAAACCGAACATTAATCGGCTCTGCCGATTAATCGGCCGATTCTCATTCGCCGATTAATCGGTAATCGGTAATCGGCCAATTTGCTTATCGGTGCATCCCTACTAGTGTCATTAAATAAAGAGCAGTATAAAATTAAATTAATTTATGTAATTAAAGTAAGTATTAGTTAAATTATAAGTGAACTCTATTATTTGACCTCCCATGTCCTCACCCCTTCTGGTTGCATACGGGGCGTAAGGACCTGTTTATTACCAGCACTCAGATTTAACGACCAACATGTTACGGTCCCTTCGCGCTCATTATAAGCGAGTTTCACTGTAGTATCTTTGTTGATGTTTTCGGAGTAGTACCCTAAAAGCGTGACCTTTTTAATACGCTATGCACACTGTAGTAACGGTCCATGTGGATTCATTAACTTTAAGAAAACCATTATTATCTGAAAAATAATACAGATGTACAAAATGTGTAGAAAAACTATCTAGACTTTAGTGCTCATGTGTATTGACATCCTGATTTGATTGACAGGCCTGATTTCTAAACTGATTTTTTTTTTTTTTTTTTTGAACATGCATTCATTTCACTGTTGACTGTGATAAAAATGAAGCAATTATTTAAGATGTTCAGTAGGATGTATCACAATTTTTTTTTTTTTTTTTGGAAATTCAAAACTTCTAGTTGATAAAAAGTTGTCACTATATTCATTAGTTACCAAAAACAATTATTTTGAAATGAACAATATTTTAGGTCTGCCGGGATTACCTTGAAGTTTCAAGTTTTCTAGTGAAAACAATGATTAATTTAAAAAATGTATACATTATGTGTAAAGCAAAAATAATTTAAGTGCAAAAATGGACTTTTGAGGAGTAATCTATCAATAAAAATATATTGGAGTTAAAATGTAACTTTTAGGCTTCCAGAAATAGTTACGAAAAACCTCATATTTTTGCTAGTCAATCATATTTTCAGAATATTTACCCATAGGATGTATCACAGAAAATTTTTTTTTGAAAATTCAAAATTTCAAGTTGATGAAAAGTTGTCACTATATTCATTATTACTAAAAAATTATTTTGAAGTTGAAAAACATTTAGTCTACTGGAATTACCTTGAAGTTTCTGTTTTAGTAAAAACTTTTTTTTTTTTTTTAAATGTATAAATTGTGTGCAAAGCAACATAATAATTTGAGTGAAAAAATGGATGAATCTCACTTTCAAAGCGCTGTACTTCAATGTTTGTACTATTGATATAATAATAAAAATTATTCTGCAGGATGGTAAATGTTCTAAAAATTACTGACTAGCAAAAATGTGAGGTTTTTCATAACTATTTCTGGAAACCTAAAAGTTAAATTTTAGTTCCAATGCATTTTTTATTGATAGATTACTCCGTGGGTAGTCCATTTTTGCACTTAAATAATTATTTTTGCTTTACACATAATTTATATATTTGAAAAAAAATTATCGTTTTTACTAAAAAAACTTGAAACTTCAAGGTAATCCCGGCAGATCTAAATATTTTTAAATTTCAAAATAAAGTTCTTCAGTAACTATGTGAATGATGAACTTTTTATCAACTCGAAATTTTGAATTTTAAGAAAATTTTTCGTGATACACTCTAATGTTCAGTTGTTAATTGAGCTGAAACAATTTTGAATCTCCGAAATAGCTACTGTTTCCTTATTAAATCATTATTGAAACTAACTTTCACGTTTAATAGCATTTACTATTGGGACAAAAAAAATCTAATATTTAATTATAGAAGAAATTAAGAAAAAAATATCTTGCAGTTATAAGTTGATTATTGTATGGCCTAAGCAAACTTGTTCTTTGTTGCTTATAGTTGGCTGGTCTCATCAATACTTAATGAACTTTCGCCATGGAGAGTAGGAAAAAATGCCCACTCTCCATGGCGAAATTATCTCAGACTTATTGATAGCTCCAAATAAATTAGACTTTCATCATTCCTAATAGATTTTTCCATAGAATGCGAAAATATTTATTTTTAAAATGTATGTTTATAACTTACGGAGTTATTGAGTCAGAAACTGGCTGTCATGAACTCTGACGATTTAGGCTTGGTGTAAGCCCTCATTTCTGATGTCAATAGCAAAGCAACAAACAGTTTTTAAACCTTCATACTTTGCATTTCCTCATATATATTATGCATGATTTACTTGAATAAAAATTTTCATTGAAATCTATGACGTGTGCCACAGCCGATTTGCTCATTTCACTCTAATACAATTTTTATATTTTGTTTTTTCTTTATTTAACTCTCTTTTGATTTTTATCTCATGCAACAGTTTAAAAAATGTTTTGTTTGGGTTTCATTTAAAAAAAATCCTAGGTCCATGAGCTTTTACCCCCCCCCCCCCCACACACACACCAGATATTTGCCAACCCTGTATTAGAGGACTTATTTTGAAAACTTACCTCCCACCCCCGTTTTCTCCTAAAAATTCAGATTCTTTTCATGAACTTACAATCATCCTGTAATTGAAATACAAAATAAAAACAAATCCTTAAACGAACAAAAAAAATTAAATGTTATTTTTATATTAAATAAAATTTGTAATTGTTTTCCTTGTTTGCAATTTCATGTTCAATAAACGCAGAACAACTTAATGCTTTTTTTTTTTCATAATTACATTTGTAATCTGGATGTTTTAGTCTTAATTTTCTTTCATTTTTAGAATATTTTCCTCCCCGCCCCCAGGTACGTAGCCAGTACTTTGAGAGGGGGGGGGGGTCCAAGACTTGATAATTAATCAAAATTCATTGACTAGCTCAAGGCCGTATCTAGAATTTTTTTCGGGGAGAGCCCAGTTTCGCACACTGCAACCCCCCGCCCCAAAAAAGAAAGATGCATAAACACACATGTGTTGTGTGTGTTGATGGGTTTTTTCTTTTGCTGATCCCCTCCCTATGTTTTACTTTTATTTTAATGTATCCTACTTTCTGTGTATGTGTTTTATTATTTAAGATTGACTCCCTAGAACGGGGATGCATTGAACTCTTACGTGGGGGGAGAGAATATCTCTAAATTTAGGGGGTGGGGGGCTTCTCCCCTGGTAAAATTTTTAAAAGATAGATAAAATTCTGCATTTTGAGGCCTTATATAGGTATTGAGACAACAGAAATATGAGGAAAAAGTAATTAAACCTTTTTAATGTTATGCCTTTTGCAAATTAAGATTAATCAAAATAAAAAAATTGTGGACTTACAAATTCTTGACATTAATCTGCAAATATTAAGAACGAGGGAAGTGAAAAAGATAAATACACATCATCCCTTGCTTACATCGGTTTTCAATATATAGTAGTTTTTGATCATTTCACAAAAGCATTTATATGAAATGGTGTAGAGATTCCGAAAATAAGTAACGATATAGTAATTTTCTTGCCATTTAGACAATTTATAATTTATTTACTTGATAAGTAATTAAACTGAAGCACTTTTCAAGGAGTTTCAAAAATATGTTTAATGATTTTCAAAAACTCTAGAACAGTTCAAATTATTTAAAGTACTTCCTTTGCACTTTTCAACCTCTCACGTTTTAATAATTGATTGGACAACCTTAGAGTTGTTAAAATTTTGTAAGACACGCCTGTTTTTTAAGTTAAAAATAGATATTAAATATGTCTGACAACAACAATTTATTTTTTCATTCACAAGTAGTGCATAAAGCAAAAAGTAATTAACGTAGTGTAATTTTTCTCATGCTCAACGTATTAATAGTATGCAGTAGAAGTAATATAAAATCAAGTAATTGCAAAAGAACTTCCAAAATACTAAATTCGATATTGAATAAATCAAAAAATGAAGCATGTGAGGCACAAAAATGTATTTTGTGAAATATGTTACAAAAAACACTGGAACTATCATTTTTGCAGTTTTTTAAGCAGTAGAATTTTTTTTTAAGTTGTTGAAAAAAAACGTTTCAGAAAAGGGGTTTTTTTGTGAAAAGTAGTGTGAACTATCGGGAGGGGGGGGGTGTCCGGACCCCCTGGGCTCTTGTCCCCCCAATTTTTTAGAGCTTAATTGGATGGTGTTATGCAAAAAGAAGTTAACCCACAAAACATAAAAAAATGAGTTATCCAACTGTGATGGTAAAATATGTTGCTTTCTACATTAAGCAAAAATATTTAAGCCCTATCAGCATTTCACAGTAACATATCATTGGTATATTGATATAGAGCTCCATGCTTTTTGCCAGTTTGTTGACTTTAAAGCCCACTATCTCAAAATCAGGTTTTTGTGGGTTAACTCCTTTTTGCATAACACCATCCAATTTTCTTATTTTCAAATGTTTTGCTCTAAATTTTCCTACTATATTTTTTTCTGAAAACTCCTAACAGGCCTTGAAAAATGTTGAATTCTTACTAATACTTTCTGCTATGTTTTCATATGCAGCCGTTATTTTATAGTTTGAATTAATTTCGTAAAATCTTTCTTTTAGGTAATCAGCTTGGTTGACTTCTTTTCTGAGGAAGACATCTTCATAGCTTATGGCCCTGAAAAATATTATCACGATGATTTTGATCTAGATATAGAAGGTATGTCTGTCTTCTTATTTAACACCTATTAAAACTTTTTTGCTTTATGAGTAATTGAATTTTTTTTAACCTATGTAAGCTAGTATTATCATGAACTTAAGCCCTTCTTTCATTTATTTCATTTAATGTGTGTATATCAAAATTAGAGACAGAATAATTATGCATAGAATCAGCATTTAAATTGGTAATTTGTTTCATGGTATTTTAAAATCCAATGTAGAATGAGAAATTGACATTTTAGATTTGTAAATGTATAAATTAGTTTTTAGGTAAAAGTAAGAGTTTTGGTCTGGCCTGTAATATATACTCCAAGCGTTTTCATTTTATTTATGGGTACGTCCTTATGGAAAAATTAACTTTCAAGGTTCAAAAATTAAATCACTTTGGTTAACAAAATATCCCTTAAACTCCTTAGAATTATCGTGAAACACAATTGATGCAACTTTTGCCAGGAATAAATGAGTAACTTTATTTTCTCAAGCCAATAAAACAAAAAAGTCTTGGAAATTTGTTTTAAAAAAAAAATTGGGAGTTTTATTTTATTCATTTGCCTGTATTGAAGCGACCTTTTTTTATTTGAACGGATTCTTTTTCTTATGACGAGAGGGTATAGGAAACTGCGCCAACTTGCATGTTGCATGCAACCCTCACCCCTCTCGTATCCGTTTGGTTAATAGACTGGCAGCTTTAAATAGAACTAATTTCTTGTTGAACAATATGTAAATCTTGCATGCTTTTTTTTTAATATTGAAAAGCTGAACATCATGCTACCGGATTCCTAAAGGAAGGAGTCCAACACAAATCTGTCTGAGTTTCTGTGATGGGAACGACAAATTTCCCGATGAGTACAGGGAGATTTTTTTTTAATGGTATGAAAATGTAGAATTATCCTACTGTTTATTTGTTAGTACTTTATTTATTGTTTTATTTTTTATTGTAAATGACCTACTTTCATTTTTTTTTCAACTGATAATTTAAATCTACTAAAAGTTTCAAAAGAATTTATAGTAGACCAATATTCCTTTGTTAAAATGGAGTTAATTGTGCTTTTAATATAGATGCACAAAGGCCATTAATAAAAAAACATAAATAAACGTAAAATTATGTCGGGTACTTGCCTTATGCACCTAGATATTTTGTAAAATATCTAGATACATAAAGATGTTAGTGTTAAAATTAAACATTTGAAGGTAACTATGCGAATGGTGAAAGATATGATCTGTTTTGGAGCATGACATTACTAATAAACATTGATAGCTGCTGCTATACAGCAGGATTTAGAAAAGCTTTTCCAATAAAAGCTCACCAAGAGTTTGAACTTAGCACATGTTTTGCTCAAAGCTTAAAGATCCACTTGCATCACTTTGCTTCTCACCACCTTTTTTTTTTTTTTAATATTTAACCCAAGTCATATAAATCATTGGTGTAACTGGTTATTTGAATTATATTTTGAAAACACATGCTAAATTTTTATTTTTTAATGTAGACTAAGAATATCATGTTTGTTTTCAGAATCAAAATATCTGAATCATGGCATGAAATACGCTCGCTTTCAGAGTTATAAGCGAAGTTCAGGTATGTTAAGCATGCAGTCGCCTATATCAAGAAGGCGTGTTTCTTCTCCTTTTGCCCTTAACGAAGGTAAGAAAGCAAAGAATTGAAAATATTAGTGCTGTTTGTTGTAAGATAGAACATTTTTCTTACATGTTATCTGAAAATTGAAAGCAAATCATGTGTGCATTGCCTATTTAAGGTGCAATTCTTATTGTTCAGATGCAGAACATCTTAATTCAAGATACATAGTATTGTTTAGGATATGAAAAACAGAAGCTTCTTGTTTGAATCATTTTGCTTTTTGCAGATAATGAAAAAAAAAAGTCTGCATTCTGCACACTAACACAAAATATTCAACATTTACAGTTCCTCTTAAATTCATGAAATCTGCCAAAAAATCTTTAAAAAATGAAATTAATTTAAAATTTTACTTTTTATTTTTATGAAATTTATTTGCAGAACTTATGCATTTATGTAATTTTACAGCAATCAATTGAAAAAAGTTTTTAGTAATTGGCATTGTAACATTTAATTCATAAATAGCTGCTTTGCTCATCGCAGAACAGTCACATTGCAGGAGCCATGTGAATGTCTTGTTACGTCATATCTAGTGCTGTGATTTAACCAATCAAACAACCTGCAACCCTAAATGTCCCCTATATATATATATATATATATATATATATATATATATATATATATATATATATATATATATATATATATATATATATATATATATACATGTGTGTGTATGTGCACATGCACACAGGCATTGTGCTTGTTTTGCATGATAACTCAAGGTGCTTGAGATTTCATTTATGCTTAATAAATTGCACACAATGGTTATTGAAATAGGGAGAGGTATTTGGCAGCCGCCTAATTTTCTTCAAACATATGCATAGCAAGATAGAGTTAGTTCAACTTTAGGCTTGGGAGAGGTGGTTATATACATATAAGCAAACAAATCAATAGAATTTCATAATAATGAGCAAAAAAAGAATCAACAGTACGAGCCAATAGTCGTAAGTAAAACTTACTACTTAAAAAGGTTGGGAACCTTTGATCTAGTGACTTATATTACCCCGCATCAGCTAGCTTGCTGCAAAATTAAAGGTTCACCACAATTTCAAAAACCCTTGTCTAGTTTGTTCCTGCATGCCAGAATAAAAGAGCTTTGGGAAATATATTTCATTTAATATGAAAAATGTATCTTTAATCTAAAAAATGTAAGCTCTGTATACTATACTATTCTAAACTAAAACTAAACTCTGCGGTGCAACAAACTATGTTGGAATGAGGGGCATGGTTCAAGGAGCAGGTTCAAGATCAATAATAATACTATTCAAAAAAGCATAATTATTGATAAAAAGTTGGATGTTATTGAAGTTACTGAGACATGAGCTACCAAGAACTTGTCACATTTGTACTTGTATTTGTAAGAAATTTCATGTATTTAAACTGACTAGACATATTTTAATTTTATTATCATTTTTAAGAATACCTCTTATTTTATTTCATTCATAATTAAAATAAAATTATTTTCAGACTCTCCTTCCAACAGCAGTCGAAGTTCATTTTCATCATCTCCATTATTCCCTCATTGTGTGAGTAGTACTCCGGTTAGTATTTTGCTTTTGAACTTCAAATTGTGGAAATTTGCTTTTTTCCAGTAGTTAATTAGTATTAACTACTGGTAAAAAGAAAACTCAGTAAAGGTTAAGAATAATGACTAAGAATAATATACTGCTTGCAGTACTGATATTTCATGTTATTTTGATTTATCATTGAGCCAATGTTGGTTAAGGTAAAGCTGTAGTTCATGAATGTTTTTTAAAGCTTAAATTTAACTTATTAAGCATCAACTGTCTCCAAGTTCTGACTTTTTCAAAGATTCTCAATAATGCAAAAAGGGGCCATGTGGGTGATGTTTCAAGGTGATAATGAACCTGTGCACTCATCTAAAATAGTAATATATTGGTTTACAGCTGAGAAAATCAATTTATTGGACTGACCGGATGAGCCGCCTGTGAAATCAATCCAATTTAACACCCTTGAGAACACATCAGATGAAAATTTAGGATGCAGAAACATTAATCAAAGGCAGAACTCCTCAAAGATCTTTAATTGGGATGGGCTTGTTAAAGAACCTTATTAATACCAGCCCAGACGATGTGCCATAGTCCTCAAAGCAAAAGGATGTCATTTGATGTTAAAGATTGCTTAGTAATGTGACATAAATATCAACAAATTTAATAAGAGTTACAAACAAATAAATTGTCCCGAAATTCTTAAGTTACTTTTGGAATTTAGGAATAACTTCATATTTGTTCATTTCTATCAATTGTTCTACAAATTAATTTTATACTTCCCAGAAAAATATCTTGCAGAAAAAGTAAAAACTACAAAATGTATAATTGCAAAACTTTTATAAGGTAATGTACCTCCAAACATGCTATACCAGTTCAGCTTTTTAGTTTACATTATTATAAGTATGGGTAAAAAAATAGTCTCACTATTTGTTAAAAGTATGTAGTTCCGAAATGGTTAGTCAGTATCTGTATACTTATGTTCAGACGCTATTCATACTGGTCAAATAACTTTCGTTGTTCACTAAGTAACTTATGTAACTGAACATGAATTCGTTTGAGTGATTTTTTAATTAAACTCCCGTTATGTTGCTATTTGAATTGACCTTTTGCTACCACAATAATATTAGGTCAAAATAACTATGGGTTGTTTTTAAAAATTAAAATGTAAGTCTATGCATGTTTTTATGCAGCATGTTGCCACCTTTCAACCAGGTTAAAAGCATAACCTGGTTATAGTACCCTTTTGATATATTGCATATGCTTCTGCTTTTATCCTGTCTTTGGGTGGCAACTTACTGCATATTTCAATTCAAAACCACACCATTGTGTGCAGACAAAAGCTGGTTTTGGTAAATTTGTTTTATTTACCACTTTAAATTTAAGCTTAAAGGGGAAGAGTTCTCCAGTTTGGTTACTGATTATTGACTAGTATTGCAGACTAGTAGATCTGTAACAAGGACAAAACTCAGACCAATCATTTAAGGGGGTCAATTGCCACCTCCCTCCCCGCCCCCTGGGTTTGAGAGATCAATGTACGAGGTGCATTCAAGTTCTAAAACCTCCGATTTTTTTTCTCCAGACTGGAAAGACATAGAAACATGTGAATTGCTTTTAAATAAGCGCTCGTTCTTTGTCAAAATATGACTGAGATGGCAATACTATGCGACAGATGGAATTTTAACGCCATTCGCGAGAATAAGATACTGTTTTCAATACCTAAAATGGGCGTTTTCCGAACTTGAACAGCGTGCAATCATTCGTTTTCTGAATTTGCGTGGTGTGACACCAATTGAAATCCATCGACAGTTGAAATCGACATGTGATGACGGAATTTTGGATGTGTCGAAGGTGCATTCGTGGGTGCGACAGTTTAATGAGGGCAGAACATCGTGTGAAAACAAACCGAAACAACGTCTGTCTGACGACATGATCGAGAAAGTGAAGAGAATTATTTTGGGATCGCCAAATGACTATCGCACCCACGAACGCACTTTCAACACTTCTATAATTCCATCACCACATGTCTCCTTCAACTGTCGATGAATTTCAATTGGTGTCACATCACGCAAATTCAGAAAACGAATGATTGCACGCTGTTCAAGTTTGGAAAACTTTGCCATTTTAAGTATCGAAAACAGAATCTCATTCTCGCAACTGGCGTTAAAATTCCATCTGTCGCATAGTGTTGCCATCTGTCATATTTTGACAAAGAACGCGTGCTCATTTTAAAGCAATTCACATGTTTATGTCTTTCCAGTCTGGAAAAGAAAAATCAGAGGCCTTAGAACTTGAATGCACCTTGTATTTACATATAAATAGGAGTGGGTTTTGCTGTTTTCCAATGAAATTTCATTGTGTTTTCACCCTTTGCTGCCCCCCCCCCTTTAGAAAAACTTGAAATGACAGGCCTGACAAAACTCCAATCTCAGGATGTCATACCCAGACTATTAGTATATTGCTTTTGTATGTTTTTGCTCATTTTTTATTGTTGAAATTATTTAATTTTTAATATTTTTGATCTTAGATCCAGAACAGGCATCAGTTTCAAAATGGCCACAGTGATATGTCAAAAATACCTTCTGAGATAACAAAAAAATATGATATTGGTAAAATAATTGGCGATGGAAATTTTGCTGTCGTTCATGAATGCACAAATAAGTAGGTTTCATTTTTTCATTACTTTTGCTTACATTTGAACACATCAAAATATTAATAGAGGAAATTAACTTTCTCTTCTAGGCTCTCGGGAACAGAATATGCTTTAAAAGTTATTGATAAAAACAAATGTAAAGGAAAGGTATGATATTTTTTAAAAAATGCTCCCAATTTTTTTTATATTTTTTACTGGAAAATATTTACACCTTCTCTCTATTTACAGGAACACATGATTGCAAGTGAAGTAGCTATTCTTAGACGTGTGAAGCATGTTAATATTGTCCAGTTGATTGAAGAATTTGATTTTGAAAATGATCTTTATCTTGTCATGGAATTGGTCAAAGTATGTTCACTCTATTTGTTTATGATTTAACATATCTAATCTTCTATATAAAATTATAGTGTAGGAAATTTTCTTTTGAAATTAAAAATAATTTTATGATTAGTGTTAAGATGCATGCTTCCAAGCAAAATATATATATATATATGAAAATGTGCAATACTGATAA
This sequence comes from Uloborus plumipes, assembly GCA_038373865.1. Classification (NCBI taxonomy): domain Eukaryota; kingdom Metazoa; phylum Arthropoda; class Arachnida; order Araneae; family Uloboridae; genus Uloborus; species Uloborus plumipes. Next base: position 66,840 of record JAXGGA010000131.1, read on the forward strand.
TGTGGAAAGAGCTTTAAAAGGGAGAGGAGGATAGTTTCCTTTTTGTTTGAAATGCAGACAAGGTTCACACTAAAGAAAATTCTTAGGTGAGATTTTTTTTTAGCTTAAGCGGAATTTGTATGACAACAGCATGCAAATGTATTTATTTGGGGAGACCTTGGAAATATATTGTGGGAATCGTGCAGTCCGACGTTCTAATGTGAACCCTGAATCTAGGGAAAGCTTAGATTTTTGTTAAATTGCTATCTAGTCATTTCAAACTATACCTCCCTGCCCCACATTTATTTAACATTGTGACAACTCTGAATATTGTCCCCCCCCCCCAAACCAAAGGATAGCTACGCCACTGTTTGTAGAGCTTCAGTTTCGAACAACTTCTAAGGTTACAGCTCCTAAACTTTCTTTCCTGACGACATTATCAGAGATCTTATTAAATTCCAATTTTGGAACTTTAATTTTCAAAAATTGCTTGGGAAGAGTACCTGTACCCCTTTCTCTATTGTTATCAAAAATGGGTAAACCTCATCCTTATATCACCAAAGACTCTAAAATTTGGTTTTTGAAACTTAAATTTTGAAAATCCGAATAGCGTATCTGATGAAACAAAATTTTTTCTCCCGAATTTTGTGAAGTGCGGCATATACGGCGATACGGTTTATCTCCCTGAAGATACGGTACACTGCTTTTAAATGCCTTAGTTAGGTTTCCAAAGTAGATTTGCCTCTTTCTTTTGCGGCAAGAAAAAAGGGACAGGGGAGATTTTAGGCCAGTCTAATAGCAATGTTCTGCTCTAATCACATAGAAAACAGGAGAGATAGCTCCTTTATATTTGCTGTGTGTTTAAACCTTAGAAGCTCTCTAAAGATGGAACTAAATTTAAAATTAAAAAACCTAACTTTAATTAAGGAACTTGGAAACTCTTTAAAGAAGGAACTAACTTTTTTAATAGGTATGCAGTTAAAATTCGCCTTTGTGTGGCATTTTCATGCCTTAACACCCAGAATGCCCCCCCCCCCCCCATCCATTTGGAGAGCTGCTGTAATGCATTAGAAACCAATTTTTAATGGCTAAAAAAATGGCTTTGAGGCTATTGGCAACTAGAATATTAGAATATCTGTTGTTTTCAGGCTTTGATGTCTTATCGCTGCTCTGAGGGAGGCGATGATATCGTCGACACCATGCTAAAATAATGAATGAAAAATCTCATTTTCCAAGTTTGAATTTTACAAATAATTAAAATTAACCCATTAATGCCTGACATTTTCTTTTCCAAAGATATTTTGTATACTGGTTACAAATGGTGTTTAATGGACAGGAGAAATAATAAAAAAAAATATTATGTAAAAAATAATCGTTTTATTAAGGAAAGAAAAATCGTCCCTCAAAAGTTAAGATAGATCCCAGACGGTACATACTTGTGTTACTCAATTTTTTTTCTGCCTATGATATAATTTTTAAAAAGACATTTTATAAGAAGAAATAAAATGAGCAATTAGCATAAACTGGGAACCTGGGAATAACTTTGAAACGTAGCTGTTTTTCTTGAGATTGTGAACGATGTCATTTTTGATAAAGATCATATTAAAACTGTTACAGAACACACTTTACAATGGTTATGTCCTGCAATCTGCTAATAACGAATTGAAACAATACCAAGGTACTAATTGAACACTATTATTTGGTTGAAATGTTCATTTTGGGGAAATTCAGACCCTGTTTTGGACCTTCCTTTTAAAAGGACGCTAGGCATTAATGGGTTAAAATGATACTTTCAAACAATAGTTTTACACTTAAAGATGTCTATACAAATTTAAAAATTTAATATAACCAAACACGTCAGGTGGGAAAAAAATTACATTCAGTGTTTTGGCTCTCCTGAAAAGTGCCAATTTTCATAATTTTAGCATGGTACCGACAATATATGCATTGCTAAAAATGGGGGAAAACAAGATGAAAATGTTTTTCTGATGTTTAACTTAATCGGCTCTCCATTTCAGTTTTTTAGTTGAAAATATTTCCCTTTCTACAAATATTTTCAGTTTGTAAATGTTATTTCAAGTTTTTGTATTGTGCTGGTAAAATTAACTATACTTTTATTTTCTTATATATCCACAGGCAATTCTAAAATATTTCACGAATGGAGACTAGTCAACATTTTTAAACAGTTGCAACATTTTTGAGATCCTTAGAAATTTTGTGTCCGGAAAAACTTAACTTTTTGTTTTTCCAATAAAGTATATACCATGTAATGGTCAGATAATATAAAATTTATCAGATTATTTCATTAATTTTGCGGTTGAAAAGGTTCAAAGGAAATTTGACAAAGGTTTAGGGATATAGGTTAGGGACAAACATATCAGATTTAGGTGTGTTACTTCACTTAAAAGAAAATAATTTCTTATACTAAATTTTTCAACTTAAATTCCTGCCCGTAGTTTTTTTTTCTTCAAAAAATTGAATTTTGAATTTAAATAATAAAAATATGGAGAAATAAAATTGGAAAATGAATAAGAAAACAAAAGTGATGAAAAGTAAATTTTCAAAGTATTAAATATTTAAGGTTTTTTTTTTCAAATGAAATATTTTCTTTACATTTTTCTTTTTAAAAATATTTAGAACAGTTTTAATTTTTATAAAAATCAGTTTTGTGTTTAAAAAAAATTAAATGTATATATTTAATGTTCTTTCATTGGAATTTTGAATGATTGTTTACAGCATCTTTACCAGAAGATGTTCTGCAAAGTGTGAAGTATCCTTTTGTTTGAAAGTACAACATCTGAAATTTAAAAGCAATTTGATGTTTTTCAGGACTTTTGTAATGTGTATGGTTCAGTGCATTTTTAGGTAGTGCAATGTTCTGGTCTGAGCCATTGGTAGTATATGTGCAACTTTTACTGCAATACTGCATAATGAATGTTAACTAAGTTCAAGCGATTTTCTTGCTTAAATTTTCTTTTTCTGTTTTCATAGGGTGGAGATTTGTTTGACGCCATTGCTTCTGCTACAAAATACACTGAAAAGGATGCCAGTTTAATGGTTCATAATTTGGGCAGTGCTCTGTTCTACTTACATTCCCTTAACATTGTGCATAGAGATATTAAACCGGAAAATCTTTTAGTAAGAACAATCTTCTAGTTTGAATTATTAAATATAGTTCTTCAGTAGAAAATTAATACATTAAGATGATGCTTCTTTGATTTCTTTTTTATTTGCATATAAATAATTAACACAGCAATGTGTATTTTTTTTTTTTTTTTTTTTTTGGAATTGCTAGGAGACTAGTATCCTCTCAGATTATAATTTTATTATACCCGGGATAATTTTAATCTTTGCATTACTTGCTGCCAGGAGCAAAATGCTAAAGAGAAGGAAAGTTGGAAATTTTTGCCTTCAAAAAAATATTTATGATAATGGGAAAACTTATTGCCAGATTTCAATGTTTTTCTAAGAATTTTGACTGAACTGAATTGATACTACTGTATAGCTATAGTCTCTAAGAAAAACAAAATTTAAGAATGTAAATACTCTTTTTTATGCTTAAAATCAAGGTTACCTGATTTTCCATATTGTAGGTCTGTTCTTCAACAAAATTAGACTGATACGAAGTAGCTATTGCGCTAGTTTTTCATAAGTTGAAAGGGCAATTGTAGATATATCTTTAGCAAGGTTTAGGGAAGGGACTTGCACAGCAATTTTTTGAAACTAAAGTTGCATTTGACAATTTTAAGTGCTCTTTAATTGTGTTAGGTGAAAGTAGTTTGGAGACTTTCCCATAAAGCTTTTAAAATTGACGTCTTGAATACAAAATTTTAGGCCATCTTTAATTAGCATTACAAAAGTGATGGGGTACATAGACTTACTGTGGATAATTTTAAAAATTGATATTCAAAAATTTCAACTATAGACAATTTCTGTTTGAAATGGGACTGCTTGTTGGGTACTAACCATTTACTGGCCTAGTGGGGGGGGGAACCTTTAGACCGGCAATCATTCTTTCATGTGGCACCAGTATCGGTGATGTCCATTGCCATGAGAATTTTCCCAACAAGATTGTGGCACCTGCGCTTAATACAATGCAAAGCTGTCTTTGGAATTTTGCCAAGAGATACTCCAGGCCTCACAAGTGTTTGAGGCATCTTTTTCATGCCGATTTTTTGCATTTTGAAAATCCGACTGGAGCCAGATTTAATCCTGACCCTTTGGGTGTGAGATGCCAGTGTCTTAACCACTACACCACTCTGTTAGCTAGACAATTTCTGATGGGAGCAGCTTTCCCATGGAATTTTTTTTAATGGAAATCCTGATAACAATATTCTCTCTGAGTTTTGCTCTTCACCATGATTCTACTTGTAGTATTTTAATCCAAATAATGTGAAGTATTTTTTCTCCTTTTTTGCACAAATGTGGATGACATTCCATGTTGCCTATGATTGCTTTTTTTTAATCGGCCTTTCAACCCTTTTTAAACCAGCTGTTGGATAATCTGAAAACAGTAATAAATTTTATGTTCTATCTGGTGCTAGGAAGAATGAACTCCATTCTTCACTGCAAAATAATGTTTTGCTTTGCTTCAGTAAAAGTTTAATGTTCATAACTCTGAAAAATATTTGTAGGTTATCCTGCTCTTTTTTGGTTATTTATATTATTAGGCTTCAGTATTTCGTACTGCAGCGAAAATTGTATGCTTATTAACTGTAATATTTTAAGAGGTGGGGAGGAGGGATTATAGCACAAAATTGCTGCACATTTACATTGTCACCCAAGTATATTTTTCTCTTGACTTTCTAGTTCTCTGAATATTTGAACGCAGTTCCAAGCTCTTTTACCTTATGGGTTTTCCTCACTAAAAGTTGTAATGAAAAATACTTTGTGTTAAAGATCTTTTTATTATCTTACATTGCAGTGAATTTAATAAACCTTTGTTATGTCTTTTATGTACCCTGTATTCTTAATTCATTGTTTTAGGTGGTGGAGCATGAAAATGGAACTCGATCTATTAAATTGGGAGATTTTGGTTTAGCTGTTGAAGCAACAAAACTTTTATATACTGTGTGTGGAACACCAACATATGTAGCTCCAGAAATTTTAGCAGAAACTGGGTAAGATTTACTGGTTATAGAAAATAAAATTAAAATAACTTTCAGCCAACATTATCATCAAAACATAAAATTTTAATGCTTCTTCCTTTAGGTATGGTTTAAAGGTTGATGTATGGGCTGCTGGTGTTATCACATATATTTTACTTTGTGGATTTCCACCATTTGTGAGGTATTCAGTTCATTTAGTTACATTGTTTTTTGATCAATTTACATTTCATAAAAGTCTAGATTTATACATTTTTCTTTTAAAAAAAATCAAACAATTGATAAATTTCTTGCTTCATCGTGAACTTCACTTTACGAATGCATAGATCAGTGCTTCGCAATTGGTGTGCCGTGGCAAAACTGCACAATTGTTCGGCCCAGTAGAACTGAAATAATAATTGCTGAAGGATTTGGGTCAAATGTAAAAAAACAAAACCAAAGTGTTTCGTTTTTGTGATTATGATAGTTGTTAGTTGTAGAATTAATGTTGGGGCCCTTTTGAATTACTATTGGTGGAAATTTCTTTATTTTTATTTATTTATTTATTTATTTATTTTTTTTTTTTTTTGAGTTCTTGAAGTCCTCAATATGGAGCTTTATGTAACGATATCTAACTAACCCGGTATCAGCTATCCGGAAAATTCATGAATCTAGTATTTAGAGTTTCCCACACTTTTTGTGTGAAAACATATGCTCCTATCTTAAGTACTTTAATTAATGGCGATTTAATAAAAAAAAGTTGCAATAAAATTTATGTTTCTTTAGTTTTCAATTGGAAAAAAAATGACCTTTTTAAGTTTTGTGTGAGAAAATACTTCTAAAATTTGGAACTATGTGTAAGATGACCCTTCAAGTTTGATCATTTTTACACTAAATTTCCCAACATATATACAAGTAATATAGTGTTTATGAAGAAATAATTCATATTCTTTTAGTATTTCAAAAATACTCGCTTTTTTTCAAAAATTGCCCAAAATGCACATTTTGCAAAAATGGTGGGAAACCCAAAAAATCCTGGTTTTCTGGATCCCTGATAAAAGTTATCTTCAGTATATATATACATATTTATTCACTCATACGTCTAAACTTCCACTTTTCTTGACAAAAAGTGGAAGAAGGGGTGCTAATTTTTGATTGATGAAGTAAAGCAAAAAAATCATCGTTGTTTTACATAAACTAAAAAAATTTCAACTTTCAGAGTTATGTGATAAAAGCTCTCAAATGTAATTTTGAAAGTTAGCATAGAATTTTATTATGGTGTATTGTTTTTCATTTTAGTCAAACAAATGATCAAGTAGAACTATTTGACCAAATACTTGCAGGAAAATATGAATTCACAAAACCTTTCTGGGATGATGTTTCAGACTCAGCCAAGGTAAATTTTGTATCATTATAGAATGGGAATCTGTTTTCTGTAACAAATGCTTTAAAAAATGCTACTTATCACCTGTAAGAAGAATGTAACAAAGTAAAGTGGTAAAATGTTTTACTCTGTATTTGCAATGCCATATATCTGTTATGGTACAACTATGTTATGAGGCATATAGTTGATTACGATCAGAAAATAGTTGCATTTTAGGATTAGGGTAATTGATGATACAAGCTAATTTAAAAATTAAGTTCTGATACAAATATCTTTTGTAGTATATCAAAACTTTTTTTAATTTTTAAATAAGTAAATTTTTGCTATTAAACTTTCAAATATTAATTGAGACTTATTTATATTTAGTGTGCTATTTAATTATATTTAGCATGTTTCAATTTTTAATGTTTAGTATGCCTTACATGAAAATGCATGCAGAGTATAGTGAAATAGTTTATTTCATTACAGGGTTTAAGCCAGGGGTGGCTAACCTTTTTGGGAAAAGTGCCACTTTCGGGAAAAGAAACATTTCGCGTGCCACTTAGAATTTTTCAATGACGAAAAAGGGAATTATTTTTATTTTATGGACTGATTGTGTTACTTTTATTCAAATACTACATTATTTCTCTAAGTTTGAGCAGTGAAGAAGCTTCGTGCAGGGAAAACTCGTTTTTTGCTATCTTTGGTCAGGTTATGGAAAAGGTAAATTGGTAGGGGCTCTCGCTCTCTGAAAAATTTTCAACATTGAAGTTAGAAAAGTACAATTGTAGACTCTCACATAGAGCGAAACCTTAATGTTATCAAGTTTATCTCTTCTAAAGCGTGTTCGAAATTGTCCTAAAAATGTGACTTTAGGTTTTATTTGAAAACCATAGAAGAAAGGTACCTTTCAGGGTTTCCATTGAAATTTTGTGAAATCATTTTTGAGTAGTCATTGAGAATGAAAGGTTCAGGTCTAGGCCATATCTGCAGACTTTAAATAAGAGGGAAAATGTAGAGATATCTTTCGGAGAAATTTCAAAACTGAAATCGTAAACATGTATAGTTGAACCGCAAAGAGATGGTGGATCGACTGGAAGCGGAAACGGACCACTTTATTTTGAAATAGGTTGGATCTGCTGGAACGCGTAAGGAGTGAAATTGTGCTTTCTCGCTAAAGCCTTACTTTCCTAGAACGCGACAATCGTCGCCGACGCCGGGCGCGACTGCACGCTGGAATCAGAACCAGTTTGATTGGAGCGTGGCGTGAAGCGACGTCAATCTGCGGCTCAGGAGCATGCGCAGAAGGCGGCGACGACCGTCGCCTCACCAGAGATCGACGATTTTACTCCTAGGAAACCAAGGCTTAATCCAACATATTTTTAAATGAAATGGCCGTTTCCGTTTCCAATCGACCCGCCATCTCTTCGCGGTTTAACTTTAATTTCACGGCATCTTTTGTAGTAACGTTTAGGAAACTGAATTCAGCAGCCCTTCACAAGAAATTTTTCTAAATTAAAGTTTGTAAATAAATTTTAGACTATCTTTAATAACTTTGGAAGGCCCGGGATTTGGGGGCTGTCATGGGAAACGTTTTAAAAATGGAGTTTTAGACTATATTTTGAGATATTGGAGGAAGTAGTGCTTGCTCTTCCATTAAAAATGTCAATGCGATCTTAGATTGTTTAGGAGAGTTCGCGGGTCCCTCCAGAAATGTTTCAATCTTTAGGCTCTTACCATGCAATTCGTGTAATAGTTGGTGATGTTAAGGAAAAGGTTGGGAGATTCGAAGGCTCCTTCGTTTGAAAACACATACACAAAGTTGGCGACGTCAGGCAAGGAAAAGGGGTATTCTCACTGCAATCTTTTTGAAATAGAAGCAAAAATGTCCTTTTAGGATACATTTGGCTAATTTAAGAGAAGAGGTAGAAAAGCGGCTTTTCTCTGAAAATGTTTAGAATCTATGCACTAAAATGCATTTCTAAACATAGGGATCTTAGGAAAGGAAGTGGGAGTTGAATTTTTCTCCAGAAATTTTCTGAAATAAGAGAGAGAAAAACGTAATTTTAAGATTTTTTTGGACTCCTAGGGAGTTTATGACACATTTTAAGAACCGCATTTGGGCGTTCGATACACTTAAGTTTTGCTGCCCGAAGCTAGGGCCCCCTTGCTCTCTCTTAGACCCGACAGTGGCTAACAGTTAAGTTAATTTAGAAAGTTTTAGCCCAAAGACATCCCTGGCAGTGATAATTCAAATTTCTGGTCATTTGCTGAACCATCTTCTGTAGAGCGTGATTAAGATCTGCCATCCGTTAAAAAACCATCCGAGTCTGAGTCGGAATCCTCAAAATCACTTAGGGTTTTGAGAACGTTTCCCCCCAGCTCCGGCTCTTAGGATTCTTGCCCAAATCATTTACGGAACGCACGATTACATCTCCAGATTAAGCATTTGACCATATTATAACGTATTATATTTATAATTAAATACAAATGAATTAGCAGTAAGATTTTAAAGGGATTTTCAACTGTGAGAAAAGTTCCACAAAATTGCTGAAAACCACATTATTTTCTCAATTTTGAAAAAAGTTCAATAAGTCTTCGCGTGCCACTCTAAATACTCCGCCGTGCCACACTGTGGCACGCGTGCCGCGGGTTGACCCCCACTGGTTTAAGCTGTGCTTAAAAGTTCGTAAACAAAAAAGCTAAAATCGGGGGAAAATACTTCTTCAAAATGCTAAAATGTCAAAGGTTGATAAATTGGACTTAGGTTTACATATCTTTTTAACTGCTTTTCATCTGCTGTTGAAAGATAAATTCAAAATTCAGCCATAACATCTTTAAAGAAATAAATTCACAGTAGGTTTTTTAATTTGAAATGAAAATTTTAGAATTATACATAGCGCGGAGAGATATCACAAGATTTTTACGCTAATAATGCATTAATAGGTAGGACATAATGCCCATTAAGACAATATATTGTTGACCTTAATATTTTACACATGTTGGCTATCATAATTTAAGATTAAGTTTGATTTCACCATGCTTGCTTTCTCTCTCAAATCATGTATTTTTTTGTTATTATATTGGAGCGTAAATGTTGTGCTTCATTTTCGTAATTTAGATAGTATTTTCGCATTTAGCAAAAAATGTGGCTGTAGAGGAAATCATGGTTCATGTATTTATTTCTTTACTCTTTAAATTGTCTATGTATTCATTAACTAGTTAATTTGCTCATTCATTCACTTGTTTTCTAATTAGCTCTGTACTAATTTATAGTTCATTCAAATTAGCTCTGTACTAATTTATAGTTCATTCAGTTTTTTTTAGCTTTAAATGGAGTTATGCAATTTCTCTCAACACTTTTCATGTTTTCATGCATTAAAATAACATTGAAATTTATGTATTGAATTTACTGTCGTAAAATTTTCTACTTTTGATTATTAATAAGGAATAAAGAAATATATATGGAAAACAAAAACTCTTCTTAGTTATAAAAAAAAATTAATGTTTTTTTTTTTTTAATTTGTTACAAGCTGTAATAGTTTCCAATACCTTTTAAGGGTGAATATCAGGAAAAGTGCTAATTTAAGGCACAAATGAATTTCTCAAGCACTTCCAAATAAAAACCAAAAATTTTTCTTTTCCCATACAGTAAACTGCATCGCACGTACAATCCATGAAAATTTTTTCAGGTTTTACTTTAATTTGTGACAATAGAACTCTTTTTATTGCCTAAATGTCATGTCGGCAGCGCATCACACATTCGAATCGCAAAGTTCAAAAAAAGCCTGTGGATTATAAAACATCGCAGCAGAAACAAATACAAAAGGAAATAATGTTTTATGTTCATCTATGAAGATTAACTCTTGAGTTTTAGATAAAATGAATTTAGATCGATAAAAAAAAGCAATTTCTGCTTGTCACAAGTTTTCATAACATAACGAGTGAACCAACTTCCGGAATGATAAAATCTAGACAAAACATTTTTTGGCGCCAAAAAATTACGCTGGGAGAAGCTCTAATATGTGATGTTTCAGTTCCGATAGAAAATTTTCACTTCGACTGCATTAAATTAGTGGTAAGATTTTTTTCAATCTTGACTTTTCTGTTTGTACCAAATGAAATGTCATGTCGGCAGCGGAATTTAAGACACAAAATAAAGTAATTTTTCAATTTATTTTTGCATAATGGAAAAGAAACCTATTGTCATATGCATAATATGGTGTTTTTATTTTCGAATCTTCAATTAGGAATGTTCAGCTATCATATTGCGGGAAATTTGTCATGTCGGCAGCGCCGAAGTAGAAGGTATTTGTTACGAAACTGATGCGTGCGTTACCGATGTTTTTTCGCAATGTTTTCTTCGTGTTATGAGTTTGTTGAGTTTTAAAGTACAAAGGTAGATTCAAGTGCATCGTTTTTCCTGCTAAATTTTCCCATTTTAGCAGTTTATTCATTGTTTTTTAAATGCTTCAAAAACAATAACTTTTCCGCAAAATTTGAGTTTTCAAATACAATTATTGCCTTTTTCACCCTCTTTTCTTTTGCATCAATATTCCGACCTTCGTTTCTAACTACTGCACCCAAAAATATAATTTTGTTTTAAAATGGAAAACTTAAGAACAGTTTAGTGAAAATCTCCCTCCTCCGCCAAACTCTGACTGTCTTGATCAAATTTCGTTTTTAAAGATTGTGTTAAGAATTTTATTTTATTTTTATTTTTAACTATTCACCTATTTATGTTTGAAAAAAACTTTATCGCACTTATTTAGACTTTAACTAACTTTTAATTAGTCTCTAATTTTATTTATAAAACTAAAAAGCATTCAGCCTCTGAAAATATTATTATATTCTAAGTAATAATTATTTTGTTTTTAAACATAAAAGGTAGTGAAAGTGTTTATTTTGTGCACTAAGTGTAAAATCTGTAATATTTGTTCCAACGGTAGCATTTTCATCATGTCGGTAACTCTCAAAGACAAGCCCCCCCCCCCCTAAAATGGGGGTAAATGTTCACCTTGATCATACCCTTAATTTAAAAAAAAAATGTTACTAATGTGTATTTGAAATACCTTATTAATTTTATTTTCTGAGTATCTTTAAAAATTGAAAATTTCCATGGTCAAATTGGCACTTTTCCTGATATTCACCCTTAAGAGCTGTTTTGAAATTTTAAAAGAGCTGCAATTGCAGTGATATTGATTTATGTACTTCTCGTCAATTTCTGTCACATTTAAACAATCTGTTTTCATTGATATTTTCAGGAATTAATAACAATGATGCTTCAAGTTAATCCACAAGATCGTTATAGTGCTGCTGACATTTTAGAGCATCCTTGGGTTCGAGTGAGTATTATTAATAGACGATATCACAGATGTAATAAGCTGTAATCTTTATTGATTTGTAGAGCATATGTAGTCAATAGTAAATATGTTGTCAATGACTTGAAGCATCATTGTATTGATAACAATGATGCTTAAAGTAAATACTAGTAGATTGCTATAATGTTGCTGACATCTTAAAATATCCTTGGGTTTGAAGTGAGTATTACTGATGAATGATGATTGATTATTAAAATGTGATTTATTGACAAAAAAAAATTGAAAAAATACATTGAGCAAGATTTAAAATATAATGAATAGTCACACCAGAAGGACAAAGTGTTTGAATGTAAAACACGAAAGTAAACCACTGATTAAATAAAACTACTGTTTAAATAAAATAAAGACAATTTTTCTATTCTATCAAATCTCAGAATTTAACTTTTATGTTAATTTACAAGGTGTTTAACTTGCATGACCTTTTTTTTGTTTGTGATAGATGCATGCTTCCCATGACAAAAATGCTCAAAATAAGGTGCAGAGTTAAGAAAATAAAAGGTTGGTGCGGAAAAAATTGTAAAAAATACCAAATATAGCGATTGCACTGATCCTAAGTTCCCTAACTGATATTTAGTGAAATTGAGAGCATAAAGAAACAGTTCAAACACTAAGTTTGACATTAGTACAACCAATACTCACTGTGGTGTAAAACGCATTGTTTTGTAACACTGTCAACAACTCCTTTTGGCGAAAATATTGCCACTAACAGCTTTAGCAGAATGACAACCAGTCATTCTACTGAAAAGGTGATACGTTAAGCTCTCATTTTTTGCTTGGGCTGGTCAAACTTTGAACTCTTATCTCTTAGAGTTTTAATTGTAATTTTTCAAGTTTTTGTGTTAAAATTATTTTTTTATGGATATTTTTTTCTGAAGCATAAATTAAGGGTCCTGGAGTCAGGACTTCTAATGGACGACGGCATCCAGGGCGAGTAACTTCTGAGGCGAGTTCTCCCCTACCGAGACAAATAAAGTTGGTTATAAATATTTGAGTGTTGAGTAAAATGACAAAGCCCCCCCCCCTCCCCACACATGCATTCGGACAGGCCCCCAACCTGTAAATCTGCTGTTGCAAATGAGGTTATATTTTTCAAAAGGAATGAAACCATTTTAAAAGTTGCTACCTAAGTAGGTATTTCCTCGATCATTTGGAAATAGTGAAGGACCATAAATAAGTTTCTTTTATAACTTTTTGTTTATAAGATTTTTTAATCGTTCCTGGCAACACATATTAACGTATACCTATTATACTTTTTTCATACTGTCCTTTTAATAGCGTATAAATAGTGCTTTACCACATCAGCAGTAAATTGATGTTGCATTTCTAATAGAAATATGGAAGTATCTTAATTTGAAATTAAAAATTAGCTTATAGATCTAAAAAGTAAGGCTTTAATATTGCTCTCCTATTTAGTTATTAATCTATTTACATATGTAAACAATAAAGCATATAATTTGATTTGGTTTCATTTTTTACTCTTTAGGCTGATATTGCTCCTGATACTGATATGCAGACTGCTGTCTCAAGAGAGATCACAATGCATTTTGATCATAAACCTAAATCTTCCTTGAAGTCTGCTGGTATTGCTCTTATTGCTGTAAGTAGCTGATGCCAAGAGCCTGCCTAACATACAAAATTTAATTGGGTACAGTCTTCCATTAATGCAGAATAATATTATAGATTTGTCCAAAATAAATTATTCTGTTTATATGGAAGCAGATAATCCCCTAAAGGACTGTTGCAATTTGATATGCTCCTTTTTGTTTTTTAACTATGATGTATTAACAACTAGATATTCATAGAATTAATTTATATATATATATATATATATATATATATATATATATATATATATATATATATATATATATATATATATATATATATATATATATATATATATAATTTCCCCTTAACTTAAACTATATGTGTGGAGTATACTTTGCTTTTTTTTTATTAACTCATATTTATCAACTGTTAAATTTCAAGCACTAAACATTTGGAGCATTATCGAACTATTCACTATTTTGTGACAAAACTTTTATTTCTTAGCCAAATAACTTATTTATTAATTTTATGTAATTAAAGTAGTACAACTAATTAATATGAACTAATGTAATTTTATTTTTCTAGTCTTGTTGGAACGTAAAGTTCAAAATGTCCTTAACGTGTGTTATGGCACTCTTGACTGTGCTACGCTATATAATATGCTTTGCCGTATTCATTTCATCGCATGTTCTAGTCATTTCTTTTCTTTTTGTTGTTTTGTTATTTAATGTATTTAATTTGTTGCATCTTTTCTGTTTTCATTACGTTTTGGAAGTTGTTTGTAGAATATTTTTCTGAAATAGCCTTGTGATTTCTATCCCACTAAAAATATTCGCCTTCTGTAATGCCTTCACCCCTCCACTAATTCAGAGCTTCTATAAATGTTGTTTTTAAACTAGTTTTCCCCTTTTGTTTTCTTTAACTTTCTCTGAGACTATCACTGCAGATCTCTCATTTTAAAAAACTTTCTGTCAACTGCCCTGCATTTGTACTGACCTTACTGCTCAACTGCTACACATTTTGAAGAATCACTGGTAAGTAATGTTTTTTTATATTTCACTCTTTCTAACATTCTACTGGAACGTTTCTTTTATATTCTAAATATTTTAAGCACCAATCTACAACATATGTGAGATTATTAACTGCTCTTATTACATTAACTACTGTTTGAAATTGTTAGGTTGCAAATAAAAATTTATTTGAAACCTATTTATTTTCATTACACATTTAAATGTTTAGGTATCAGGTTCATATGTCATCAATTTTAAAGTTTTTATTGTCATAAAAATAGTTTTAGGTCCTGAAGCATTTCAAGAACTGCTCAAAGCCCCTAATATTGTCCTGATGCTTCTCTTTCCTTCAGCTAGAAATTTTGTGTTAAAACTGCTATGGATATCCAGAAAGAGTTTCGAATTTTAATGAGAAAACCCTCCATGTATAGTTTCTGATTCTTTGATTTTTTTTCGCATTCATTAAATCATCACTAAAAAAAGAAAAATAAAGTGTGGAAGACCCACGAGATAATCCGATTTAAATTGAAGATATTTTTTAACTGAATGATATATAAATGATAAAAATATTGAAGTGTTCAGTATTATGAAATAACTGCACAAAATTATTGTTTAAACTTAGAAGAAATTTATATAAGTTTATTGTTGCAAAAACTGTTATTTTGAGATATGGACTTCAGATTTTTTTTAATTTAATTTATTTATTCACTTTATTTTTTTCCAGAGAACTGCACTTGGCAAAGAACCCATTTTGCGTTGACATCTGTGTATAGTCTGAGACTTTACAGACATTGGTTTCATTTAGTCATTTTTATTACCTTTTAGAATCAACAATAGTTTTTAAATGGTGCTATGTACACACAAGAGCAACAGTTGTATTTGTGATTTATAGTAGTGTTAAAATTTTCAGTAAATGTTTTGGTGAGTTTTATATTTTTATACATTAATTTTGACAGATTTAAGGAATTTTGAAGTGGAGCAATATATTAAACTTGGTACAATTTCGATTTCCAATCATTCCCTCTCCATTTAGTGATTTTGATACCTTTTTACAACCATTTAACATGGTGTTTATACCTTGATGTTAGCATGAATTATGCCTTGTTTAAAATTAAGTTTCAAGATTTGATGGCTTGAAATAATATGGTACAAATGAACTGTAATATTAATATGAATTAGAAGCAATAATTGCCTTAAACACACAATGTAACTAAATATAATGCATTTGTATATTTAATTAGAATGTACTGAAAAAATTTGGTAACCATTCTTGAAATGTTAATATTTAGGCAGCTACCTCAAAATCGCTTAGCCATACCACTATAAAACTACTCTTGCGTTTATCATGCGGTATAGAATTTTTGGTCCCTACTGAAGTTCACAATTATTGTGCTCTAGTAATTAGCAAAAATTGGGAAAATATCTATATATATTTTTGTATGGTAATACTTTTAATATATTTATTAATGTAGTATGTTGAAAATTTATTTCAATAAACCATTTTCTGAAGTGAAAATGAAAAGTTTCTATGCATGAAGCATATGTACATAAATTCTATATGTGTGACCTGTTTAACGTTTTATTATGTCACTAATTTATCCAATGTGTATGTATTTTCTGTAACAATGTTCTCTTTTTCTTTTTTTATTCGAGGTCCTGTTGATTCCATCATATGATCTTACATAAATCATTAACCCATTTTAAATACGCATTTTTTGACTTTTTACACTGATTTTTCTGTTCAAAATAGAAGAGTTCCAGATATCCTTTAGTTTTATAGAAATTAGGACTATGTTAATAATAAAATCACTGTAAAATATTTTAAAATCAATGTTAGACTGAATGAATGTGTCACATGACAGTATGTTCAAAAATGTATGGCCTAAAAATTTCTGTATAATGAAAAAAAAATTGTATTATGCACTTGTTACTATGAATCAGATAATGTGAGAAAAAGCTAACTTGAAAGTATTTTTTGAATATTTAGTTTTTATAAGTTAATATTTCATGTTGTAGTTTGTATTCATAGAATAAATTGATATTTCCTCCTTATTGTACATTTTATTGAAGTATTAAAAAATGAAATCTGACGCTTACCCATCCCCGTCAATCTGAAAACTGTTGCTTTGAGGTTCAATGCTACTCTCCTAACATTGTCAGTTCTTATTTCATTGATAAACCCTGATTAAAAATAGGGTTTCTTAAAAATTCTTTTTTTTTTTTAAATCTTTTACGGGTTAAACATTATAAAATAAATGCAATCCGCACATCTTTTTTTTTTCTTGAAAGAAATATTCATGAAGTTTAGTTTCTAAAAAACTTAACCTTTCTGTTTCATAACTGATAACTTTTTTGGTCAAACACCAGAAATGAGATAAATTCTCATTCAACTCTTTATATTGGATAGGTTGTGTACAGTGGCATACTCGAAGGGTGGGCTGATAAGGCTGCAGCCCCCTCCGAAATTTTCAAAACAAATTTTTGAAATTTAAGTTTGTATTTTTTTTTCTGAATTTATTTTTTCTTTTTATTTATTTATTTATTTTCTTTTGAAATCCCAACATGAGAATCTTTCGGAACAGATTATTAAGTATAGCGAAAAATTAAAATTTTTTTGTTTTGATATGTCTATTTTACTGTACGTCATGTTTACGTTAATCCTATTATTCTATTTTTTCATTTTATCGCAAATCTATGTTTTAGAAATAATGATTAATGTTTTTCACTCATCCAACTCTGTTAAATAAATTTCAGCAAATTGAATTGAAACCCAGTATTAGGAACAATGGTAAAAAAAAAACTGCAAAATTAACATTATTAGAGTGTAAATATTGCAAACTAGTGTTTCTCAAACACCTCTTTCAATGAAGAATATTTTTTTTTAATTTACCATTCTGTGTCCACCAAAAAAGTTTTCTTACCAATAGTTTTAATGACAAAAAGGTTTTTTATGTACTTTTGTCGACTTAAATAGGCATTGAAGCAGAAATTCAATACATTTACTTTCTTAGCTACATTTCATGAAGTGCTCCCCCCTCTCAAAGAGTCTTGACTTAGCCACCTCCCCCCCCCCCCTGAAATTATGTCTGCGGACGTCACTGGTTGTGTATAACCATGAAAATTGTTTTCTGCTTTAGATTGCCTTTGAAACTTAAAATAATAACAATAGTAATAATTAGTAACTTTCAAACATCATTAATACTGTTTGAAAGAAAAATAAGTATGGTTTCCCTCCCTTGCAATGTAACTTATGCTGCTTAAAAATGAAAGGTATTGAGTTCTGATTTTTCCCAACCAAGTCTAAATCAAAACTGAATTGTCTTTATCTTCCCAATCTAAACCTAAACTGAGCGTAATTGTTAAGGTGACCAGGTATTTCTCTCCATAAAACGGAACGCACAACTTTTTAAGTTTCAGAAAAATAAAAACATTTTCTTTAAACCTTTTTGGTCATTCTGATGAACCTCCTGCTGTGGCACCTAGAAGCTGCTCCAATAGATTAACAACAAGTACTAGTTTATGCAATTTTACAACAGATTGTTGTTCACATGATGCTGATATTCTTCAAAGTATATGGCAAGTACAATAAACATCTACCATTACATCATTCATGGGGTTTATTCATTCATTACATCATTCATGGTTTTTTTAGCAACTAATAGTCTCACCTGCTAAGTTTTGTTATTTGCTAGTCTAGCAATTACTAGTCTCAGCCATTTTGGCCATTTATCTAATTTTCTCCTTTAATTGAAAGAAAAAAAAACTACACAACTAAAAGAATTTCCTCAGGTTATAAAGCTCTTTCGAGATCCCCCAAAGCTTTTGTTTTATTCGGACGTTTTCCCTCAACTGCTTTAATTCTGGTAAACTTGAAATTTAGTTTTCAACTGCTAGTGACTGAGATCCTTATTCTTTTCTTAAGATACCTACACATTGTTCGACTGCATAGTGCTTATTTTTATTTTTATGAAATAGTTGGACTATTTTGTTTCTTTTTGTTTATCACTTAATTTTTTTATATATGGTGTAAACTTAAATTTTAGTTTTTGCTGAAAAAAAAATTAAGCCTGGTACCGTAAAACTGGGTGCATAGGAACAGTGGGGTAATTCGGAACAAAACTTCCTGGTCATACAAAGAAATTCATCATAAATATACCAACCAGGTATTTTTGGCAGTTAATTTTTTTCAAAAAAAAAGTCATACAAAAAGTAAGAGAAATATTTTTGTCATTTTGGTAACACTGTTGGTTTTCGTGCAAGACTACACGCTGGACGTTAAAAAACAAAGTTTTCATGGTCTGCAAGACTTTAGTACAGACCTCTTTATATTTCAAACCTAAGAATAGTATTTTTGAATTATGCATATATCGGAGCAATACATTAGAAGAGACAACATATTTTAATTGTGGCATAAAAATGAAAAATTCTTCATAATATAGCAGGGGTGGCCAACCTTTTCAGGGAGAGTGCCACTATCTGAAGAGAAGAAGCTCAGCGTGCCACATTGTATTTTTCCAACAAACTGAAAAGTTTTAAAAAGTTAAAAATAGATTTTAGGTTGGCTGACAATGTAATTCTTGCTCAAATGAAACATTTTTTCTCGTAAATCTGAGCAATTGAAATCTAAATGATAATAAAGATAAAACAAGTCCAAACTTAAGAATTATTGTTAATAAACACTTTTATAAGTTCTGTCAGTTGGCTTATGCTTAAAAAAGAAACAAATAACATCAAACATTCTATTCTAAAAATTAAACAGTCTGTACTTAATGTAGTTTATGAGTCTATCTTTTTTTTTTACCAAGTCTTTCCTTTTAGGATTAGTTCTTGAGAATCCTATGAAGTTTAAGTGTTTTAAGTGCTATCAGTTAATATTCAAAGGTATTTAGATTTTTCTCTATTCATAACAAAACCTATTTGTTTAGAAGCTTGTTTTGGACCAAATCTAAAACAGCATCACAGCATCAGACGGCTAGCGTAAATGTGAAAGAAAAATTTGTTGGTACAAATTTCTAAATTTCTATATAACCTGGATGACTTTCTGTTAAAGTAAGCTCTTATATTTGATTACCAATGCAAAAATTCAGTAATTCCGATTTGGATTTCAGAAAGGTAACAAGGAGCATCTTGCAGAGAAATAGACAATGAATTTAAAAAGATCATTTTTTTATGATCCTGAAAATCATCAAACCTAACACTGAATGTATACTTAAAATAGGTGTAAAATTTTCTCCATTAAATTTGGGTTGATACTTTCAGTATTAAATTTAATGTTTTATTCTTTTTTTTTCCAATGTAGAGAGAAAGATACTGAAGTTTTATCTTAAAAGAATGTAGATGGCCTATACTGGTTTAGGAAACTTTTTTTGTACTATCTTAAATTTAAATTACTTAAACACCGGCTAATAAGAGATGACATAGCTAAATTCATTTGCTATTCTTCATTCCTAAGTAGCAAGTCCTCATTGCTTTCCCTCCAGACATTTTAAAAAACACACTCCCTAAAGTTCTAAAATCTTATGACTATTTTTCCTTTAGACAGCTATTGGGCATTTCAGTGAAGGAGTAACTTGCCATGCTCTCCCCTTTCTCCTGGGGAAAGTTCATAAAACATTCAGAGCTCTAATTCGTAGTTTGTTGATACAGTGAACTCTACAGGGTCACCAGCAGAGAAAAAGTCTCATTCTTTGGCAAGGAGTTTCTGATAAATATTTCGATGATACTTTTGAAGTTTGTTTCCCAAATTATTTTCAAGTAATGTAACAAAAACAATTTAAGGATCTCCATTTGTGCAACCATACCGAATTTTGTCTAATCTGGTTTCTTAGTTTTACTTGCAGAGTTAACTTTCTTTAAAAATTTCATCACCCGTAGCTGAAAATATTGCAGATCAAGAATCCATCGAAAGTTTCGTGTCAAGCACGAATATATGCTTTACAAAGCATTGTCTGTAGCCGTCAGAGCGTTCGCTGGATGTCCGAAACTAACGCGAAGTACTTTGCAATATTGTAGTTAAGACAATTTGTAAGACAGGCTCCTGACACTTAATCGTCATAATATCATTATATTTATCAGTTCAAGGGTTTTAGTTTTATCAATATTTTTGAGATCGACATTTTCCCCTCAATTTTGGAATTTTTTCAAAAAGTCTTCGCGTGCCAC
The DNA here is from genome assembly GCA_038373865.1 of Uloborus plumipes. Lineage (NCBI taxonomy): Eukaryota > Metazoa > Arthropoda > Arachnida > Araneae > Uloboridae > Uloborus > Uloborus plumipes. The sequence continues at coordinate 87,367 of JAXGGA010000131.1, forward strand.
TATTACTGCTCTGCCGTGCCACAATGCCGCTGGTTGGCCACCACTGTAATATAGGATAAGGATTTGCGGCGGACACTTTATTCTGTTGTTCAAATTCAAACGTATTTAGAGGAAACTGTTTGAAAAATCTAGCTTCTAACCCCAATTCTTCTAGTCAAGACAAGGATAAGGATTCATTATTGTTTACCCCTTCTCGTCAGCAGCTAGATCAGAGTGGCAGAAAGTTGGAGATTTAAAAAGATTTTTGTTCCAGATTTCTTTTTACTTAAAATACTTGGGGGGGAGTCATGCAGACTTAATGTAGCAAAAGTCCAGCACACAGACCGTGATGAATAAGGCAAAAAATTTTACAGGACGATCCCCAATACCCGGAGATTTCTAGAAACTAAAGAAAAGGCAGCGTTCATCACAGAAGATGTTATGAAAATTAAGCCAAGCCACAACTGCTAGTTTTAAGGACAAGTATATATTTGTGGACCACATGAGTGACTTTAATTTATGTAAATCTTTGTATTTCAATTCAAAAGCATTTCTTAAAAATTAAATTTTTCATTCATAAGTTCAAAATTATTTTGAATTTTGACAAATCATAAATGTTTACTGGTTTTGAAAATAAGCTTTTATTTAACCATAACTATCTTTTCTTTTCCTCCGTCAATATTAATATTTTTGAGACCTATCATAGGTTAAACTGAAAAAAAGAAATTTTGGAATGTTTGATTGACCCCTATCAGTGGGGTGAATCGGAACACCTTTAAATCAGTATATATATAAATAACTTCATGTTTTGTCTTGCTTGGAGTTTCAAAAGCAAAGCAAGTCCAAAGTTTTTACCCAAATAATTAAAATAAAATATACTGACTACTTTTTTTATAATCAAAGCTGAAAAGTGTACCGTTTCACCCTGTGTTAGGGTACTTGCATGTCAGATCAACCACTTTAGTTTGAACTTGTGAACCTAGATGTTTTAAAACCTTTTATCTATAACTATCCAAAAGATCTTGCTTTGTATTGAGATTGCATTGTTTTGAAATTTCAAATAAACATAAGAAGCAAAGAAATAAGATATACCAAGTACATCTTTTTAGTAGCAGTTTTTTCAGTCCAGGGAGCCTTGTTATTACTCTATTTGCTCCACAGATGAGTCAACTTCAGCATTTTTTCTTTTTCTTCCATTAAACCAATAAAAATTAAGTTATTGCTGAATAATCAATATGTATTACCAAGAACAGGATATTTTCTATATATTTAAATGAAAGAAAAGACCAGGCCCGTCATTCAGGGGGGTCATTTGCCCCCCCCCCCCCCCCCCGGCTTTGAGAAAGCAATGTAGTTACATATAAGAGGGCTTGGTTTTTGATGTTTTCGATGAAATTGCATCGTGTTTGAACCCTTTGCCCCCCCCCCCCTGGAAAAACTTGAAATGTTGGCCCTTGAGAAGACCCACTTTTGCTAGATAAATTGTTTTTTAGAGAATAATTTTTAATGGAAGATTTCAGCAAAAATAAAAACCAATTTTGAAAATGATTAATTTGTTTCATTATTTTTCTGAAACCAGCAGCAAAAAATACATAGTAATTCAGCCATTACTTCTAATGTACTATTTTTCATTGCAGGCCTGTGTAAAATGTGATTCGAGTGTTAATATCTTTCAACATGAGCTTAGCTAAGTGTTTTGAACAGTCCATCTTTTTTTTAATTTATAAGACATCTGCTGAACTGCATAAACAGAGTTCGCAAATACTCTAGTTTTTGTATCCTGCATCATGTTTACTCACACAATCTGTTTTGAATGAATATCTCCAACTTTTAAAGTGAAAACGCAATGAAGCCACTTTTTTTTTCTTCTGGAAATGGCTTAATCCATGTTTCATATACCTGGGGCAAAACAGGTAGCTGGACTTCTGACGTGTTAAATAGAAAAGTATATTTTTTGGATCAATGATGGCATCTTCTCTTGTTACTAATATGCAGTGCTGTGTTTGGAGAAAAAATATGTTAGAAGACTTGCCAAAAGAACAGATAGTATGAAACCAATGTGCATGTTTTTTTACAAAAAGGAAGAAATATTTCGGTTCTCCACGCATCCCCCCTCTCTCAACTACAGCACTACTAATATGTAATAGTTTTTAGGTTTTGTTTTTTCAAGACATTATACAGCAAACTTTGTTTTTTCAATGTAATTGGGTGTACAAATATCAGTTTAAACGTGGGACTATGTATCTCTCTTACAGTATGCTGTGTATGCATTCTTCTTCATAAACAAAAACTAAAGCTGATAATTTACTCTTGAATATCACAGGTTTTCGAGTGTTCAAAATCTGTTTTGAAGTAGAGAAATTGCCATTTGAGAGCAGAAAACTCCTGTTTTAGTGCAGGAAAATTATACATCAGAGCACCAAATATTCAACTTAACTTAGTCTATCTAATGTAATATAGAATCAATTATCCTTAAAGTTCAGGAACATCGCTATTCCACATAACTGGACCGCTAAAAAGCGTTTATTCAGCTGCTTAAAATATGAAGGACACAATCGGGAAATGCTTATAAATTTTGAAGTATGGCACATATTAAATGAAAGAACCATTTAAACACCTGAAAAGTTAAAATATTCACAAGACCCTCAAAAATAAAAATAATTAAAAATCCCAGTAATATTTTATAATGTTTAAAAAGAAAGAAAATAAAGGGCAAAAAACATGTTTATGAACATAAATGTGCAATTTTTTATACTTAAGCTTTTTTATTTAAAAGTTTCGTTTCGTGAAAACAATAGTTAATTTTTGCTTTTTCTTTGAATTAGAAATTTGGATTTTGAGCTCTTGCAACTTTATTAGTCTTTCATTTAACGATCTCTAGATTCCACGATATCAAGTATCTGAAAAAGATTGCGAATCTGATATTCAGTTTTCGCATAGTCATTTACACTCTAAACGGCTTTATTTACAGGTTATCAAGTAAAAAATTGCATAAGTGCATCAGTATTTATTTCTTTAGTTTTCTTGCGGAGTAAAATAGGGAATGTGTGATTTTCAAGTGCCATTTTTAAGTTTCATTCAGGAAAATATTTGGAAATGTAAGCACTTATGTAAGATGACCCTTCAACTTTGAAGTTCGTTTTTTGCAATAAATGTCCTGAATTATGCTCGAGCAGTAAAGTATTTACAGGGTACGTACTCAAATTTGAAAATAAAAGTAAGGAGTTTTGCATGAGTTCATTTCGATTTTTAAGGATTGTACTCTGGTCAAAAGACTTATTTTTAACAACATATTTCAAAAAACATTTTTTACAACTCGTGTATTATTTGTTTTGCTGCCATACAATATATTGAATAATATACTAAATTGCAAGCCAAATATGCATTTATTGGTTCTTGAATGTTAGCAGACTCAGAAAAGGAAGAGTGGTGATGCACCCATGGGGGAGCTAAGGGACTTAAGCCCCTCCTAGAAGCCTGAAGATGAGCCCATTAGACAAGACTTAAGACTGAAATTGCATTATTTCTCCCCTTTAACATTGGAAATTTTCCTCGATAGAGCACTGAACCTCTAACCTTCCTAATTTTACCAAAGATAACTGAGTTATTTTTTCAAGAAAATTTCCGAAAACAGCCCCTCCCCCATTCTTTCTCCCCAAAAGTAGCCTAAAATGAGTTTTTGGGATTTCAATTCCAAAATATTTCAAGTAGGGAATCTCAGCACCATCTGCTTTGTCTAACGTCTTCCAAAATGGTTTTCAAATCTGTTTTAAACGTGATTGCTCAGGAATTTCTCCTCAACTTCTAGGTGGACCAAAGATAATTCAAAATTTTATTTTAGAGCCTCTATGTCGAAAATGTACATGGAGAACTGCCGAACTCTAGCCACTTATAAAAACCCTTTATAACTTTAATCTGCTTATTTTTCACCTTCAGTTTCAAAATATATCTAAAGGAGTGTGTCAGAGTTCTTCCCAGAACTTCAAGCCCCTCCCAAGCAAAAATCCTGGGTAGAGGAGGAGGGGGAAATGGTATATTAAAAAATATTTTATTTTGAAAATGAATTTTTAAACAAACAAAACAAATGACTGATTGAAAATTTAGTATTTTCTCAAGAATAAAACACTTGTTAATAACTAGAACAGACAAATAAATAAAATAATTATAAAAATAAAAATAATAAGCTAACTGAAAATAATGGAGGTCAAAATAACTTCCAACCTTCTTAAACTTTTAGACTATTGACATTCTTAAAGAGCACAGAATTTCATTCTGACAACATCATATAATATACAGAACTAATGCAAAAAATCTTATTCTAATACTGGGTGCAAAGATATAGCGATTTTCATTATGAATGCTTTAAACAGGAAAAAAACTATGTAAAAGGACTTATTGAAGTAAAATTATAATAAATTTACATTTTAAAGCGCTATGATAAACATATGAATGGCAATCGACGTAATTGATGCAAAATTAAAATTAATTTGATTGAAAATTTTAAATTCACTATTTTTAAAGAAATAAAAAGATTTTGATTTGTTAAAGGGCAAATGAGTAAAGTGCACATCAAATATCAAAAAAATTCTATCCTCAAAACGGATGCAAAGAGATTGCACGATTTAAAATGAAGGCATAAAAACGGCAAATGTGAAAGAATGTAATAACGCAAAGCAATTTTAGAATGTTATTTTAATAGGTCTACAAGAACTATTATTAATAATTATCGATATAAGTCAAAAATTTGGAGTAAGGAAAAAAATTTCGGATAGGGGAAGATAAAAATAGCAAAAAATACAGGATTTCCGGCATTGACACACGGAATTCTGTTATAATACCAGGCTTGGAGTTTATTACGAGAAAATGTAATCGATTATGATTACGAGCATGAAAAATTGGAGATTACAATTGAATCGTTTATTTCGAAAAGGTAACATCTCTATTTTGATCTCCTCTGTCTCTTTAGAAAATTAAACAGCTCACGGTTATATTTTTGAATGCCATAATCAATGAAAAAATGCCTTTAGTTAAGTACACAATTACTGCAATAATTTACCAAATAACCATTGATTATGACATTCAAAAACATAACCGTGCGCTGTTTAATTTTCTAAAGAGACAGAGGAGATCAAAATGGAGATGTTACCTTTTCGAAATAAACGATTCAATTAGTCTTCAGTCAAATCGCTAATACGATTATAGCAACTATTAGATTATGTAAAAAATGTAATCGCGATTACGATTATTATACGCCAATTACGATTTCGATTACAGCTTTGAGAGGAATATATATATTTTATATATATATACAGAGGAGAATCAAGAATTTTTTTTTTTTGGGGGGGGGGTTGTTAAGTTTCAGTGCACCTTATTAGTTAAGCGGAATGAAAACGAAGCATGTAAAATTTAAGCCTTCTTTAAAATATGCAATATTGCACAGCAAGTAATATTTTTACTATATTGGGTTAAATTAAACATTTATTTATTTTTTGGTAAAAATTTATGATCACAAAAAATATAAATTGGCAGTTTATAAATTGTTTACATGTAATCAATATTGGAATTATAAAATTCTTAATAAAATTCTCAAAGGAATTTCTTATAAAATTCTCAAGTAAAATTTTACATTTTTTAAACCTAAAAAATGTTTTTTAAATCTATAAATACACTTTTTTTTCTTTTATATACTTATTGATTAAAAATAATATGAGCATTAAAATATAAATCATAAACTAAGATTAACCTTTTGGATCCGAGCTGTTCATATAGAAATTTTTCTTTCAACCCAGGTAGTACGACAATTGCAACACAGATTTCAACTCCAATGAGGACAGGAAGGTACTACTGTCGTACCAGGCACATAAAACTTTGAAAGAATCCCCCTCCTCCAAAGGGTTGAAGTGAAAATTTCAACCCCGTCCTCTAAGAAAAAAAAACTTACGGTACAGCATGTGTACCACCCAGTTTCTAAAGGTTAAAGAATGTGAAAATATTTTTAAAAAAAAAAAGGTCAAATTACACGATTACAAGGCTAAATTATGATTATAGAAAGAAAGATTACAATTACATAAGAAATACTAGATTAAAGTTACGATTACACGATTACGAGTGTCCCATTTCCAAATTATGATTACGATTATAAGAAAATAATTGATTACGCGGATTACGAAATCGGCAATTACTCCAAGCCTGTATAATATCCAAACACAATCACCCCTGGGATTATTGGTAAGAAAATAGTTAAGAGCATGTATTAACAGAATAAAAAGGAGTTTGTAAGGAGATATGGCAAAATTCAGGAGTTTTGAGGGTCCTTATTTTCTCTTGTTAAAAAAAGCAGGAGTTTGTAAGGAGCGTATAAAGGCCTGATTTGTAAAGAAATCATATCATTTTAATTATTTCAAAAAAATGCTCACTTTTTCAAAAATTGCCGAAAATGCGTCTTTTTAAAAAAATGGCGGGTAAATCAAGCAAAAAGTTCCCAGTGTTTGAGATCCCAGATAAAAGGTTTTGTGCTGTAGTGAGAAAGAATGACAGCAGCAATATATTTTCAGGATATGAACATCAAATATGCCATGATAACATTTTAACTGATTATATATTTTCACAAGCATTTCATTTTTGACTGCAAATGACTGTCTTGTAAGTATGCTATTCGACTACTGTTGCTCAGCATAAAAATGAAATAAAATGTTTTTAAGATTAAAAAATAAGCATAAATAAAGACAAATCTCAATTAAATGGTTACATTACCTCCATATCTTTTTTTTCTTCGTATTACATTATTTTCTTAAAAAGGAGCTCCAGTTTACTCGCACAAAGTGTACTGAAAATTCGCGAATATCGAATTTGATGTTGCACACGTTCCGCATAGTCGGCTTTTCTGTAGTTAGTTTCTAAATTAACAAGCCGATTACATTTCATCTCAATGTGTCTGTATCTCTTTATTTATTGTTTAGTTAAAAGAGCTGAACTAAAATTAAGGCAATAAAAAAAGCTGATACCATATTGGTGAAAACGTCGCTCTTAAAATTTAATTCACGACCCCAGCGGCATTTTTTCCAGATATTACTACTAAAATCTGCTTGTTTACAACCATGTTTTTTAATCAGTTCAAAGTTACATTTCATTTACAAATTTGCATCAAAAAATGAGAAATCAATATGCTGATTTTAACATGCAGATTTTGGTGAATGAGCTGACTAAATTGCATTATATATTATATTTTTGTAAATGTACTAATTATGTTTAACACTATTTTTGCGATGGTAAGCAAAACCATTAAATGTTAGTAAAATCGCAATGTATATCGGTTTGATTCACCTAACGCTGACAGTTGCGTAAGAAAGATGGTTTGAGGGTTTAAAAAGTTAAAATGCATTATTTCTGTGCATAAAGCGCCAAAGTCGTGAGGTACAAAAAAAGTAAGAGATTAAGACTACTATTTAACAGTTTAAGTCGTCAGAAGAAAGGTAAAAAGCTGGTAAAAACTTTTTTTTTCATGTTTGGCAAACTTTTATCATGACATTAAATACTGTATGAAATATTCAAAATTCATAAAATGAATGGAAGAATCGTACAAGTTCATAGCTGCAGATGATATAAAGAAATGATGGTAGACTTGCTCCAACCAGACAGGATCAAGCAGCTTCAGGGGAAAGGAGAGGGTTACATCAAGTGAAAGAAAGTAAAAGAAAGAAAGGAAGTAAAGAGTAAAGAAAGTGAAAGAAAGAAAGTAAAGTGAAAGGAAAGGAGTGTAACAAAAGGTATGTGCTCCCAACAGGGCCGTCGCCAAGGGGGTTGTGGGGGCGTGCTACACCTCCCTCACTTTTTCCGAAATAAGGACCCAGTTTCGTTTTAATGGTTTAAAAAAGGAGAGGGAAAAAAGCTGTGGCATTCTTTCAATATAAATAATAAATAAACAAATAAAAGTGACTAAAAAGTATTTTTTTTGCAATATTTTAAAATGACTTAGAATTTTACTTAGGAACTTTCAATGTTATGAAATACAATTTACCTAATTGAGGGCTGCCAAAATGTATATTTCAAATATTTTATTAATGAAGGAAATTTATTCAATGCAAAAGTATAAATCCATGGTAAGCTTCAGTTTAATAAAAACTAAATTAATGAATAAACAAGATAGCTTTACAGGGGCCGCCGACATATTGACAGGGCTTGCCGTAGACTTTTTCAAAATTTTAGGGGCAATTTATGATTTTATTGAAATACAAATAGGTACCTGATAGTAGATCCGAGAGAAACAAAACGGAAAATACATTTTATTTCTTATAACGAAATTACAACCTTCAAGTATTTCTACAAAAAAGAAAGAAAAAAAAAAAAAAGTCGAAACAAGAGAAATACTAGTGTATTATCCAATTTATATAACATATTCAAAAGCTAGAAGTCACTTTAATTTGCAGTCAAAATTTTTGTCAAAATTTGTTTTCAAAATTTTCATTTCCAAAGGCAAGTCTGAGTTTTTCCAATTGATTAGATTCTAGATATTAATTCCGTGCAACAGTTATTTCTATAATGTTTTAACTACAGCAGCTTTTATTAAACCCTATTTCACTTAACCTAGATATAATCATCATATTCAAACTCATTAATATTTTTGTTATTTCTAAAAATCTAGATTTTTTTTCCCTTTGTCTAATTACTACCCTTTGTCTAATTACTAATTCTTTTTACAGTTTTTTTTTTGCCATTTTTCTTTTTATCTATTAATACAGTACTGCTCATCCAACAGCTAGTTAAGTTTCCCGTGTGAGCTGAAATGCTTAATGTTACACATTAAAAACAATCTTTGCATCTTCAAAACATGTTAAGTTTAATTTTTATTAATCCCATGGTTTTAAATGTTACGTAAGGAACTAAATACGATTCATTTTCCATTGCCAAACAACTTGGGAAAATCTTAATGTGTAAAATGATTTGTATACATCATTAAATAATGCCCCCTTTATAAATTCTATTAACTTCTCTTAATGCACTTGATTTCAAAATTGTATTATTATTTTTTTTTTTTTTTAGCTTTAAATGCTTGTTAATATTTCTCGACAGTTTTTAATTACCAGAGAAATTTTCCTATGCAAAAAGTTCTTTACACTTACAATAACCATTTGATTTGAAACCAGTAATATAATCTCTTTTTCTTTGGCAAAAGCCTACATATTTGCTTATCAACCCCAAGGGTATTGTGATATACTAAATACTAAAAATATTTCTGAATATCAAATTAAGTTGATGCAACAATTTTATACATGCTGACTTATAAACTCACAATAACTAAAAAGTGATAAGTTAATGCTTTCTAAGAGCAGACAATGGGAGAAAAGAAAAACTGTAGAGCAAAAATTTTTAAAGAACTGTAGGAAATAATAAATATAACTGACATAATAACCCAAACTTTGAATAGGAAATGAAAAAGAAACGGAATCTTCGACTAAGTACAATTCACAACCTTTCTTGCCTAATTTTACTGGATCTGTTGAATTCCCTGATTTCGGGTCCTAATGCTATCCCTCACATCCATATCGATATTTCAAATTAATTTCATTTTTCAAAATTTTCAAATCAAAAATGAAAAAAAATTCGAAATAATGCCAGGGAGAAACTTATACGTTTAAACTAATAAAGTGGCAGCCAATTTCATACACTCCCCGATCGACCTGGCTACCGATGTCTTTGAAGGGGAGAAAAGGGTACTTGTCATATCTGCGATAATTCCAGGAAGTTTTTCTATGATGGCAAGGTAAATGTTTTGAAAACAAAACTTTTGAGATTGAATGCTGCACACAGTGTTTCTTTCAGGCATCTCTCCGGAAGGGGGGGGGCACTGCCCTCCTGGAAAAAGTCAACTGCTCCCCAGGAAGAAATCTTAGTTTGCACTAGCACACGTACACACAAAAGAATAACAAAAGAAACAAATCAATTAAGTGAAAATTATCAACAAACAAACAAGTAAATATTAAATCTGTTTCCCCCTCCGGATTCTCAAAGTGCCCCCCTCCCAACCCCCCAGAGCGAAATGTCTGAAAGAAACACTGGCTGTACATTGCAGGGGGTGAAAGCAAAAAGTTAGGTGTCAAACAGGCCGTCATTTAGGGGGGCAGGGGGGTCAATTGCCCCCCTCCTGGCTTTGAAAAATCAATGTATTTACATATAAGTGGGCGTGGTTTTTGATGTTTTCCAGTGAAATTGCATGGTGTTTGGACCCTTTGCCCCTGGAAAAACTTGAAATGACGTCCCTTGTGTCAAAGTGACGACTAGGTTTCTAAAATTAGTCGTCAAAGAAAATTTATAGTTGCAAAATACGGCTAACAGCCGCTAATTTCAAGCATTGCGTAAAGACAAGGCTTCTGGGGAAGAGGTAAATTGTTTCTCTCTTATTGCCCTCTGCATAAAAAGAACACTTTATCACAAGATGAGTGCAGTCTAATATCATAAGTTCAATTCATACCTTTTATCAATTACAGTCAACTTGTTGATGTTCTTAAGGGACCAGCAAAAACCTTTGAATTATGGAGAAATCCCAACCTTACTATTTCCCAAAGTGTGAACCCTGTAAAAAGCTTTGAGTTATTGCTAGTTTACTGCATCAATACATTTTTAAAGAGTAATTCATGAAATGATTTTTGTCAAAAAAAAATCTCATATTCATACTTGTGCTTGTAACTAAAAACATTTAGTACAAAAGCCAAATGCAGAGTAGTGTGATATACATACATGTAAGTTTAATATAACTCAACATCTTTCAGCAAAACAATAAGTACTTTCTATATACAAAAATTATACGGAAACAATACAGGTACACTAGTTGTTGAATAAACAACAAAAAGGATGACTATGTTGCACACTAAGAGATTTTGTTGCATTATTAAAGGATGAAAGTCATTAAATTCTTAACAAACCTGGCAACTTTACAGCACATTACATGATTTAAGGAATGAGACAATTTATGTTGTTGGAATGAAAAAGATATAAGCTTTACAGTTCATTTAAAACTTGTTAATTTTTATAACGGAACAGCTTTTTTAACCAAAACATAAATACAATAAAACAAAATTTTGAACTTTCTAGGGCTTCAAGTTGGCTGAATTCACCGCCGACTACACTACACAAATTGAGATAGAATGCAATGCTACAAATTAAGTGAAATTTTGGCATTACCACATATGAGTTTCCCGTATCTCTCCAATGATTAAATTGGCTTTTTGAAGTGCTTTTAACATTTCTGCTGTTTCTTTACGTCTAACAGCAATATGATCAGATTCCTCTAAAAGAGTAGAAAAATTATCATGCTTATAAAGATGAGTAACTAGTTCGCTTTGAAGATTATCACGAACATAATTGACGAGAAAATGCATTATAGCTTTGGGCACTGTATCTTGAATACTTTTCCGCACAATCATAAAATAAGAATGAATTAAACGTTCAATAAGTTGACAATCTTTCTTCTCCTTTGCAGACAATTTTCTTGGGGCAGTATTAGGAACTTCTGGCAATAAGTTTACAGCCTTAACTGGACTAAGACAAATAGCATTTTTCGAGGCAGTTGAATTAGAAGTTTCATTCTGTGGTTCCATAAGAACTTGAGATAGATCAGACCTGAGATTTGACCAATCAGCAACTTGACCTTTCCATCTGCTACCTGGGCTTTGAATTAAGTTTGAATCGCTACCACTTAATTTACTAGATGAATGTAAACTTGATCCATGTTTGTTAGATCCAAAGATATCCCCATTTTTTTCTCCAGTATCTATATGAAGAGATTCAAATGGTGTAATAATATTAGAGTCTTTCTCTGTGTTTTTATGCATAACAACATGTTTATCATCAAACTGCTTAGCTAATGAATGAACTAAAGCTGCATCATTATGGAAATCTGGATGTTTAGTGTTAATATAAGCAAGCTCAATTGAAACTAAATTTTCCACCATAACATTAGTTGTTGGCAAACGTTTTCGAAGCAACTGTGTGACAACATCAACTATCTTTTCATGTAATTTTGGAAAGCGAATAATTTCTTGCTGCACTTCAAGGCCACAATGTTGAATTATGCGTTGCATTTCTTCATGCACAAGTTCAACACAATTTAAGCTGGGGAAAAGTAGTCTCCTAATTTGACGTTTGACAAGTAGTTCAAATGATACTTCTGGGACAAATAAAGCAGGCCTAGTACCAGTTGCATTACGAATTGCAGTCAGAATATCCCATGGCGTAAGTCCACTAAGAGGATCAATATTTTCTAAAGTACGACCAAATGTTTCATGAAAAATGAAGCATATTCGAGCTCCTCCACATAACGCATTTGTTTCAATATTGCGGGCAGTACCTTCAATTGTGGAGCAATATGCTGAGGCAAATTTTGTAATGATTTGTAACAATGTTTGTCCATGATCAACAGTGGCTTCTCCGTAAGAGTGCAAAAGTGACTGATATTGAGATATCATAATGTTGACTCGTGTTTTAAGATCAGGGAGACAATCCCTTATATGCTTCATTAAAAGTCTATTCAAAGTTTTAGCAAGAAAAGCTGTTCCATTTCTAGAAGCTAAACCTGGATATTTCCTTTGCAAAAATAAAGCTTCATCTTTAATAGCATCTTCAATACTCTTCTTATTATTAATATCTTGCTGAGAGCGATTCACAACTCCTATTATACCCAACTTAACAGGGATAACTCTTCCACATAAAACATCGACAGCATCTGTACCAGCATCCATTAGATCCAATTTTGTCACAACTGCTAATGTACGACGACCATCCAAATCGCATTCCCTAGCTAACTTTAAGGATTCAGATGTAGCAAAATCGGTATTAGCCGGAGTAACTGCAAGTATTATTGCATTCGGATTGCTAACATGCTGCAAAATCAATTGGCGAATTTGAATTTCAATATCCTCTGGTTGATCTCCCACAGGCACTTTGGTTATTCCCGGTAAATCAACAAGTGTTAAATTCACTACATGAGGAGAGTATATTTTTAAGTTAATAGGTTCAGGACAAATCCCTTTATTCGATCCACTCATTCTTTCTGTTTCATTTTCAATTTCCGTTCTAATGTCATCAAAATTGGAAAATATCTTCGATTTTGTATGCAGAAATTTCCCCCATTCTTCTAAATGTAATGTTCCTTCTTCAGCGGATCGAACAGCAGTATCCTCCTTAGGGGCATAAATAAGTTGTAAAACCAGTGGACGGCGAGTCACAATCCCAGCCCCTCTGGGAAGAAAATCACGTCCTACCAAACTTTCAAGAACAGAACTTTTACCTGAACTCTGAGTGCCGACTACGACGATTTGCGGAAGCTGAATGGAATCCGTACCAAGAGTATTAAACACGTCGTGCAGCTTGTTCATTACTGGAATCAATGCTTCCATGTTTATTTTTTAACAGAACCGCCGGAAAATACAATTTTTGAAAGCAAACTGCTACAAGAAGCAAATTTCACTCTATACAGGACAGAGAGAAATAGTTCTGAACATTGCAAATTAACCGAATAATTGGTTGAATGATCATCAGAACAGTAAAGAAACAGAAACCTCTTGATTAAACTACGAATTAACGATTCGGAAATTCGTGAACGATTCTCATCCCTAGCAAAAGCAAAATTCACTCTTAGGTTAAGGTTACAAACACTATCACTAAACACTGCAGCGGTATAGGGCGCAATTCTTCCCTCTCGCTCAGCGCTGTTCTCAAACTGCAAATAAATAAGCGATCACGTGCTCTTTGAATGCTTAAATCAGCAGATCAACTTCCGAATTTGCTTTGCTTTGTTAATTCGCAACTCCAAACTGTCTCTGAGAGGTAAAATAAGCGCATGTCGTAACGCATAAATTGCTTCTAAGGCAGGAATTCAAGTGAAACACAGACGATCGCAACTCACCAATGCAATGCCAAATTCCCAAATTTGGATTCAAGTGAAACGTTACAATCGCTACGAGATGCGATTCTAATGCAATTCGACCTCCAGTAGCGATTGCAATTTGGGTCTTTTGCGATCACCTCGAAGCGATTGCAATGGTGTTTCCCTTTAATTCGGCCCTAAGCTGAATAAATAACCATAACCTTTGTTAGTATGTGTAATTTTAATTTTTTTGCCTTTATTCTTTTGAAATGAATTTTTAAGGCTTGTGGATATTAGCCGTATAAAAGCGATGAGAAATCAACAAAGATTACTAAACGTTAAAAATTAATGCACATCATGCATTATCTCATTATTTTTTGTAAGTTTTTTTCAGTTCTTTAATCAAAATATGCTAATAACAATAATTTCAGAATTTCTGCAGATGCATCTATTAAAAAAAGTAATATTGCTCGGAAAACTATTGTCAAAATTCTCTTTCAATAATATACTCTCTTGAAATTCAATACCTTACTAAAAATAAACTGTTCTGCCAGAAATCTAAAAAGGTTTAATAAAATCCTCAGACATCTTAATTATAATTTAGAATTCCCTTTGAAATTTCACCTTTATTTTTAACGGCAAAATATTGTTTTCGGGTTAAAATCTATTAAAGTTGTACATCGAGATCTATTAATCGACAACTAGAATTTTCTAAATTGAATTTCATTTTAAGATGTAAAATTTTAACGAGCTCTAAGAAAACTTTGATTGCTAATAAGTCTGACACTAATACAAATAATGTTTTGTAAACAAAGAATTATTTTAAGTACGGAAGCTCACTTGTTAAATGGTAATCCAGCTCGGAATCTATCCATATTCTTAACACAGGGATTCTGGAGAAACACTGTTTGCCCAAACTTGCGCCGCGCAACTCCGAAATCTTTATACGCTGAACTAAAGAGCTACGCGGTTCTTTTTGACTTTTCGTTTTTCATGTTTTTTTTATGTTTTGTTTTCCAGTCGGAAACTAATTCAACATCTCATGCACATCACTTTTTTTTTTTTTTTTTTTCAATATAAAAGACGCATTGACTGTAAGGGATTTTTAAGGTACTTAGCGCAGAAATTAAACTGTAAATAAATTATAAAGCGGAAAAAGCTCTTATTCCTCTTGCCTTCATGAAGAACATGCTCATTATTTTACTCAAAAATAAGTTTATTTAAGTGAATGAAGTTTAAGATAAAATATTCTCTTGTTATTTTTCGTCCGACATTCATATACAAATTTCGAGGAGGGAGGGATACTGGATACACATAATATGAAACACACACACACACGGGGTGTTTCTTGGTATAATGTACATTAAACCTTAACCATTACGCCCCAGGAAAAAATTGAAATGATGGGTCAGAGGAAGGAACACTTTCCACTCTTCTCCCTAAATGCCTAAGGAGAGACATAAATAGGAAATAGATAACATACTTTTCTTTCCAAGGTAAAAAAAAAAAAAAACTCCAATTGGGAAGAAGTGTGATAGTGAAAATAATAATTTAAACAAATAGTTTTCAGAAAGATATGTTTTTGCAATTATCAACATTGCTATAATTAAATTAAGTTGTTTAGAAATACCCCAAAGCAATGGCATAGTCCCTCAAGTACTGCAGAGAATACCCCCAAAAAGAGAAATGAGATCCCTAAAAACAACCTTCTGAAAAAATTTAACGGTTCAGTCTGTGCCATTACCCATGGACAGCACTGTATTCTTGTTCTTTGTTAATATATTCTGTAAATTCTGATGTTGAAAATCTTACTTATTTTTTACTTTGCCAATGAATAGTTACAAAATGCACATGAGTATAAAGTAGGTGGCAGTTATGGAAAGGGAGATCTGGTGGTGTACGGACCGGTCTTTCAATAAGATTGACTCACGCTCCATGTTTTATAGTGATCCTAAGGCTTTACGCTATTCCTTACGGAAATTCCTTACGAAAACAAGACTGCAGTAGTCAAGGGCATGTATTTAATTAAGAACAGCACTATTTAAAATATATATAAAAATACCAGTGCTTAGTAAAGCATATAAAGTGGTTTTTAATTATGACAAAATACCCTTATGCAATGTGTGTTAGTATGAACGTATATTATTGGATACAAAAATATTTCATATAATCATATACAAAGTTGAAAAGAAAGTAATAAATTATACATACAGGCTGTACATATATGAATATGACGTAAGCCCATAGTTGTTTTCTAACACCACCTCTGGCTGTTAATGGTGACTTATGCCGAATAGATAAAGTGGCATTCCGCATCATATGTATGCAACTGCACTTATGAATCCGCTGAGCCTATCTTTTTATTTCAACCATATCCTCAACTAATAATACATTGCTGCCAGAAAAAAATGTTGTCAAAACAGAATCTTAAAAAGATTTTACCATAAAAAAACTAATAGACGGGTCATTCCACGTCAATTCCCCCGGCCATGTAGCCCATGTCCTTGGGTTTTGATAAAATTTGGTGTATTTAATATTTCTACGGTGGTAAGTAACCAAATGAATTATTTCGCCCATATGTGATTTCGTTTTTATTCATAGGCTGTGAAACTTTTCAAAAAATTGCGCTTTCTGTCAACCGCTAAGCCTAATCTGCATGTATACGTATTTCTTCAGTAAATTGTGACGGATGCAGAAATCTTTCAACATCTCTCAAATTTCTCAGATATGTTGATGATAGTATGAGGATTTAATTAAAAAAAATGCTTGAAATTTATATAATGTTGAACATATACCCAGGCTTAACTATCCGATATTTTGGATCAGAAGAGAAAGTGAAAGAAAGCGGATCTAACGTGTTTTCGTTTCCTTTCAGGTTTGTTTTTCGAAGAATGTTATGAAGTGTATTGTTAAAAAGACCCAAAAAACAACAAATTAAGCAAAAGGACCACCCTATTTTGAAATATTAATAAAATAAACAATACAAGCAGATCATAAAATTGAAAACATTTCAAGTGAATACAAGTTTGGGGTTATTCGCAAACGTTTAATTCGCTTGCTAAGTGATTATGAAACTTTTTATTAGTATTAAGTAAGTAGTCATATGTAGTATTAATGCTATCTAGTTCTTAACATAAATATTGCATGTTCATGTACTAATACTAGATATTTGAATTTCCAATAAAAGTGACGATTTCATCAAGCTTTGCAGCTTTTCATATTAATTTATTAACTGAACTAAAACTTTAACATTAGTGACATGAGAAAGGTAATTTTTCAGGTAAAAGTAGTTCACTAACATAAAAATGATATTTCGAATTATTTAATAAAGAACACTTCGTTTACACTGCCGAAGTCTAGCTCCAGATTTCTACACCTGGCCAATTAATTATAATTTTTTTCTCCAATTTCTGCTTAACTTTGAAATTTATATTCATAAAGAGCAATAGCAGCCACGTGCTTTTTGCGTAGCAACGGGGCCTGGCAACCGTACCTGGTGGACAAGCAACTGCTTGTTTACCGTATGTGCAGCATGGTATTGCGAGTGTGCCAGTTGTTTTCTAACGCCTTCATAACGAAGCAAAAAGAAGATACATTGATAAAATCAAATATCATTAGCAATTAGGATCCGTATATATTAAGTTTAAACTGATGCGCGTCTAACTTGCCGTACAAATTCAAAAAAAGAAAAGAAGGATCGATAGCTCCACAGTTTATGAATATTTAATGCACTAAGAACAATCAAACCCTATCAAAACAAGCATATTAGAAGGCAGTTTATTGTTATTCTACTCAGTGGTTAAAAACACTTAGAGTTTAGTAAATACTTCTTTTTAAAATGATTGATGCGTTGAAAATGAAACATTAGTATGAAATACAAACAAAACAAGCCAAAACTTAAAAAAGAACGGGCCAAAATAAGTCAAATCCACAAGAAAAAAGATTACAGAGCGAATCATCGGTAAGCAGGGTAAGAAAAGCAGACGAAGTTTCGAGTATGTTAAGGGCCGAATTCAAGTGAAACACCATTGCAATCGCTTCGAGGCGATCGCAACTGATCAAAATTGCAATCGCTACTGGAAGTCAAATAACGATAGAATCGAATCTCGTAGCGATTGTAACGTTTGACTTGAATCCAAATTTGAGGATTTGCGATTGCATTGGTGAGTTGCGATCGTCCGTGTTTCACTTGAATTCCTGCCTTAGTTGTCATCAGCACGTGGTGTTTGTTTGTCTACCAAGATGACGTCAGCTACTAATGCTCTATGAATAGAATTTGCGTATGCAACGCCTTTTTGCGGATGCAGCGTTTCATCCGAATCCGGCACTATAAATCTCAAACTTCAAAATGACAAACCAGTTTAGATGAATTAAACAAATGAGTTTTTTAAGATCGGAACTTCATTCCATGTTTTTTGAATGCAGAAACTGTTAAAATTTAAGTTGAAAATAATTAAATGCCGGGTGATTGAATCTGAAGTGAAACGATCTTCAGTTTTCTTGTCCAATCAAAATTCGAGTTAGTATATTCTCGCTCTTTCTTAGTCCTTTTTTTGTGATGTAAATCCACGTTGAAAGGATGCCGCGTTGCAACCGCGTGGTGATATGTGTTTTGTTTATATGTTAAAACGGTGACAAAAGTGTTTGTTAGGAAATTTAAACAGACTAAGCTTTATATTTTTAAATGTAATTTTTATATTGATGTCATGATGATTGAATCAAGTTTTTTGTGTTCCAGGTGAGTTGTGCCGAAATTGTGTTAACCCGCGTTTTGCCAACGTGGTGTAATAGCATGTTGAACCACAATTTGTGTTATTATTAATAGCTTTGAATCTTGATTTTGTATAAGTTTCATTCATATGAAATTCTCAGTGACATTAATAGCAGTGTGAAGTATATCCGCCTCAATTAATAATAAAAGTGCATTAGATATGCTTTCAACATGCCGGAAAGATGTCAAGCATTTACCCTTCAAAGTTATGTCAGTAGATTTTGTATCGGTTATCTGTGTTTGTTTATGTGTAGGTTTATTTCGAAAAGCGATCAGTAAAATTGTCCATGATTTTTATTATCTATCTATATAAGAAGAGTGTTCAAAATAATAATTATTCTATTTCGCAGGTGCAAGTACTTTTTTTGACTAAAATTTTGGTTAGAAGGTTGCTTGCTTCAGGCATGCTGCAAATAAAGCTGGGCCGTTCAAAAAAAGGCATATTTTTTGCTAAGAATAGATCCTCACACAGTGCTGTATTTGCTATACTTTTTAAATAAGCATAGTGTCTTAAAGTGGTTATTTTATAGTAAGGTATATAAAAGCTGCTAAGAGTTGAAGCATGATTTCCTCGTAAATGATTAAAATAAACGAAAATATTTTGTGATGAAAATAATTGTAGCATTGGCAGGGTTCCCACAAGCCCGTGTGAAGGCCATATTTTCAAGTAATGTTTGTAGGGGCCCCTCGCCCACCTAAAGGTCATATTTACTAATCAGAGGGCCTAAAAATAATCAAAGGCCTTATTTCTTATACCATTTGGGAATTTCCCATGCCAAGTCATTATCAAATTATGACCATCTCAAGAGGTTAATGAAATTTTTACTCTTTGACATTTTAAATGTCTTTTTATATAGATATTTTTAAAATCTCACTTATAATTAATGAGTAATTAAATTTTGGAATTCATCAAATGATGCTTTGTTTTACTTGTCAACAGTGTTTTAAAACGTTATAATTCAATTTCTATGCAAGCTACACAAAGTAGCTTGCTGTATAACAACTCAATTTAAAGACATGCAATTTATTTCAATGATATCCAATTTAATTTTAAGTATAGATTAAACAATAAAAAAAAATGTTCGTTAAATTTTAAAATTTCAATATCTTCAATTGTGTCCTTCACGTATTATGAAATATTTTTTATTTATTTTATGAAAATCTCCAAAATTTTTCAGAGTGGGAATTTGAATTTCTCAGTAGGGTGGGTCGGGGTAATTTGGGTAATCGGGGGAATTTGGGTATAAATTACATTTTATTGAATAAAATGAAAAATAATCATTTGAGATACCCACAAAAATTCACAGTTGTAAAAATCCTCCATACCTATGAGAATATGCTGAAAAAATGTTTCCAACACTTTTATTGAAATTGATAAAAAATAAATTAAACTTTTTGAAGATGGCAGTGTAATGCGAACCAACTACTTCCAAATAGTGTTGCGAATGAACCTGTGACTCTATGTTTTTCAAATTCAGGTATTTATACATTACATATGTCTACTCTAATTTGTCATTAAATTGAAAAATTTATCACTATTAGTTTTCATGTAATTAATGATTTAAAAACACGGGGTAATTTGGGTATACCGTTCATTTACCAATCAGAAGGACAAATGATTATTTTAACGGACTACAAAAGCGGAAAAAGAAGCCACTATTGTGCCTAAGCTATAAGATTCAAAGACTTTCAGAGAAACCTGTTAAAATAAAGAAAAAAATCTACAAAAACTATCAAGATGAGTCAGTTCGAGAAAACAAAAGTAAAAAGTGAGAAAACCTTTCCCAGCCTTCTACAAGTCATGTAGGATCATGGGTTTCAGTAAACTATCAGAGTGAATGTGGGAAAACTCAAAAAGAATTCAGGGGGCAAATAATTGCCCAAGACCCTGAAAGTCCAGAAAGTTATAGCGTTAAATTTTTAAGGAAATGTGAAGGTGACGGTCAACGTTACATTTTCCCGGACGAGGATGATGTTGAATGGGTTAAGTTGGGACAGATTTCAGATACATTTCCTGTTCCAGACTATAATGGAAGATTTTTAAAATTTGCTTGAATGTTCTCTCACAAAAAGCTACTGCCCATTCCATAATTGATTAGTCATTTTGTGCAATTTTTTGTACATAACCTAGAATTTGTTTTATTTGTAAGCTGGAATTTTTTTTATTTGTAACCTAGAATTTGTCTTAATACTCATAAAAATTAGTATTTATACTATCTCATTATTTATATTATACCTACATTCAACATAAGTTTGAAAAAATTAAGTAGGGTAGTTGTTAAAAACCAGGCTTTGCTCTCTAACCATTACTATACCCAAATTCCCCCGTCCACGGGGTAATTTAGGTATAGTGAAACTTAATTAGCCATTAATATACAAATGCATCTATTAACTTGAAATTTGTGAAAAACTATTCTAGAAAGTCACAATGCTAAGATAAAACAAGAAAAAGAAAGAAATATATATATAACTTTTTTTACAGGACTGGAAAGCTCAAAGTAGGTCATTTTTATACCCAAATTACCCCGACCCACCCTAGATATAGGGAGTAATATGTGAAAATTATTTGCAACTTTTGCTAAAATTTTGCTCTAACCCTTGCCAGCATCACCAGAAACCAGCTCGGGAAGTAACTGCATGCAGCATTTGAGAAGCCCGAACTGATTTCAGGCAGGAAAAAAATTAACAATTCCATTTTGTGAAACCCCAGCTAGATTCTTTTCTACTTTAGGATACTGAATTCTTTATTTTCCCAATATATGGCATTATTGGTCCTAGTGTTTTGCCGGTTTCGACTTTGGTCAGGGGACGGTGAAAGTCAAGCCCATCATTTGGGGGGGGGGGGGGGGTCAATTGCCCCCCTGGTTTTGAGAAATCAATGCATTTTCATAAAAGTGGGCATGGTTTTTGTTGTTTTCCGGTGAAATTGTATTGTTTTTGCACCTTTTTTATTTTCCCCCTGGAAAAACCTGAAATGACGGCCTTGGCGAAAGTGGATCTTTTAGCTGCTCAAAGAAATAAGACAGCTCGAGTCGATGAACAGTTTCGAACTTGAGTTGAGTTTCGCTTTTTCGTTTAGTTTTGGATGCTTTTCAGTGAATGTTTTTGCAACTAATTTTCTTTTTTTGCAATGTCAAATTCGAAATTTTGTTTAATTTGCTTTGACTGAGTAAGATGTTATAGCTGAACAGGGGTCTGGCCAGAGGATTTTCGTGTTCGTTAACGGACCCTTCACAAAAATACGACCAAGCAAAACGGACCCTCGCAAAATGCTCAACAAACAAAACAGACATTTCACAAATTATTTATCATTCAAAAAGCTAATCTGAAATCAAAATAAGGCATAGCATATTTCTGTGTAAAAACACCAGAATTTTTGGGCCTTTTCTTAAGTTAAAGAAGGAAATTACTTATCCGCCAATTTTGCAAAAAAAAAAGATGGCACACTTCCTGCCCGCGATTAATCTTTAATGTAAAATGAAGCACTTTTTGTTGGTTTCTTTTAAATAAATTTACAAATAAAAAAGGGTAGTTTTGTGTTAACAGGGGTCTGGCCAGAGGAAAATCGGGTCCGTTAACGGACCCTTCACAAAATGCTGATCAAACAAACGTACATTTCACACATTATTCATTCAAAAAGCAAATCTGAAATCAAAATAATGCATAGCATATTTCTGTGTAAAATCCCATAACTTTTGGGCCTTTTCTGAAGTTAAAGAAGGGAGTCGCTTATCCGCTAACTTTGGGGGAAAAAAAAAAGTCGGCACTTCCTGCCTGCCCTGCGATGTTCCCGCAAGATGTAGCACTTTTCTTGAGTGCAAGATGTAGCACTTTTCATTGGTTTCTTTTAAAGAAAATAACAACTTAAAAAAGGTAGTTGTTTTGCTTTAATGGTTCTGCTTGTTTGTTTTATCATATGCAAACCAAAGTGGCTTGCTGCAATGTTGCTGTTGTTATAGATTTCTCTGGAAGTGCAGAGTAAGGATTTTTCTCCCTGCTATGGACTTAAACATAAAGGAAATATTAATAATAGCAATTATCAGCAGAATGAACTTAGAACTGCAAACAGATAGCTAGGGCTGGAGAAAAAATGGGATTGCTTCTGGGTAGAGCGATCAGCTATTTAAAATTAAAATTATTTCCATCTGACGTCTTTGGTGCGATGCTTTGACCTTATTTTGGCGGAAAATTATCTTTTTTTTATTTTATTTATTTATTTATTTATTTTTAATTCTTACAAAGGTGGTGTTTTAGTTATATTCAGGAATTAATGTATTTTTGCGTCTGATAATATTGCAAGTCTGGTATTGTTTGTTTTGCTACCTATCGTATTTTTTCTCCGAATTTTTGGCGAATATGTCGGTGATTATTAATGACATTCATCATATAAACCTGATGAAATATAGCTCTAAAATTTTTGACTTTAACAAATTATTAAAAACCGTTTTTATATTTCTGATGCTTTCATTTTGAAAAAAGCGATCTCTGCATCCGATATGAAAATCGAATTTTACTTACTTTTCAAGCTAATTACTCTTTATTAGGAATGAATTAGGATTGAAAATTCACTTTATTTTTTGCTCAGATCATTATTTAAAATTTTTAAAGCGAAATTAACTGTTATTTTATGAGTCTAAATGTTAAACGATCGTTCCATTTTATTTTTGCATTAATTGTGTTAACAGACATTAATAATATGTTCACCATTGACCTTTAAATGCAATTGTAAAAAAAATCACTGAAAAAAAAATTATTTTATATTCCGTTTTTATGCTTTTGATATCACTTGAATGATCACTTTGAAAACTGCAATCTCTTTGCATCCGCTACAGGAATTGGATTTTTCGCATTTTTGATGTTTAATACGCTTTTTTAAGAGGAAAATAATGCATTTTTTTTTTCAAAATTGTTTGATTTTCACAAAATTATTTGATTTTTCACAAAATTACTTAGTTTTTCACAAAAAAGGGACCCTGGGAAAAATCCTGGACAGACCCCTGGTTAATAGTTCTGCTTGTGGTTCATTCCACGTCAAATCAACAATTTTTGACAAAATTTTACCTCACCCCCTCAGATTTTGATGAAATTTGGTACAGAGGTAGTGTTTATAAGACATGTAAAAATGTAATTTTTTTTTTGAAAAATACGAAACGGTTTTGAAGATACAGCGCTGTAAAAGTAACAAAGAGGTCAAATCACTTGAAAGACACAATTTTCAAAATGACCTAAATTTTTTTTTTCTAATTCAGATAGAGACCTGAAACAAGTGCCATTTGACAGCATTTTTAATGGTCTTTTGAATGATATACAACATGATTAGGTCTAAAAAGAATTTATTTTAAATAAATTTGAATTAAAATTTAAATTTCTCAAAATGCGCCGCCTCAATTTTTTTCAAATTTTTTTATAAAAATGCTTATACACTAATTAAATGGCTGTAGAAGTTTAAAAATGGGCTTATAATGGGTTCATGTTGAAAAAAATCATTGAATAAAGCAGTAATGGATCTACAGCACAATTTAGCATAATATAGCATGGTTTTAGCACTAAGAAAAAACATATTTAAGGGATGAAATGGATTCAGTTTGATTAGCTAGTTAAATTTCAAGTAGCTGATTCTTAGAGTTTCTGTTGTCATGTCTTTCTGAATTTTCTAGGAGAATGGGGAGGCGTGCAATGACTACAGACAATGTAAATACACCCAAAAATAGTAAAAATTATACCAATTTAAATGAAAATAGGTTGATTGCCCTATTCCAGAAGTAGTCTCGCCCCCCCTCCTCATCATTTATCTATTTACCTGTTGTCATGCCTTTCATTTTGAATTTTTCCTGCGGACTCATTTAAATTTAAATAGGTTAAAATTTTCTTATTCCAGGGATCCCCCCATTCTCTATCATTAACTTTACGTTTTGTTGGGTGGTACATATATAAACCATGTGAGTTCCACTCTGACCTGCACGTATACAATACTTTGGTATCAGTTCAGCAAATTTGGACAAGAGTCTTAAAATTGGGCTATTTATCTTCATAAGATCTATATCATAGATCTTATGATCTTCATAAGCCTCCATCAAGTTACAGAGAATGAACCATTTGGATATTTTTATATCCCATATCAACAGTTCCTGTTCAATATACAGTATTTAGGCTAAGTTGTTAAGCCTCTCTTCTCCTATTTTACTACGTAAATAATTTTTTACTTTTTTTTAAACAGAAAACGATCTTTCACCTGATGCATTTGACATAGGTATTGTCAAAAATATTTTCAAAACTGTCTCCATGTTCGAAAATGTGCAAGACATCCCTCTAGCAGCTTGATAAATATTACGACACGAGACAACATCGTAATTTAAAACAACGATAAACGAAATTGGGGGCCACTAAGCCGGTCCACATAGGCCTATTGTTATAAATTCCAGACGAGCATAGGTCATCGTCTTTTAGAATATTTATGAAACAAATTTGGGGCCCCTAGGTTGGACCTTATTAGCCTATTGGTACCGTAAAATGGGGTGAATCGGAACACTTTTCAGCTTTGATTGTAAAAAAAGTAGTTAAAAGATTTTTTTTAAATATGATTTTTTGGGTAAAAACTTCGGTCTTGCTTTACTTTTGATATTCCAAGCGAAGACAAAGCATTTTGAAAAATTATTATTAAAATATATAGGAAATTATGGGTGTTCCGAATCACCCGCTGATAGGGGTCAATCGGAACACTTGTTAAAATTTTTATTTTTTTTTCAATTTAACCTGTAATTGGTCTCACAAAATGAGTAATATATTGATTGGGGAGAATAAGAACAGACAATTACTGTCAAATAAATGCATAATTTCAATACCAGTAAACGTGTATAATTTGTCAAAATTCAAAATAATTTTGAACTTATGAAAAATGAAAAGTAATTTTAAGAAATGCTTTTGAATTGAAATACAAAAATTTAACATGAATGGAAGTCACTCATGTCGTCCACAAATATGTACTTGTCCTTAAAACTAGCAATTGTGACTTGGTTTAAGTTTTTTCATAACATCTCCTGGGATGAACTCTGCCTTTTCTTTAGTTTCTTGAAATCTCTGGGTTTCGGGGATTGTCCTGAAAGCTTTTTACGCTTATTCATCACTGTCTGTGTGCTGGATTTTTACTACATAAAGTCTATGTGACTTTCCCCCTCGTATTTTAAGTAAAAAGAAGTCTCCTGGAGAAAAAAATCTTTTGAAATCTGCAACTGTTTGTCATTCTAAGATCTAGTTGCTCACGAGAAGGGATAAACAGTAACAAAACCTTGTCCTTGTCTTGATTAGAAGAATTGGGGTTAGAATCTTGATTTTTCAAACAGTTTCCTTCAAATAAGTTTGAATTGGAACAGCAGAACTAAGTGTTCCGATTCATCCCGCAAATTTTTTTTCTACGCCATTTTTCAGAATTCTTCATTTTTATGACACAATTTATAAAAAATGTAAATTCTAATGCGGTATTCTGTTGTTCAGATACATGTATAATTGAAACATACCACTCTTAGTTTTTAAATATAAGATGGTTTGATCTTGCATATGAAGTTTTGCAGTCTATGGAAATGTAATGTTTTCTAGCGTTCCATGTGCAGCCCTCCTCAGAAGCCAATAGCATTGCCAGATTGACAAAAGTAATTTTTTCCTACTCGCTATGATCTTACCTTACTAAGAAAAAAATTCATGGTGAAAAATACCCAATAGTTTATTTATGAAGAATTTCGTTGTACTGTCGGGAAGTTTTGTTCCGATTGACCCCGCTGTTCCTATACACCCCATTTTACAGTATATATTAGTCCCCGGCTGCAAAAAAGATCGTTCCTTTAGCTGCAGGTTGCAGTTATATCTAAAACCAGTGCATTCGAATTTTAGATTCTAGGAGAATTTCGGGGCCCCATGGCGCATCACGGGTCGACAGGGCCCCACGCGGCCGCTTAGTCCGCGTACCGTTAGACCCGCTTCTGATTGAATGTTAACATTAGAAGAATCAGTAAATTTAGTTTTCTAATTATTTAAAAGTGTTTCTTCAGCTGTTTGAAGCTCATTCTCAGAATATGTTTCAATATTATAAATAGTTTGCATTTCAATGCAGTACTGATCTTTTTCATGTTACTTGCTAAATAACCTGTTTCTTCTGATTTCCTTTTGTCGATTGAAGATTCTCCCAATTCTTGTAGTGACACATTTAATGTTTTAACAATTTCCAACTTTTGAGCAAAATTTGGATCACAACTTTCAGAACATAACTTTCTTCAATATTCTGGCCTGAGTTTTCATTTTTCTTTAAAAGAGACAATTCTTTTCTACAAGTATGGCAAATTTTGGCATTTTCTGGAACTCTCCATCTGTCATCCAGTCTGCAACATCATGTAATTTCTTTTTGTCTCTTACCTGTGGTTATTCTTTTTAAATAGATTAAAGCACTGTCCAGTAAAGTATCTGATCAGCCATAGTTTAAAATTTAAATAATATTTACATTTTACCCTAGATTTACAAACACTTAATACTTAGACGGTTTTTAACATTACAGTATATAGTAATTTTAGTATATACATAATAAAAGAATTTGAAACTAAAATTTCAATTTCCTTTGATTCACTAATGCACTAACTGAAACTCAGTATTATCACTATCTCTTCAACCTACTAAAATAAGACAGACATCTGACTTTGGGGCTGATCAGAATTCACCCTGAGCTTGAAACAAGGAAGATGACGATTAACAAAATATATCTTGACGCCTTACATCCGCCAGATGTATCTTAATATATAGTTTTATTCCTTCTCAGGGTTGTTTGATTTCGTCCGGGGTGGAAAAAACCGCCGGAAAAAAACTGGAAAAAACCGCCCTGGACAAAATAGCATTTTGGCCATTTCGTCCACTTTAAAGAAAATGACAGTTCTTGATTAAAAAATCCAAAGTTTAAAAGTAATGTTTTAAAATATTGATTTTTTTTCAGTGAGGTAATAGTTTTATTAACAAAATTAGCACACATAATTATGTATACAAACAAATATTTAATAAGCAACAAATACTATAAAAATATAGTATCTATAAAATAAATGAATGTTAACGATAGGATTTAATGCTTATGAAAGCACACATTAGCAGTAAATAATTTTAAGATGTTTATTTGTTGTGAAGGAGTTTCATTGCCAATAATAAAAGTGTATATAAAATATAAAAGTAGAAATAAAAATTTTAAAAGATTTGAGAAAGAAAATTTTCCCATGTAATGAAATATGTTCCTATAATAACATTAATGTATCCATAAAACAATGCTGTGTACATAAATATTTTACAAGGGGTCAACATTCATTAAATCCTCAAAAAATATAACGTAAAATGACCAAATGAATCAAAATTTCTTGTAGCATCTAATGCATTTTCAAATACAAATGATATCCATTTATATGTGTATTTAATTCAAACAAAATTTAAATACAGAATTTATGAGAAAATATCATATAAAGTTTACTTTTTAAGGGATTGTATTGTGTTGATAAATATCTAAGGTAATAGAATACTCTTTAATTTCTTTTTAAAAATATGTATTAAAGAAAACCTTTTTTTTTTCTATTTGTCTACTCTACAATAATGTAATAACACTCAACAGTTTGAAAAATGGGTAATGCAAGAGAGATACTAATCGTATATCATAACATTTTTATACATCAAAAGTATGAAAAAAATGTTTTTTCTTTCATTTCTTCCATTTTGTCCATTTCTTCCGGCGTCCCGGACTTTTTACAAAAAAGTGGACGAAATGACAACCCTGTTCCTTCTTGCTTGGTTATACCTAATGGAACATTATCTAGATATGTGTAACATCAGAATGACCCCCGACAGTACTTCCCTCCAAGTCAATGAACAACTCTTCAATAACTACGCAATCTCTTTACCAAAACACATACATTTATTAACAAAACACAGACACAGACAAACTTTCACATCCAACTGCTCTCCCCGAGAGCCTACCCATCTCTCTCTCTCTTAACTTCAGGCCCCTTGATCCCTACTCCCACGTAAGTAGGTCATTCCCCTGACGTCATACTAGACTCGAACATCACACCCCCCACCTAAAATTGGAGCTAGGGTGTTAAGTCTAGCTTCAATATCATTTAACATTTGCTAACTGACTACACCAAAATTCTAACTAAGATTTCACAATATTATACTTAACAGAACTTGTATAAAACATTAAACAAACAAATCAAGCAAAATTATACTTAGGTACTGCATTACTTCCTCCAATTTTCACAATGGCTCGTAGATAATTAACTGTAATACACAAATAACACATTTGATTAAAATTACTATACTAATGAAATATAAAATGATGACAACAAAACTTTGACCGTGTAAAGCAAGCATAACAGTCTAACAGAGTTCACATAATTTACAAAAGTTCACACATCATTATCATCAGTCTCTAATCTGGATAATGCATCAGCATTTGCAAGTTTATAACCTGGGCAGTGCGTTATAGAAATGTCATATTTCTGCAAAGCCAAGGCCCATCTTTGCAGTTTAGAGGACTGAGAGGAATTCTTCGTGATAAATACCAGAGGATTGTGATCAGTTATTAGTTCCACTGGCGATCCGAATATCCAAGTTTCGAATTTCTTAAGGCTCCATACGATAGCATAGGCCTCCCTCTCAATAGTAGGCCAGGCCTGCTGAGTCTTGGTTAGCTTTTGGCTGCCGTAACTTATGGGATGTAGCGCGCCATCCTTCCTTTGTGACAAACACGCCCCGATTCCTATTGCTGAAGCATCACACTGAATAATAAACGGTTGGCCTATGACTGGAGTGTAAAGGCTCGGTGCTTCAATCAGACATCTCTTCAGTGTGTTGAACGCCTGGTCGTGTTCCTCGTTCCACGGTAATTCCTCGGGACTTTTCTTTTTGGTCAACTCTGTTAATGGGTAAGCCACTTCAGCATAGTGTGGAATGTACTCCCTGTAGTAGTTGCACAACCCTAACACGCTTTTCAATTGCTTTTTCGTTTGTGGTCGTATTAATTTTTCAATCGCTTTAACTTTATCTGGATCAGTCCCGTGACTGCCGGATCCAATAACATGGCCTAAATATCGGATATTGGATTTTCCAAAAGAACATTTCTTTAGATTTACTGAAAATTTCAACTCTTGAAGTTTGGCAAAAATCGTTTCCAAGTGAACAAGATGTTCCTCCCAACTTTCTGAGTAGATGGCAATATCATCCAAATAAGCCCGTGCAAAGCTTTGATATGCACCAAGAGCTTTATTAATTTCCCTTTGATAAGTAGCCGAAGCATTCCTCAAACCAAATGGCATTACCTTGAAGGAATACTGCGCTCTATGGGTCTTAAAATTAGTGAGAGCCTGGCTCTCCTTCTCTAGAGGTATTGCCCAATACCCTTTGAGCAAATCTATTGTCGAAATTATCTTCGCTTTACCGATTTGGACAATCATGTCTGTTATATTTTCCATAGGGAAGTCGTCGGGTTTCGTGATTGCATTTAGTGTTCTAAAGTCTACACAGAGTCTAAGAGTTCCATCCTTTTTCATCACACATACCACTGGGTGTGAAATTTCTGCATTTGACTCTTCGATTAATCCCAACTTTAGAAGTT
Source organism: Uloborus plumipes (assembly GCA_038373865.1). NCBI lineage: Eukaryota > Metazoa > Arthropoda > Arachnida > Araneae > Uloboridae > Uloborus > Uloborus plumipes. Next base: position 117,607 of record JAXGGA010000131.1, read on the forward strand.
CTTCAACTTGCTTCTCAACCTGAGGTTTTAATGCTTCTGGAATTCTATACATGTAAGGTTTTTTCATTTCAGCTTCTTTTAGTCGAATTTTATGTTCTCCGACCTTCGCAATTTGTACTTTGTTCAAAAATAATGTATCGTATTTCCTTAACAATTCTAATATTTCTTCACTTTTACTTTCATCTAAATGCTTCAAGTCAACTTCATTCAGATTGAATAAATTTGGTGAGTTGCTCATACTAGGTGTGGGCTCAACATCCCCCAATTCTTCCTCATTCTCAAATATTACGCCTACTGCCTGTACTCTAGGAACGAATCTCCTTATTTTATTCACGTGAACCGTTCGGACATTCCCATCCAGTAATTTTACCTTATAGGAGTCGGGTTTACTACGTTCTAATATTTCCACGGGTCCTGTCCATCTAGCATATAATTTATTACTCGAATCTGGAATTAATAAATAAACTTGGTCGCCCGGTCTAAATTCTTTATATACTGCTCGTCGGTTAGCATATTTTACGTAAGCCCCTTGCTTTATCTCAGCGGTTAGAGAAGCCTGCTCTGCAGCTTGTTCTAAGTTAATCTTTAGCTCCTGTAAATAGTCTGCTGCGCTTTTACTAATGTTTAGAGGTAATGGTACTTCTCCTGCCCAAGAAGATTTCAATACCGAAAGCGGACCTCTAGCCTCTCTTCCGTACATTAATTTGAATGGTGACACCCCCGTAGTAGAATTCGGAATCTCTCTGTAAGCAAACAATAAGTATGGTATATATCTATCCCAATTTTTTGGATCACTTCGAATGATATGGTGTAGCATGCGCTTTAAAACTTGATTATATCTCTCTACTAGTCCGGAACTCTGAGGATGTCCTGGCGTCGCGAACATTGGAGCTGACCCTAACCTAGCTTCAAATTCCTGAGTTAATTTTGAAATAAAATTCGAGCCCTGATCACTCGCTATCACCCTCGGTATTCCCGTCCTCATAAATATCCCTAGCAACGCATCGCACGTCGCTTTAGCAGTTATCGTCTTCAATGGCACCGCCTCTGGCCATCTAGAATGTTGATCAACTAAACATAAAACATATTTATGTTTACGCGCCGATGGGGGTTCTATCGGTCCAATTATGTCGCATGTTACTTGATCAAAAGCAAACTCAGGTCTATTGAGTGGAGTGATCGGAATTTGATCGCTCGCCCTTTCCCTACTTCGTAATTGATAATCTTTGCATGACCTACAATACTCTTCAATTTCCTTCGTCATTCCCGGCCAATAAAATGAATAACGGATCCTTTCTTTCGTCTTTCTCATTCCTAAATGATTTGCAAAAACAGATTCATGTGCTAATTTCAAAATTTGTGCTCTTCTCACTTTCGGCACGACTAACTGACTAACCGCATCTCCCGAAACCTTATCTCTATGATATAACAAATCATCCATTACAAAGTACCCATTTTTCCCCAATTCAGCATCTTTAAAGGCTTCTTGTAAACTTTCACAGCTGCTTTGCTGTCTCTTAAAAATTCCTACCTCTGACAGAGTTTCGTTTTCTCGGTTCTCGTTTCCTTTTTCCGATTCTACGCAACAGGTCATAAATTCTCCTGGGGATCCCCCTTGCGTTAACAGATCTTTCCCTTCTGCATTTTCGAAGAGGTTACTTTCCCCCTCTATTTGTCCTAACTCAACTATTCCTCCTTCCCCTTTAATAGTCTCTAGTTCCATCTGGATCTTATCTTCCCTAATCGGGCCTCTCCGCTGACTATCATCTTCTTCTCTTTCCCCGTTCTCTGAGTTTTCTCTTTGTAACATTTCGTATATTACGGGTGTTATGATGCAATCTACAACTAGTTTATCAGTTACTGAAAATAATACATTACTATAAGAAATTGGGAAGTTATCCGATTTTAATGTAATTGGAAATGTATGTAAATCAGCTATTATTGTTTCTCCGAAGGCAGAGGTTAAACGCACTTTTGAACCCTCATCTGTTTTTAAAGCTATTGGAATTACATTTGAATTAATTATAGGAATATCTGCTGCCGAATCAATTAGGGCTCTGACTTCTTTACCACCCAACAAAATATATGCGTATTGAAAGGGTTGAGATTTTACTGCATCATTATCAAAATACTCCGACTTTACCTTCGCGATTAACTTATCTTCAGCTTTATTTTTCGATTGTTGCGGCTCTTTCTTCATTTGAGTATTCCCCCCTACAGCATTCCTATTTTTAATCGGACAAAACTGTAAATGTGTGACATGTTTACATACTTTACATAATTTTGAAGAATCTACATTTTTATCATAACTACTATAACGATTTCGAACATGAGGTGGCACATATTTTGCTCCCGTCTGATCCCCGAACCCTGTTTCATTTTGATTTCGAATTCTTTGTGGTTTATCGTATAGTTCCGAAAAACTTCGGCCTTTTGAAGTGAACCAGTTGTCACAAAGTTCTGCCATTTCTCGTGGTCGCAACCACGTATCTAGTTGTTTTATCCGAATATAACTTCTCATTTCTGGATCTAAAGAGTTTAATAATTGATCACTTACTATTAGTTCATTTAGCGATTCAAAATCTGTAACCTTTCTCAACTGACAGTAAAAATCCCAATTTGCCCTGATTCTGCTCGCGAACTGCATGTGGTTTTCGTTTTTCCATCTCTTTGCCGAGAGAAAATTCTCCAAGCAAGCTTCAGGGGTTGGTTGAAATTCCTTTAAAATTATGTTTTTAACCTTCTTATAATCGTTCATTTCCTCCGTGTCCACATACACTAAAAGATTTGCCGCCCGTTCACCCAACAAATTAAATAAAATTTCTACTTTAAATTCTTCAGCTACATTTTTAATTTCGAACGCTTTTTCCAGAGACGTGAAAAATAAATTCCAAGTATTAGATTTAGTTGGTACAGCAATAGTTAATGTCCTAATGCTTTTTATTAGCGTTTCTAAAGAAGAACCCGTCGCGGTTTGTTCGCCCACACCAGTATTCACAGTCCTGTTTTCACCTTGAACTTTTGCAAGTTCTAACTGAGTTTTACAAATCTCTAACTTCATTTTTTCAACTTCTAAAGCAGTTTCTTGCTCCAATTTAATGCGTTCCTTATCTCGATTTTCTTTTTCCGCTTGCTCGAGTTTAAACACTTCATACTTATCTCTTTCTATACGCTCATTAACGATTGAAGTTAAAAATTCTTTTACAAAGTCAACATCTTTAGTATACTGCTCACTTTTCTCTATTAATACTTTTAGATCAACAACTCTATGCTCTGCTTCTACCTTTAGTCCTAACTCTGTAGCCACAAGGACTAAATCCTCTTTCTTCATCCCTTTAATGTTAAACATCTTCTTTCTTACTTATTTATACCTTGATATAAACAAACTTTCTTATACTTCAAAATATTTACTCAATTGTATTTATTCTTCTTTATTCAAACCTTTTAATAATCTTCCTTAAAATTTATACTTCTAAATTCACAATGCATTCACCTATTTAATCTTCCAACAAAATTTTCATGCAACAGAAGGCAAATCAAATCTTCTTACCTCAGCACTTGCGCTTTCTCCTTTCTCTCAGCACTCTTAATCTCTGTTAATCTCTCTGGTTCTCGAAAGAGAGCGTGTAACATCAGAATGACCCCCGACAGTACTTCCCTCCAAGTCAATGAACAACTCTTCAATAACTACGCAATCTCTTCACCAAAACACACACATTTATTAACAAAACACAGACACAGACAAACTTTTACATCCAACTGCTCTCCCCGAGAGCCTACCCATCTCTCCCTCTCTTAACTTCAGGCCCCTTGATCCCTACTTCCACTTAAGTAGGTCATTCCCCTGACGTCATACTACACTCGAACATCACAATATGGTAACAAATTTTTATTATATTTTTCATCCTTCTTTTGCAATCATGAGATCATCTTAATGACTACCGAATTACTTACAAGCATTTTAATTTTTTATAGCAAGTTACCATACCAATAATTGATAACTTGATTTAATATAGTTACATTTGTAAAAATGATGAGTAAGCATACATCAAGATGAATTTCCTAAAATTTATTTATATTAACAAAATTAAAAATACGAAAAATTCCAAGAACAAAATATTTTTCTGTCTAAATTTTTCCATTATTTATTTCAAAGAATAAAATGACAGACACTGAAAATATAAGATTACTAGATTTGCAAACTATTACCTACATTTATGAGTACTCTTCAACATGCAGTAGGGAAGGGGTGGGGGTGCGAAATAGGGAAATTAACCTGTTTCCATTTAAATGGGTATGGTTTTTGCTGTTTTGGGGTGGAATTGTCATCGAGTCTGTAGTCGTTGCACCGCCCATTCCACTGGAAAATTCAAAATGAAAGAAATGACAACAGGTAAATAGATTAATTATGATTATTAAGGGGGGTTGGGCTCTCCCTGGAATAGGGAAATCCACCTATTTTCATTTAAGTGGGTATAATTTTTGCCGTTTTAGTGTGTATTTACATTGTTTTTAGTCGTTGCCCCCCCGCCCTTCCCCTGGAAAAATTCAAAATCAAAGACCTGACAACAGGTAAATAAATTAAATTAAATGCAAATACTATTGGAATCAGCTACTTGAAATTTAACTAGCTAATCAAACTGAATCCATTTCATCCCTTAAATATATTTTTTTCTTAGTGCTATAGTGCTAAAACCATGCTATAATGCTATAATTGTGTTGTAGATCCATTACTGCTTTATTCAATGATTTTTTTTTTCAATATGAACCCATTATAAGCCCATCTTGAAACTTCTACAGCCATTCAAGTAGTGTATAAGGAATTTTGTAAAAAAATTTGAAAAAAATTGAGGCGGCGCATTTTGAGAAATTTAAATTTTAATTCAAATAAATTATTTTTTGACCGAATCATGTTGTATAGCATTCAAAAGGCCATTAAAAATGCTGTCAAATGGTGTTTGTTTCAGGTCTCTATCTGAATTAGAAAAAAAATTTGGGTCATTTTGAAAATTGTATCTTTCACGTGATTTGACCCCTTTTTGTTACTTTTACAGCGCTGTATCTTCAAAATTGTTTTGTATTTTTCAAAAAAAAAATTTACATTTTTACATGACTATATGAACACTACCTCTGTACCAAATTTCCTCAAAATCTGAGGAGGTGAGATCTGAGCCCTGTGTTGAGTTGACACCGAATGACCCTTGTTTGTTTCATCATATGCAAATCACAATGGCTTGCTCTGATGTTGCTGTTATAGATTTCTCTGGAAATGCAGAGTAAGGAGTTTTCTCCCTGCTCATGATTTAAACGAAAAGGAAATAATAACAGTAGTAATTATCCATGAAATGAACTTAGAACTGCAAACAGATAGCCAGACTTAGATAAAATGTAAAACTGTCTGCAAACTTAAATAATTTCTTTAAAATTTTCTGCAAAAAAAAGTGGGCTTCTGAATCCTAAAGTGCTACCAACAACAAAAATATCAAGTTGTATGAAGTGCAGGTTCTACCATGAGGTTGGTTGTCAATCCGTCATGATTAATGAATGTGTCAGTTTCGTATGTAACAAGCTACTGCCCCACAATGAACAAAATCAAGACATATTTCAGATAGAAAACTTCCTAAATTTATAACTTTTTTAACAAAATGCAAAAATTTTCTGCAAACTTCGAAAGTTTTCTGCGAACGGCGTTCGCGAGTTCGTCTATATTATCTGGGTTTGCAGATAGCTAAGGGTTGGAGAAAAAATGGGATTGCTTCTGATTTAAAATTATCGCCATCTGAGATCTTTGGTGCTACGTTTTGACCTTATTTTAGCAGAAAATTATCTGGACTTTTTAATTTATTTATTAATTACTATTATTATTTTATTTATTTATTTATTATTTTTTTTTTTTTTTGACTCTTACAGGGATGGGTATTTCAGGGATTAATGTGTTTTTTTTGTCAATATTGGAAGTTCGGTATTGTCTGTTTTGCTACGTCTCCCTACTGCGTATTTTTTCCTCCGAATTTTTGGCGAATTTGTCAGTGATTATTATTGACATTCATCATTTAAACCTAATGAAATGTAATTCTGAAATTATTTGACTTGGATAATTTATTTTATTTACCATGTGTATACTTCTGATGCATTCATTTTGAAAAATGAGATCTTTTTGCTACCGATATGAAAATGGAATTTTACTTATTTTTCAAACTAATTACTCTTTATTAAGAGGCAAATAAATGAGAATTCGCTTTATATTTTGTTCAGATCATTATTTTAATTTTTTTTTAGCAAAATTAACTTTTCTTTTCTGAGTAGAAATGTTAAATGCTGAATGGATTGTTTCATTTTATTTTCGCATTAATTGTGTTAAAAAATATTAATAATATTTTATCATAGACCGTTAAAATGCAATTAAATTTTTTGCAAAAATAAATTCTTTTATATGCCATTTTTATGCTTTTGATGCCATCACTTTGAAAACTGCAATCTCTTTGCATCCGCTACAGGAATTGGATTTTTCGCATCTTTGATAAACTTTTAGAGAAGAAAATAAATGAAATTTAGTTTTATTTTTTATTAATTTCAAAAATTTTAAACGAAATCCCATATTTTTTAAGAGTGGCTTCTATTGGAAAATGAAATACTGAATCGATCGTTTTCTTTTTTTTTTTTTTTTTTTGTTTCAACTATATAAGATTTTGAACATCTTCAGTTTATATTTAGTATAATTTAACATAATCTGAATTGGAAATGAAGATTGATACATCTTTGAGGCCACGAAAACTCCCACTTAAAAATTTCAATGGTGCAATTTGTGCCATCTCTCCCCCCTCTTTAATTTAAAAGGGCAAATTCTTTTCATTTAACATAAAGTGATTAAAAGTGTTAATATTAATTTAGTGTTGGGGAAATTTTTTGCGTGTACAAGCAAAAAAGTAGTAGTAAAACATTTTGCATTTCACACAAGATTAAGAAGTTCGTTAATTTTTTATTTTAACTACAATGCTTTAAAGAAAAAAATAACTTAAAATTTGCTAAATTTATGCAGTTAAAATTGAATCTTTTACCCCTTCATCAATCATTTATTTATTTTTATGTAATTTCTAAGATTTTTTTAAAGTTTAAAAGTGAATATATAAATATGTTCTTTTAACTATGACACTTTTGAATACAAATTTGAAACATTCTAGAAACCTTCACAATCTTGAGTCCAAAAATATCAACTTTCAAGATTGTTCCCAAAAAATGTAAGAATTTATGCAAAAAAAAAAAAAAAAATCCAATTTTATTTTATTTTTTGTTATAAATGATTTCAATTGTTATCAAATGGTTAGTACCAGTTAAAAATATCTACAGCTTTTTCCGTTTCATTAAAGTCACACGCAACTGTGAAATATTGTTTTGCTGTAAGCAGGGTTGCCAGACGTCCCGGATTTCAAGGGACAGTCCCGTTTTTTGAAAAATTGTCCCGTGTCCCGGGGAACCTTGATACGGGACGGCTGAAGTCCCGTATTCTAAGCTAGGGGCAACATTTTACAAAACAAAACATTGTTTTCAGAAAAAATAAATCAAAACAAAAAGTGTGAAATAGAGTGATAAGAAAATTGATTCAATCATAATGTTTTTCTGTTCTGAAGTGTAATGTTAGTGTTCTATTCAGTTAGAGCAGGAATCACTGTAACAGTCAATTATATACGCCCTTCTCAAAATTTTCCTTATGAAGGAAATATGTGTTCAGCTACTATTAGTTACTAGATATTTGTCCTCGGAAATTTGCTTTTCTTTTCTTTTTTACTAAAAGATGTAACTAAATGTTATTCTATTTAGCAAACAAATATGCATTTTGAAAATGTGAAGATGCATAATTTTCACAATGAACGGCAGTAACAGAAATTGCAATGAGCTTTATGGCAAATTAAAGACATAGAAGAATTTAGGAATAATTATTACAGCAATAAAATCAAGTAGCAAGTATGATTTCAAAAAAAAAAAAAAAAGAAAGATTTCCCGACATTAGTATTAGGATTATTAATACATTAATATAGTATTGAAAAAACTGTACATTTTTTTCCCCCTAAAGATAGTGAATATTGTTTTTTTTTAATTTATTTATTTTAGGCTATCTTCTTATAGTTAGTTCAAGTAGCTAAGTTTACTTTTATGTATACTCAATTGTAATTCAAGTTTTGTTATTGATTCATTAAATTATTTTTCACAAATTCAAATTTCCTGAAGTCTAGCTTTTTTGAAACATCAATACAAGCGGCTATTGTATCTTTTACGCCAAAATAGGCACGTCATTTGGAGAATCATGATGGGGTGTCAATTTTCTCCAACCCCCCTCCCCGGTTTTAGGAAATTAATGTATTTACATACAAGTGGTCTTGGTTTTTGCTGGGTTTTTTTTGGAAAATTTACATCGAATTTTTATTTTTTGCCAACCTGGCAAAATTCGCAATGATGAACCTATGTCAGGAAAAAGGGGGTTAATAACAGTTAAATACGAACTTACATAATAGTTAATATTAAGAAAAATGACCATGCATTGGTAAAAAATGTAGTTTTTATTCATATGATCATTGTGTATTTTTTTTCTTCATGTATATTTGTGAGAAAGGTTTGATATTAAGATGGTTAATAATAAAGGTTGATTAAGTCAAGGTTGTAAAAATTCAAACTTTAGACTTCATTTCTCAACCCCCCCCCCCCATAAGGCTGTCTCGTATTTGCAGTTCTCAAATCTGGCAACCCTGGCTGTAAGTGAAGAGCAAGCTTTAGCAAGTAACATCCCCCTTCTGCTTGCAATATATCTTTTTATTTACAAATTAGTAAACAATACATAGCATAATCATCAAAAATACAAAGTTATTTTTAGCATAGATAAAAGTTACTTATTGTATTGCACAATAAATCGTATAATCTGCGGAGGTTGCTTTTCATCGTGATGAAAAGACGATGAAAAGCAACATCTGCGGATCATTTGCCGATGCAAACTATCTCCTATTTTTTATGCTTCTAGAATTATACCAAAAAATGCTTCCGTTAAGGTTGATTTAAATTTAGAAAAATATTTCAAAAATCGTCCCGAAAATAAAAGAAATCAGAAAAAACATGCTTATTTACGCACAATACGTTAATTTCTCTATTTTCTTGAGTGAGGACAATTTTTTTGCTATAAATGATGTTAAATTGTTCCCTGACAGTTATTAAGATTTTGAAATATAGTATTTACAGCTTTTTCCGTTTCACCCATGTTGCGTGCAATGCGAAATATTTTTGTTTTGCTGTAACTTTTGCACTTCCCACCTTGCACCATATGATCGCTGAGCAGCCATTGCTAGACAAGTGGCATGGACATGTCAAATGTTCAGGGTTCAAAGTGAAAATGGCTGTACTGGCTGAATTTCTCCCTCTAGCGTTGCGGAAAAAAAATAACATCGTGGTACCTTAGAACAGGGGGAAATATGGTTACATTGGGAATGCTAGTAGTCACTGAACAGGTATGGCAAATGGCGATCAATCACATGTTTTTTAATCGTCACATAGCGAAGGGCAACAGTTAATTTTCAGCTACATAAGATGTGTGTGTAAGCAAAAAAATGTATTTGTCAAAAAAAAATCGACCTTCCTCGACAAAAGTACACCCTTATTCAGGCAGTACATAACGTAAGTGCTGAAATGCCACTGTGACAGAAGTAGGCATCACATTGGTCGTGCCGAAGACCAATGCTCCCTAAATCATAGCATCCTTATTTTGGAACTGTTTTTCCCTCAGAAACCTGCCTAATTGGCAAAACCTGTGTCAGTTGATCAGAGCCAAATGATGTGAATGCTGCAGAAACTCATACTCAGGCCCAAACGTTCTACCAGTCACCAATTGAAACAAATAAACTCGATCATTCTTGCATTAGTATTGGATTGAACCTATTGACTGGTGCTGGTGGTTTGAGAAGTTTCATGTGTTATTCATTAAAATGACGACAGTACACATTCGCATTAATGGTTTGGACACGCTGAAGGAACTTATAAAAGGTCCAAGGTCTTGACAGTCCACCAAACAGAGGAAGATCTTCTGTGGGTAGAGGCTTGGTTGGGGCATCTGTTTCATGGGTTTTTTTATGCAGTCACTGCTTTGAGCTTGTGATTGCCGCACAACATCCGTTTTTCGTCTTCAGTGACGATATGGTGCAAGAATGGAACACTAACCTCGCGTTTATATAACGGGTTGCATTCCCAAGGCACTGTAAACCTTGTTCCTCCTTTAGCTAATGTGATACGTGTGTTTCAAGCTTTTCACCATGTCCATTGACACCAAATGTTGGAAAATAAATCTGTGTGCTACAGAGGGCTTGCCTGTAAGTTGTCATACCTTTGATATTAATTGGATCTTAGCGGTCCGTATCAGACTGCATAGGGCGACTATCTTTAGGTTCCTCTTCAATCACCAAATCTCCTTTACGAAGCTTGATAAGACATCTACAGACTATCCGTTGAATTTTCGTGCCCTAAATTGGCAATTGGCCCCCCTTGGGCCATTGTTGCAGCCTCCAAGTGGCCAAAAAGAAATTCGTTCAGAATCAAGAGTTACACGTCCCATTGCTCCCTATCCCTCTGCACATTGTAGGGGTGTTAGTTCCGGTTGTCTGACCACTCTTCACAAAAATCCGATCGAACCAAACGGACCTTTCATAAATATCCGTTCTAGCAAAACTGACCCTTCACAAAAAAACGGACCTTTAACAAATCATTCATTGGAAAAGCAATTTTGAAATCAAAATATTGCGTTAGCATGTTTCCGTGTAAAAGCCCATAATTTTTAGGGCCTTTTTGGAAGTTGAAGAAGGTAATCGGCTTATGTGCAAATCCTCCAATTTTGCAAAAAAGAAGTCGGTGTACTTCGTGCCTGTGATGTTAGGGCAAGCGATAAATCTTTAACGTTGTCCCAGTATTGTCTGTTTTTCCACATCTCCCGAATTTTTGGCGAATACGTTGGTGATTATTAATGAAATTCATCATATAAACCTGATGAAATGTAATTCTAAAATCACGTGAGTTTAAAATTATTTTATATACTGTTTTCATACTTTTGTTGCTTATTATTTTATAAAATACGATCTCTTTGAATCCAATATGCAAATCAAATTTTACTCAATTTTTGTAGCTAATTCCTCTTTGTTTGGAGGCAAATAAATGAAAATCCTCATTAATTTTTGTTCAGATCATTATTTAAAATTTTTTAAAGAAAAACTAATTGTTCTTTCATGAGTCGAAAAGCTAAATGCCGAATGGATCGTTTCATTTCACTTTTGCATTAATTGGGTCAACAGATAATATGTTTATCACAGACCTTTAAAATGCTATTGTAAAATAATTTTACCAAAATAAAGTCTTTTATTCACCATTTTTATGCATTCCATCATTTTGAAAGATGCAATCTCTTCGTATCCGCTACAAGAATCGCATTTTGTTCATTTTTGATGTTTACTACTCGTTTCTAAGAGGAAAATAAATGAAATTTATTTGTATTTTTTATTACATTCAAAATTTTTAACCGACTTTTAAAAGCCTTTGTTGTTTAAGAGTGGCTTGAGTCAGAAAGCAAATTAAGATAATCTGGAGTATAAAAAGAGTTTGATACATCGGGAGAGGTCCCTAAAACACCCACCTAAAAATTTCAATGGTACAATTTGTGCCCCCCCCCCCCAAGTACATTACTGTATGTATAAATTTGATTTTTTTACATTTTTTTTTGCAAAATCATTTGAGCTTTCTCAAAATTATTTGATTTTTCGCATAATATTTTAGCTTTTCACAAAAAACGGACCCTGTGAAAAATCCTATACCAGATTCCAGAGTTCATCACTACTTCGCTGGTGGGAATGATCTGCAGAAGTGGCCTATATCATTTGTGGTCAATAATTCTTAAAAAACCCAATAATAAAAATCTGTTTTAAACTTTTAGTAAAGTATGACAAATGTTTAAAAATAGTTGGGGGGGGGGGTGGACTTTTTTAAGCTGTTAATTTCGAAAATGAAAAAAAAAATGTTTTAAAAAAAAATAACTGTGAAGAAACTTCTTATAATAATTTGTTTTGACTTAATTTTGCGCATTGCACATAATATATTAAAAAATAATGAGTTTGCATTTTTAGTAAATTTTTGGATATTTGTTTGTATATGTAACTTTCATCTATCTTTGTTTTAATTTGTGCATTCGTTCCACTCAGCATAAGATTTTTTCTTTTTTCTAATATTACTGTTGTTTGCAGTTCTTGGGACTTGGATCTATTTCATGACTTTGAGCCTGTTGCTAACACATTTTCAAGTGTTGATCTTGAATCAATTGAATATGATCTAGAAAGGTAATATTCCTCAAGGTTTCTCATTTGCTTGGTAAAATTTAGACTGATACTTCTGAAAATAATTAAAATGCATTGGTCAGATTGAATATTACTCACATTTAATGTTCTTTTCATATTATACAATTATAATTACTTAACATTAATAACTTTTCTCATAAAAAATGGAAATCGATACTGGGAAAGATTCCCAAAACAAATTGCGTTGAACCTTGTGAAACAAAGTGAAGAAACAGAAACTTGGACTATTTGATGGCATATGCATTAGGGTGTATTGAAAAAAACTTTTTTTCGAAATTCAATTTACTAAGTTGATAAAAAGTTGCCTCTACCTACCCACATATTTCACAAAAAATTTCAGTCTAATCAGAAATTGTTTAGGTGTTCCGCACGAGGCCTGAAGTTTGTGAATTTCTTCAAAAATATGATTAAAAAAAAATTTTTTTTAATATTAAGAATAAATGTTAAAAATAATTAAAGTTGAAAAATGTACACCGCAAAGTCGGAGGACAAAATTGGGTTTGAAAAAAGTATATTAAGCAACATTTAAATCTCCCACATTTATTCTAAATTTACATAATTTTAATCAAAACTAGCATTTTACAAGGCCATGCGGCTTGGTTAGAAACTTGTTTATAAATGTGGAATCTAACTGAATTAACACTTGAAACTGGGATTCATCTGTGATTTATGTGGAGTAAAATGTAAAATAATATAAACTATAAACAGAATCTAAGCCCCTCGTCACACAGTGCCTGCGTTCTATCGGAACCCCCGTGATGGTAAACGAAATACAGCTCCGCTAGCATAGCTGCTTTAGGATTGCAGAAGAACACATATCTTTGGTTGAGGAAACAGACTCTAAATATTTCGGACATGGTGCTCCAGTAAATGGCCCAGGAAAAGAGATTGTAGCTTCAGTTTCACGATTTATGGAAAAAAAAGTTTTATTGATAAAGAACATAAAAGCTATCAGTTGTGATGGCACATCAGTTAACACTGGAAAATCAAATGATGCTATTAGACTTCCAGAAAAGTCTTGAGTATGTTTTCTTTATTTAAAGAATTAACACTTACAGAGTTAGCGGAGGCTCTTGATAGACCGACTACTGGACAAAATTCTTTTAGTTGACCTATTGGAGAATTCTAACAATATTGCTAAGATCTACCAGTCATGAACTTTAAGAAAATAGAACGTATTTTACCAGAAGTTGATGTCAAAGAATTAAGTCAAAAATACTTATGGGATGTGTAAAAAGCTGTAATGTTTGGCAAATGTTCTCAAAATTTAGCAGAAAGGAACCCTGCAAGCTTTTCCCATGCAAGATGGCTTCTTTACAATGTGGAATGGATAACATTTTGGAGATTTGTATCCAAATACTTGCTGCAATCTATGGTCTTAAAAATGCTTAAATGCATGAATAATTTTGTGCTGAGATTCGATTGTTAAAAAGCAGAGAGCATAAACCTTTATTATAAATTCTGCTAGTTTATTTAACTCTGAACTTGGATCACTACTTGCGATGTATAGCCTCAAAACTTTGCCATCGTGAGCCATCTTGCATGGGAAAAGCATTATCAAATGTATTAAAATATTTGAAAGATGCAAAAGGATTGAAATATCAATCACGAGCGACAATTTTCTCGAAATAGAGTTCATTGTTGACATGGTTTCAGAAATAAAGTAATTTATTAAAATAAAACACAAAATAAGCTGATATAAAACAGCAAGTGTCTAAATAACTTCTGATTGTTAAAAATATTAAAATATTTAAGATGCAAAAGGATTGAAATCTCAAACCCGACACCCCGACAGGCATTTTTTTGCGACGCACTTGTATTAAGCATATCGAAACATGTAAAAAAAAAAAAGAAAATTGTACTGTTAAAAAAGAAAATCACAATTCAATGAATACCTATTCAAAACTTTTAGCACTTGAAAATGAACTTTTTTTACTAAGTTCGGGAAAATGGTCCGGGATGGAAATCCCGGCTAAGTCCGGGAATGATTGACAGGCACTCCTTATTTCTTTGAAACTTAAAAATTTCAAGATCGAATCTGCTAATTTTACTATTATTATTGTCTTTTTTTTTCCATTCATGTTCCAAAACATTCTAAATAGACAAGCATTTACTTGTGTTGCAGCAAATAATGACTTTCGGTTTTAAGACTTCGGTTGTGACTCATAAGGTTCAAAATTTTTCAATGAATAACACTAAAAAGGAAGGATTAATATTCAAATCGCAAAGCTTGCCTTTGCTTGAAACATGTCACTAGTCTTCATATTTTTCTACTGGCATCTTAATTTTTTATTTTTTGCTCTTTGAATTTCCTTTTTGCAGAAGGCATCTACAAGATCGCGTACTTTTCGGTGCATGTGTCATTCGCGATTTTTAGGTAAGTCATAGACAATGAGTCTTCTGGGAAATATGTACTCCTGTACTTTTCCTGAAACAGACACCCCTGCCCTATAGGTGAAAAATACTAGGAAGTATTCTCCACCCTCCCTCTCTGAGAGTAAATTCTCAGAAGATCAAAGATGGGGCTTAAATGGGGTGGAATGAAACAATGATTTCTCCCACTCCCTTGGCCAATCACAGATGACCGGACCTTTTTCTACAGTAGGAAGAAAATGGAAAACATGCTTTTTTACTGATAAGACTTTCAATTCTTGGAATCTTATTCATTCTCTTTGTCTGGGGATTTGATTGCCATTTCTTCATAGGTCATTTTCTGGGTGCAATTCTGGGAACAAAGACAATGCATGCACGTTTTTGTCAACGATCCCTGTGGTCAAAAAAAATTGCCTCAATATCGCGATCGGCTATACGATGCTTGAAACATCTTTTTTTTAAACATAGGGCGTGATTTTGTTAAGTTTGAAAGGGCAGGGCGCATTTTACCGATCTGAAAAAAAGGCAGGGCGCTGCACCCTTCAAAAACGGCCTAGCGGGAACACTATATATATATATATATATATATATATATATATAGAGAGAGAGAGAGAGAGATAGATAAAGTTGTCAATCTAGCACTCTATGATAAACGTATAGATTTCAACTTCAAAGTGCACTTATGCATTTTCACAGTTGTCTAAGTAAAAAGGTTTTCAAGAACATTATCATTTCACAAATTTCACGATACACAAAAATATGCAAAAATAATTCAAATCTAGACTCGGCAATAAGACAACTAACTGATACTTTAACTGAAAACTGTTACCCCGCGAAATTGACAAACAGTCTTATCAGTAGCACATTGAAAAAGCCATAGGTTTGTAGTTCTTTACAGTGTTGGATGAGAGTTCTTGTTTTTGTATTTTTTGTAATTTTTTGTTGTTCAGTCTTATTTGAGTTTTTACTGATTTTATATAGTGTTTTTTGAATTGTATTCTCTCGTGTTTTTGCTTAAATGACTCGGACTTCTAGTGACCTTATGCTTGTCTGTCAGATGTCGGGGGCTAAAAGTTGTATCTTTTTTAGGCGTTTTGCCTGCAACTGGCTAGAAACATCTCACTTCACTTTCCCTACCCTAGGGGAGTCCCCCTGATGAAGACCCCAGGGTCTTTTGGGAATTTTCTCATTACTTAATTTTTTCAACAAATTTTTCGTAAAGTTTTATGCTTCTAATTAAAATATATATATATATATATATATATATATATATTTATAAAAAATATAGATCAAGCATATGTTAAACTGGATGTATAAGAAACACTGAATATTATATAATGTGTAGCAAAGTTACTATATTAGATGCATCTCTATTTATTTTTTATTTTGTATGTTTCTTTGATAATGTCTTTTTTGATATTAAAAGTTTATTTACCTATAGGGAAGATAGCAAGCTATCAAGTTACTCTTCTACTCCAAATGACTTTAGTTCTAATTCGTCTGACTATGAAGGTTTTAGCTTAGATGACCTTGATACTCTGTTGCCAATATCTGATACATTTGTGTCCCAAATTCTTGAAGAAGATAATGCCATTGGTAAGAAAATAGTTTGCAGACTGAGTTTTAATTTCATAGTAAAGATTTCATTCTTTGTGGAACTAAAGTGTTAGATAAAAGGAAATGTTGTATTTGTTTTTCTTTTTTCTTTTAGGTTTCAATGGATTAGAATGGTCTCCATTTCTTGAGAGCCCAAAGAAAAATCACACCAAAGGGAAAAGTCGGACAAGTCCAATCATAAACTCTTCTAATCAAAAAAAAAATTCTATAGAAATTATCTTATCATCAAAACCATGGTAGGTTTCTTTCATTGTTTTTAATAACTTACTTAGCGTTAAGTAATGGTTATGTATTGTTGGCATACTTGCCAACTCTGTTTTTAATGGGAGACTCCCGTTTTTTGCTGTAGCCTCTCAGTTTCCCGTTTTATACCATTTTCTCCTGGTTTTATGAGCTAACGTTTTTATAACTCACAAAAAATCGAATTTTTAATCAATCGTCAAAAATTTCCACCTTCTTCGTAATGGAGCCTGTTTTACTTTAGTTTGAATCTTCCTACAAGTTCACCTTCAACAAAGCATGTGCTTCGCCAAAAATGGCATCTAGAGTTATAGATTTGAATCCTGTTGCATTTGTGAATATTTTAACTATATTGACTGTCAGAAGTTATTATAATATATGCTACCATATATCCACTTATTTTCTTTTTTTTTTTTTTTGTCTATTCATTTAATTTTTATTTTAACTATTTTATTAATGATTTTCGTTATTGTTACTTTCTTTGATGGGCTATTTACTAAATTTTAAGCAAATGCTCGCATGATTTTTTCAAACTTTTGTATTTTTGCATCTACTACTTACTAATTAGCTTAAATCTCAAAACAATAGTAAATTAAGTAATTAAAAAAATAATAAAACAAAATAAATCCTTTTTTTTGTAATTTTATATTCATGGTAGTTAAAAGCATACTATCACAATCTTTAAGTGAAATATGTCGCTCCTGAGTCATCTAGTGAAATCTTTTTTTCCCCCATCAAAGGTTGGCAAGTATGCATAAAGAGCAGGGACGTCATTTTAAGTTTTTCCGGGGGGGGGGGGGGGGCAAAGGGTCCTAACACAATGCAATTTCACCGGAAAACATCAAAAACCACACCCACTTATATGTAAACACATTGATTTCTCAAAGCCAGGAGGGGGCAATTGACCCCCCCCCCCCTAAATGACGGGCCTGATAAAGAGGTAAGATCTCTGACAAACAACTATGAATGTAATGCAATACACACAGGCCCATTATTTCAAATGTTTCGAGGGGGGACAAAGGGTGCAAACACAGTGCAATTTCATCGAAAATATCAAACTCGCAGATGAAAATCATCCGCAATTTTCCGCTTTTTCTATATTCTTTTTTTCCGCGATCAAAAAATTAATGTTGCATTAGGTTTAGAAAAAATAAACCATCATCATTATTTAAATAAAGCTTAAAGTAAGTTGATTTATAGTAGTAGAGGTTGACATTACATCCAAATTCCAAAATAATGGAAATGCTTCTAGGATGTAGCAGGATTGAAACCTCAAGGATGACATGCAATTATCAGCGAACGACGCACTCTATTTTGGCATGCTGCCAAAAACGTAAGTTGGCATTGTTGGAGGTAGAACAAAAGAAAATTCAGCTATAAAATATTTGAGATCTTAGTCAAAAAATGGTAAGTTTTTGTTTCTGCGTTGTTATGGATGACTTAAAAAAGAAATAGGGAAAGAGCAATTAATAGGTTTAAAAAAAAAATGCCTTCAATCTACCAATTTTACTTTAGATTTCATGGCGCAAATTAAGAGGAGATTTTGCATAATGTTTAAAAAAAATCTATCAAAATTTTAAGAGCCATGTAATTTTTCCTCTTTTTTGACTTTGAGCTGTTTTCATCCCTGAAAACTACACCCTCTTTTATGTAAATACATTGATTTCTCAAAGTCATGGAGGGGAGGGTCAGTTGATCCCCCCCCCCCGCCCCCGCCCCCGGCCATTCGCCTCCCTAATATGACTGGCCTGAATACACATAACTGTTGAACTTTTCAGATTAATGTTTAGTTTTATTTTACACTAAATATGCATTCTAGTCCGTAATGACTGTGAATGAAATTAGATTTTCTAACATAAAATAAAGGTTAAAATGAGGTTCTAGTTTTTTAAATGAATGAAAATTAAAAGTATGTGAAAGTATTTGGAATTTTTAAATAGTACTTACATTCAATTAATTTTTAATTCAACACTTTGGAAAGCTGTTTGTCTGAAAGCATCTTTGTATTTTTATTAGTTTCAAGAAAATGCTATTTCTTTATGAATTCATGTAGGAAAAAATAATTTATCAAGCAGTGAGTCAACTTGGTGGTAGTTTTAGAAAATTTATGAATTTTGATTGAAATAATTACAGTATATACCCTGGACAAAAAAAGTTTAAAGTTGTGATATCATCTTTTAAAGACTACAATTATTATATTGTTTTAAAATTTAGTTCACACATCATTTCAGATTTTCCCAGGGAAGGGGTCAAAGGGTGCAAACCCAATGTAAACTTAACAGAAAATAACAAAAATCTCTCCCTTCTCCCACCTCTATGTAAAAACATTAATTTCTCAAAGTCTGAGGGGAGGGGAGTTATTAACACCCCCTGCTCCCTGCTTTGCTAAATGTCAGGCCTGTCAAAAAAATTTCAGTATAAAATTTTTATTTTTATCCAAACTAGATGTATGTTTTTAAAAGTGATTTTATATTCATAAATGCTGAGCGTTGACTGGAAACAATTTTTTTTTATTTTTAAATTTTGAATATTTCCATAGAGATAATTTAATACATTATTTTCATTATTTTTTTTCAATGAAATACACTTCCTTCGTTTTTGTAATTACTCCTTGATAATAATACTAAACTAATTATTAAAAAACAGTATTTTTCTAAAATAGCTATTTAATTTACAGCTTAAAATGTTTTCTGCATGTTATTCATACATTATATACAATGTTGTTCTAGTAGGGTTTAGAGAGGAATGAATTATCATTGGTAACATAAATCATGGAAATTTGGTGAACTTAATCATCGAAATATTTTTCACAATTCCTGTCGCTACCCTGAACCTCCATTTATCTACATAATAGGACACAGTAACAACGCTTAACAGAGCATATGGAAAATCCTCAAAATAAGTTTAAAAAACGTAACTTTTGTGTGTATTATCTTTAAAAGGTTGGCGACGCTCCCATAGACATATGCTATAGCTAAAAAGATAACTATATGTAAAAAAATGTATAAGCTATAAATGGATTCCTAACTATTGCGGATGGGTAACACACATACATGAGAAAATCAAGCTAACAGATTAACTGAGACAAATCAAGTTGGGTTACACCAAAACCGTAATGACAGGAGGGAAATTTTTCTCTTACAAAACTGGTTTGGTTACTTGTTGATATGCATAAGCAGTGTATATCTAAAAAATAAGGGGAGTACGTGGGTTTAATTTCAAAAAATGGATACATTTATTAGCTTTTACATTTTTTTTTTTTGCAATTGAAAGACCTTAGATACACTTGTTATAAATGATCGGGAATTTACTGTACTTCACTTTATGCAGTCAAGTGAATTTAAGATTTTAGTTTTAAGAGTATTTTCTTTTCCTCCATCTTTTCGTCCTTCTCAGAGTTCCTCTATTACTCTTGTGTCAAAGTAGTCTTTTGAGAAGAAAAAATTAAGTTTGCTCTTCATTCTTTCATCGGTTTGTCAAATGTTTTGCCTTCAAATTTTCAAGGAAACTTAATTGATGAGATATTGAATGAAGAAAATATTTATTTGCATTTCATGTGTTTTAAAATTTTTTATGATTCTGTATAGATATTTTATTGATCAATTCAGTTTTATCAAGACCTTAAAAGGTTTTCTATTTTATTGTTTTTTGATATATATTAATTTTTTATGATTGTGTTTCAATAAATAGGCAAGTAAATTCTTCAGTATTTTGAACATTTTCATTCATTCTAGCGTATTAAAAATTTTAATTTTAACTGTTGCTAAAAAAGTATGAATTTTTCAAAAATATTTTCTAGGTCCAAACTGTCATCAAGAGAGCAATTACAAATGCTTCATAATCTCTCTGAAATTGTTACTCGTCATATGGGTATTAGGGAACAGATAGAAGTAATTAAAATAATTGATCCTTCAGCTGTTATATCACCTGATGACACTGAATTTGCATTAGGTAATGTGCTTCATTTCATTAATATAATTACTTTTTATTTATTTTTTGCACTCTGTAAAATATTTCTTTAACTTTTGTATCTCAAACAAAACAAATGTAGCTGGTCAAAAACAAAACAAGTTTTGTTTTACTAGCTATAGTTCTTAATAGTGTAAAATTTCAATAAGAACTTTTCGGATAATCAGAGTTTTCAGTTATCCAAAGTAGTGTGAACACCAATTACCTCAAATTTCCATGATTGCTGTATTTGAATTTTCATTTCTAGTTCACATAATGTAACTTCATTAAAATAATAGCGTACTCTTATCTGTTTGAGCTTTCTTTAATTGGATTGCAGTGTATTGACTGGATTACTTCTCATTGAGTTTTGAACCACCATAATAGTGCTTGATCCTTATCTTTCCCACATTTTTAAACTTCTTAGAGTGTCACCTGCAAATTTTCGTAAGTAGAAAGAATATCTTCTACTTTTCCACAGTGTTAATATTGTAGATAACAATAAAATCATGTTTTACACATAGTAGCATTTTTCTCTTTTCTCCTCTCTACATTGCAACTCATTTATGGTGCCTATATTTTCAGTTGTGCTTCTTGTTTACCATGATTAAATTTTAAAGAAAAAAGGGCAAATTTGTTTTTTAAGAAATGTACAGTGGTCTAGAAAAATACTAAAGAATTTTTTCTTGCAAGGACCAGAAAATCTAAGTTGATTTACAACATAAAATAATTTGCCTTACTAATGTTCTTGGGTCTAAAATAGTGGGACAGCCACATTCATTGTGCAAAGCTGTTTAAGCAATACCTATATTAAAGGGGTCAGTTTTTCTCCTTTGTATTTTTGACTAAATTGTTAAAAAATTTCCTGATAAGTCCACTTGGTCTATGCATCTTCTCTTATGATTGAGTAAAAATTAAGTACTTAGTTCTATGTTACTATGTTCAGTAATATTATCTCTACTTGCTGAAAGAGTTCTGTTTTATGTTAGCGGTCCCTACTCTGGCTGGTGGGCATTGGGCAGTTTTGCAATTAGACTCCCATCCAACAGCAAAAAGATAAATTAAGTGTTTTCATGATATTTAATTATTCAGTTCATTTTGTTAATACTGTAGCCTTATTAATAATATAACTGATAAAAAAAAAATCTGCTTTTGAATTGCCAGTGATATATTAATGTTATTTATTTATTATTATGATTCTTTTGAAATTACATACATTGTACAAAGCACATTCAGAAAGTAAGTTTCCCAATTTTTTTAAAAAACTCACGATTTTAGGAACATATTTAGTGGCAACAAGTACGGTTATAGCCAACATCAGAATTGAAACACTCGTCATAGCGTGAGATCAACTTTTGTATCCCTCTGTCGTAGAATTCTACTGCTTGTAAATGAAACCAACATGTGATAGACATCTTCAGCTCTTCGTCATTGCCAAAATGCTCACTGTAGGACAGGAATTTCTTGAGGTGCAAGAAAATGTGAAAATCGTTGGGAGCAAGATCTGGGCTGTAGGATGGATGAGCAAATAACTTCTAGCCAAACTCGGTCAAAACAGCTGCTGTGGGTTAAGTCGTATATGAACGAGCATTGTCATGGGGGTGCATCATCTGCTTACTCATAATGTTCGGCCTATAGACTAGGGGTGCTACATCGATGTTTCAAAATTAGTTAAATAAATAAAACATTGATGGTATTGATGCATCGACCAAAATACATCTATGCGTGTGTGTTTTAACATAGATCTTCTGAAAAGTATATTAAGGACTTTTTTGAATATATTGCAAATATTCATGCATAATAATCAATTACTAATGTTTCTAAAAGGGTCAGTTAATTCATTTGGCAGAGCTTTATTCATTAAATTATAACTGATTTCAGAGTTGTAGAAACGGACTGTAATAATGAAAAGCATAATAAGTAAACACAAAAATGTCTATTCTGCATTATTAGTAATGCAATAGAACAAATGCCCGATGCATGCATTTGATTTTGGAGTATTAAAAATAGAAACATTAACAGTAACAAATAAGAGTAATTTCATGACTTGACTTTACACTTGAATAATACAGGAACTGAAAATAAGACATTTAAGGATCAGTATAAACTAATTGGGGATGAAATAGGAATTTTTATTAACTATCTAATGTAAAGTGTCAAACTAGTTAAAAAGCAAATTAACAAAGAATAAATATGTATCACAATTTCTCAATTAGTCTTAATTACACAAATTTTATTCCGTTCAAAATATGTACCTAGTATACTGTGAGTATGTATTACAAAACACATTTTTAAAGCCATTTAGGGGGGATCTAGCTTTAGAAGGCTAAAAAAACCTATTTTTTTGGGGGGGGGGGGGAATTTTTAGAATTTTAAATAAAGCAAGCAAATAAATTAATCTAAAATGTTCGCTACACTTCTATTTTTATGTCATAAAAAATGACTTTTTTCTGCCTTCTAAAGCTGGATCCCCCTATAAATGAACCATTTATAAAGGAGGGAATTGTGTGGTCATTATTATACCTTGAATTTAGTTACAGGAAACGTTTCTCAACTTTTTCTTCCTGCATTTACTTTTTTTTCCCTATCTATAACAATAAAAGTCAATAATTTTTTTCTCTCAGGTGAGACAGAACTCACTACCAATGTAAAATATTTCAAAGAATCTTTTACCATCATTGAAATAATAATTATTACTATAATATTGCTGAAGGTTTTGCATCTTGAATTTAAAAAGTACATGCCCAGTAACTTTTTTTTTTAAAAGCTAAGTATAATTGTCAGATTTTTCTTTAATCTTTTTGTTCAATTATAAAGCATTGTCCATAAAACATTGATGGTAAAAGCAGTTTTTTGAAACATCAACATTGATGTCGCAGCACTACTATAAACCTGACTGAGTTGATAATTAATTTCAATTGCTGCAATTCTTTGTTTATTCAAGAACTTCTGCGATCAAACCTCCCTGCCAGAGGGAGAAGGAATAGGAGCTTCCTTTTCGGACCATTGCTACCATGCAACTGGCAAGAAGCAAGACCTATCTAGCTAGCATATGAGAGATGTGTCATAGATCTGTTACACATACACACGGTTAATTATGTTTACTTTAAAGTGGAAAACATCAGAAAACTTACTTTCTGGATGTGCCTTGTATATATGCATTTTTCATCTTGCAGACTTTAAAATGTTTTTTAAAATAATTTTTCTCCCTACAGATTACACGATTTTAAATGATGTAAAATTGAAAAAGATAAGAGATTTTCTAAAGAAACAAAGGTTTCACTGCGCAGATTCATTTAAAACTTTAGGAAAAACCTCACATGTCACATCTTCAAGTTCATCTAAAATGCTGTCCAGAAAAGCAACAAATTCATATTCTAGAACAAAACAAAAGCAAAAGGTAATTTAAAAAAAGTCTTATCTATTGAATTATGTTGAATTGCATATGTATTTGTTTACAAGCTTAGTTTTTGAATACTGTGCCGATCGATGTGATCGATGTTCGCCGCCAAATAATGATTGCTCTATAACATATTTTTAAACACATTTCTGTGTTGTAGTTGTGTGCAATGTTGGCGAAAATCATGTTTTATTTTTGATACATGGACAAATTTTTGGGGAAATTGTAAGATTTTATCAACACAGCATGTTATAAATAATTAGAATAATGCCTAGATTTTTGAGACTTCATAAAGACTTTAATAATTTTTCTTTCATTAAAATCAGTCCATACAACTATAACCTTGCAAGCAAATGAGGCATTCTTTATTGATATTCTTAAAATTTGCAACTAGTTGCATTCATATATGTAAGTTGTTTATTGAAGTTATTTGCTTTTTTTTTTCTTTTTTTTTTAAATGTTTCCTACAAGTTTTTAAAATCAAAATGGCTGGGGAAAAGTGTCAGGGTGCACGTATGCAATAGGGTGCATCACGAAAATCTTTTTTTGGAAATTCAAAATTTCAAGTTGATAAAAAGTTGTCACTATATTCACATAGTTACCAAAAAAAATTATTTTGAAATTTAAAAATATTCAAGTTTAACCCTCGTGGGTCGCTCCCATTTCAGTTACACTCAAGACCCTTGGGGTCATAAACGACTCCAATGCTTCCTTTAATTTATTATGATTATTGAATGTTACATGCATTATTTAAGTTCACTCACTTTTTAATGCTAAAAAAATAATAATAAAGAGACACAATCAAAGTAAAATTTTAGTTTATGCATTAAAAATTAAAATTTTAGAGCAAAACTTACAATAAACTGTAGATTTTTTTACAACTGTTACAGACCTGAAAAAACATGATTTTTTGCAAGTGAATTTCAAACACTTATGAAATTTTTCGATGCATTTTCTGTCCAGTTCTCTTGGACAAAAGTTTATACGTCCTCTTTTTTTGGCATTCTGGGGAAGTGACCCCAAGGGTCTTGTGTGCAAAAAATGCAATTCGGGGGGAAAAAAAACAATAGCATTATTTTGAATACAAAACTAGAAGAATAAAAGCCACAAAATGCCATTAAAAACAAATGGTTGATTAACAAGATATATTAAACAGAAATTGCATTGGGGTCACATATGACCCCAAGGAACCCACGAGGGTTAATAGGGGTTAGCTTGAAGTTTTTAGTCAAAACAATGATTTTTTGAAAAAATGCATAAATTATGTGTAAAGCAAAAATAATTATTTAAGTGCAAGAATGGATTAACTAAGGTGCAATTTACCAATAAAAAATGTATTAGAGCTAAAATTTAACTTTTAAGTCTCCAGGAATCGTTATGAAAAATCTCACATTTTTGCCAGTTCGTCGTATTTTTAGAATATTTGCCCATCCTACAGAATAATTTCTAATATTGCATAAAAAGCACAAACATTGCAGTACAGAGCTTTGAAATAGCAAGATAGATACTGTACAATTATAGCAGTTCAGTAATACAGTCTGATTTTAAGGTCATATAGCTTCCCCGTGACTTTGGAGAAAGATACTGTGTAAGAACGTTGAGCAATCATGTCTGCTTCCTCTCTCACCACTATTCAATTTTAATTTCGTGGTCAGTCTATTTTTCTGTCATCGTTCTGACTAAAAAACTTGAAACTTCAAGTTAATCCTGGCATACTTAAATATTTTTCAATTGTAAAATTTTTTTTGATGACTATGTGAATGTGGTGACAACTTTTTATCAATTTGAAATTTTGAATTTCCAAAAAAAATTATAAAATCGTGATACACCCTAGTGTGCAATCTTTTTGAAACATGAATATCAGTTGAAATTTTCAAAGAATTTGTCTTAAGTCTACAAAGAGTGAATATACATATATATATTTGAACAATAGTTGACCCCCCCCCCCCAAAAAAAAAGTAAAAGAATTTATTTTAACTTATTAACTTAAAATAGTGTTAATTTAACGATGATTGTAAACATTTATTCAATGAAGTATTGGTTCCGTTAACTGTGCTTTAAGTTTGACATAAATTGGAAAGATAAGAAAGAAATGAAACTATGCTGTTACTCCAGCTGCCTATCTATTGTCCGCTAAATGATTTTTTTTCATTAAATGAATGTTACATGTTGTGGATTAGCATTTAACCTGTTAGCGCCTAAATTATTTTAAAATGAGAATTTGTTTTTAAAAACCTTTTTTAATTGAATCGATTATTTCGAAAAGGTAACATCTCGGTTTTTTTTTTTAAATCAATTTTTTAATGGCATTCTGTTATTAACGTATAAACACGTTATTCTTGTGAAAATGGAACATCTCTGCAGTTCTATCATTGCAATAATTAGCCCTTTTAAGCTTCTTCGTTTTTTATAAATTAGTTTTTTTGCTCCCCTGAAAAATTTTACATTTTAGAGATATTCTCTCTTCGAAATAATAGATTCAATTAAATCTTATACTTCATAAATAGAATCAATTTTCATAAACTTACAGTATTTTGTAGTTACAATAATAGATGATCTATAGATAGTGGGGCGTTTATGGTTGTAAAAAAGTATGTAACTTTCCTCCAAGTGAGGGATCTGAAAATAGGTGATCTATAATTAGATCATTGGATGGTAGCGGGTTAATTTGCTTGATTGTAATAGCCTTTGTCTAGATCCAAGGTACCAACATTTCTCTTACTTTTTATTTTGTCTCTGTCTTTTCATTTTATAAGGTTGGCCAGTCTCAGTCAGAAAAAGACCAGGCCTTCCTTTATTTTCCTACGAATCTGAAGAAGTTCCTTGTTTACTGTACTTCCTACATTTGTCAGTTGCTGCTTCCTTAAATCTCCTGTTTTTCCCCCTCTATTCTCAGATACTACTATTTCCCTAGGAACACTTTTTTTTTTGAAACATGACATCACTAAACACTGGCTTTGCCGCAAATGGCGTGAATTGTTTGAAATTTCAATCTTTTTACATCCTGTAAAGTTTTCAATTATTGTGGAAATTGGTTGCTGTTGCTGCATATACTTCCTTAATCGTCTTTTATTATACTTTTTTTCATAATTTATTTCTCAACTTGATTTTACTCGTTGAGCCTAGCAACCAAGAAAATGTGATTTAACAGCCATGATCTCCGATTTTCTCTGAAACTTGTCATGCTTGATTCTTTTATGTATTTAAGAAAGGATACAAAATGTTTTTGGTGAATCTCAACCAGTTTTAGTTTTTCAATCTGTTGAAGTATTTTGGGATGTCAAGGTTTTTCATGATTAGAGGAGGAAATTGCAATTTGCTCTAGTAAAGAAAACAAATTATAGAAGATTTATTATTTCCAAACTAGTGCTGCTATATTTTTTACAAGTATAATTTAATGTGCAGGGAATTAAGAAAAAAATGATTTAAATCATACAGACATTATTTGGTTGGGAAAATTCAGAAATTATGAAGGGAGGGGGGAGCTACATTTGAAGCTTTATGCTAAGTAAAATATCACCTAGAATGAAAATGGATAACCAAGCTTATTTATATAAATTATAATTATTGTCATTATAATTGCACTGAAAGATACATTCTACCACATAAAAGAATAAAATTGCAAACCTTTTTGCTCCATTGCAACATTTGACGTTTACAATGTTTGCAGGATGCCCACAATTTTTTTTCAAAATCAAACTCCATAAAAATCCGTTCACTTGCTGTTCTCCGTGAGAAGACATACATTAATAAGATCATAAAATTTCTCTCCTCGGATATTTTTAGTTTTTAAATTTATTTCAAGAAGACAGGCAGTATGAATGCAATGGATATGATGGTTACAACTGCCATATTGTTATCAACGAACAGAAGACTATATAAATTAAGCCATAAAGATACAGTAAAAAAAAGATAAAGAATAGATTTATTAATTTTTTTGTTTACTAAAGGCTTGGAGGTCTTTGAAACTTGGAATAGAGTTAAGCCGCACCATGGTTTGCGGACGCTCGCTGGTAAGATAAATTCACTTTATCTACCAGTTTTTTGGCAATCTTAGCTACAATAAGAGGATCTTTGCCTCCAGCTCTATCATTGGCTATTCCTAACTGAGGAGTCCACAATAAGGACGAAACTGCTGTCTTATGATGCTATGATAGAGCTGTTTGCATTTGTTTCAGTTCTGCTTTAACCCCTTAACCCTGGCTTATGGATGGTAACTCATTGCAAACAAACCATCTGTATTGGCTGAGAATTACAATGCAACCAAGCATAATGTGCAGCATTTTAATATGCCGATGGAGCTAATAAACATTAATCTGAATTCTGCCGAGCCGCTTTTAGAAATAATATTTTTGCCCTTTTTTTAATTTTCGTTTGATAAGGTTAAAGGCCCCAAAATGGGACTGAGCTTCCCCTGCCTCAAAAGTTAATTAAACCCTGGGGGGAAGATAACTTATTATCCTTGAAAAAACAGCAGTGTAACAAAAACTTACCTGTATATGTTCCCTTCTCTTACATGTATTTTTTATTTATTAATTTATTTTTTGTTTAATTTTTCCATCACTTTGTACTTGACACTACATTTATTTAAGTTACGTTTGAAGTTGATTCATTCTGTGACTCCCACCTATATGTCACAGTAGGATTTCTTTTATCTCTTACAAGTTGGGAAGGGACTATAATAATAAATAGTAATGTTCCAAAGTTCTTATATTTTTGTAAAAATTCATATAATTTTCTCTTAATTTTTTTGGCTAATATCACTTCTAGGCTTGAAAAACTGTATTTGTGTATTTGTTATCAAATCCATACAATTTTTGCATTCAGATTTTCCCTCGTGAGCGGGAAAATCTGAATGCAAATACAGACAGAGTACTGTATTTGCATTCCTGTACAGTCGGACCTCCATATATTGGAAGTAGCAAATTGCCTGGGAAAAAATCCATTTAAGAAATTTTGATGTATAGAAAGAAAGGTTAATTATATAGTAATTACCAGGGCTGCAGAGTCGGAGTCGGACTGATTTTGGACCAAAGGAGTCGGAGTCGCTGAAAAACATGTCGACTCCGACCACCTCCGATTTGGATGAAATTTTATGGAGGTGAAAACATATCTTTGAAACTAACAGATACAAATTTTCAGCGTCCAATATCCAAATCCTAACCATCTAGGATCATTAAAAAGGGCTTCAAAATGGCGGGTCTGCTTTGTGAAACGAATAGCTATGTTTGGGCTTATGCAAGTGGATAAAAAATATTTGCAGCAAAAATGCAATGTGTTAAAATAAAGTCTGGCCATTTAACAAGAAAAGGATTAGTTTTGTACGGAATCAAATGACAAGAGCGGCACTTGTCTTTTGTTCTGGAGAAAATTGAACTTTTTTGAGAGGTCACAATGACCTCCCATGACCTCCATCTTTGATACCCCAGCTTACTAACCCCCCCCCCCCTAAAGTGAGTACTGGCTACCACCATGAATAAAAATGAAACTTTTAAAAATTGACTTAATATTTCAACCTTTGTTTAGGGTTTTTCCCTCTTCACATTTGGGTAAAAAGAATGAATAATGAAAAAAAGCAGGAGTCAGAGTCGGAAGTTTTAAAATCCGAGGTCGGAGTCGACTATTTTTCCTCCGACTCCGCAGCTCTGGTAACTACTCCTGAAGTATATAAAAATATAGCTAATTTTTAATACTATAAACTCCATTTCTAATTTGTTTGTGAATTACATTATGTGGTAGTTCATAATTAAAATGAGAATATATTTAAAAAAGTTATTTATTACTTTTAAATAAACAGTAGACATTGGCTATATAAAGATCATACTTTCATTGTTTAAAAGAAGACAAAAAAATAGCTACAGAAGACTTGCTGAGTAACCAGTTTGTGGCAAGTTTACCCAAGATATGTTCATATTTATTCAATCCACTAACAACATGTGCAGGATCATATTTTGTGAACTGAAGTCAAAGAAGTAATGATTCAAATGCCTCTAGTATTATATTTTTAAATGACTGGAAATGTTTAGCTTTTCACTGAAGCTTATAATATTTAGGAAAGAACAACCATCAGATAAAAAGTAGCTAGAAGTTTGTTTCGCAGGACAAGTCATAACATAAAATAAAAAAAATGACTTGGTTGTTTTGTTTTAAAATTCATAAGTTTCTGCATTTGTTTGTCTACCACTTAACTCCAATTGACTTGTTGTGTTTGCAGCAAATACCACTTAACTTCCCTGACTTTAATTTTTACTAAGCAAATGGTTCAAAGCAGAATACAATGTCCTACTATGTCCCAAAAAAAGTTTGATATATAGAGCTTTTTTCAATATATAGAAGCAGTTTTCCTATCTTTATCTAATGTGAAAAAGAGATTTGCTAAAATGTCAATATATAAAAAGTTTCAATGCCTGGAAGTTTGGCTGTAGTTACATATGTATGTATGCATGCTTGCATAAATTGGAGAAAGAATTATGAACTGCATTGAATTAAGTGTTTATAAATCTTAAAATGTGTGTAAATTTGTCAGACGATTTAGCGTTACCCTTAATTTATCATGGCGGAAGCTCTTTCCCTTTGTTTTCTTAAATTTATTTTTGATACCTTTGAATAAATAGCAGCATAAAAAAATAAGCTAATTTGTACGGTGCCTATGGTATGGTTTAAGCATTGTTCATACAAGTTGATAATCTAATGTTGAGCTGAAGGAATTCAGACTAAATATTTGTAATTTTCTAATTTTAGAAGCAGAAAATACCAGCATTTGATGACAAACGCATAAAACGTAAACTTCTAAAGCAAGGCAAAAAAGAAGAGCAGAGTGGTTTGTTTGTGTATGAAAAAATGATTAAAAAACATAATAATCCTCAGGAAGAAGATGAAGATGTAAATATATTGGAATAAAACAACTTTAGCTCATTACCTCAAATGAGAATCCTACTGTAAATTATTGTTTATGAAATTGTAGACTTCATATGAAATTCGACTATGTATGAAATTGACTTTATTTTAAACAACGAACTTCATCGAATTGTACATTTAACAAGAAAACTATATTTATAACTAGTTTTTATATTTTTATATTTAATGTGCTCTGATAAATAGTTTGCTTCTTGAAATTTAACAAAATGAAATTTTAGAAATTTCATTAGGTACATTGTTCTAATGTAACTGCTGAAAAAAGTGAATGTTGAAGTGATGTTTAAAAAGAGTACTTTATTACTTGACGGTAATTTCAATAAACAGTTAAAAGAAATCTCTGCTCAATGTTGTTTTCTTTGTCTTTTATATTTATTGTCAAAAGAACACATGTAATTTTTGGGTCATAACAAATATTAATTAAAAGTTTTCATATGCTTCAATCTAATGAATTGGTTTTATTAATTTTTACACAATTATTTTTTTGTACGTTATCCTAATCATCTTGACATCTTTGTAAAGCATCTCAAATGTCAATTGTGAAATTTAGTTCTGCTTCTTTACTTTCTGATTTTGCTATATTTATATGTGTTGAATTGTTCTCAGAGTTAAATTTAATTTTCCGCTCATGTCTTATGTTAAATTTTTAACATAGATTGGAAATATTGAATTTTACTCCCAGTGTTTAACTAACCGCTAAGGGCAATTTGGTGTGCACAGTCTTCGATGGTGTACTTAAGGTTTTAAGCACAGCTCACCCCTAGAACCATTTTATTCTCAATAATATACTTTGAAAGCTTTGTAGGACGGCGATTTCTTGAAGCCGGTTTAAGTTATTTCCTTGTACCGAGTAGCCAAAAACAAATTAATCTCTTCAAGTTGTGCACTTTGATTGGAAACGAAAAATGCAAAGAGGAGGAAATGCAAAGATAAAAGTTGGTACTGTGCCAAGAACCACCGGTGGGAGATAATGTGACAACGATTGAGTAATAAGAGGTTACTCTTCCTCCGAGTTTTTCTCCCATGAAATTTTACAATAGAAAAGAGTATCTCTTTTAATGAAAATCGTAATTAAATGATCTGTGATGAAGACTGAAAAATTAAGAATCTATTGATACCTGGTTCAATGGCCAATTCATTGGTGTTTGGGAGAAAGAAGCATGATGTAGGAAGATTGATACACTCAGTTTTTAACAATAAATGATTCACTACATGTTATGATTTAACTATGGGTACTTAGCTTTTCAATAAGACACTTAAATATTTCAAAGAAATATTGATTTTGTTGAACCTTGCATTGAAAGATGTAATAAGTACTTAGTATGGTTATGTTGTTTTAAAGATGTTAAGTGCATATGATTAGGAGATTCTGGTTATTTTATGCATACTTTATATGGTACTGATTGCATCAGGTTTTCAGTCTGAAAGTTATATTAATATAGTTTTCAGTTCATATAGTGTGTTTATTAATTTTTACTTAAAATTATTCATATCTGCTTGTGTCAATTGAAAGTGTGCTCCGCACCAATTGCTCCAGGGAGGGGGAAGGGGGGTGCTATCTTTGAGATTTTTCGGCTGATTAAACCATGTGAAAGATAAATCCCATTAAAATCAATTGTTGGCAAAACATTGTAAAACTCTCAATAATTTAAAACTTAGTTGCCATCTTTCATTTGCTAACAAATAAATCGTTTGTAACTAATTTTACCCGTTTTATCCCAATTTATTTATTTTGTTCAAATTCGAAAATAATCATATTTTTGAGGAACATTAATATTACACTTAAATATACTAATTTTAACAAAATTAAATTTTTTTTTTTTTTTTTTTAGGAAATCTGACCTGTCCTCTGAATAGAACACTGCGATAAAGGGAATTAAAATTTCGCTTAAAAGTCTGTGTCATTTTCATTAGTGAAAATCAATTTCCAACTATAAATTTTTACAATATCCGAATAATAATTTATTATTGACATTAAAGTTCAGTTTTGAGTTGAGTAAAATACTAAACTTGGGGAAAAGGCCCAAAACAAACCTGACAAAGTGTTTTATCATATTTCTCACAGTACCTTTTAGGTTTCCCTTTACAACCCTCTCTTTGACAGCGGCGCCGTTTCTCCCTCTTCAGTAGAAAATGGCCGACACCATCCTTGCGAACACTTTCTTCTGCACTAGATGGCATGGAAGATATCCTGGGTCCACCTTTTGCTCTGTTCATAGTCTTTTTTAGATAAACCATTGTTATTGCTCTGCGGAACTCCTTCAAGCTCAGGGCATCACATTTGTTAAAAGCTTTGTGGACTATCCATGCATTTACCATTGCCATGTACAGAGTACAAATGAAAAGTGGCTAGTGCTACTTTTTTCCTCGACTCTTAATGGCATACAGTCCAGCCAACTAGTTGTGGTGATCCACCCATCCCATATGTTGGTTGTAAGAATTAATCAAATTCGGCATCTGCTCGTTAACTTTTTCATTGTGTCCTTTTACTCGCCTCTTCACATCAAAGAATGGTTCCAAAGAGCTGAAATTTGTAGCAACAGTGACAGTACTATTATCATTCCATCGCACCACGAAAATCTCAGAGTTCCATCGAATGCAAAATCAGACATACCCCTTTCTTCTGCATAGACTTAGATTCTTCTAAAGGGCACTTGTGGTTTATCCGATTTTCTCGTATGGTTCCTGTAGCTCAAAAACCCTGTTCACCAAGACATCTCAAGAGATCAATGCTAGTAAAAAAAGTTATCGAAATATAGAGTGTAGCTTGAAGGATTCACAATATTCTTAGTTTCATCACAGCTCGAGTACCAAGAGGAGTATCATTTCCTGCACCAGATTCTTTATCTATCCCTCGCTCCCACAAGGAGCCCAAAGTTTATAGCCAAAACGTATTCGCTTGTTTCAAACTTTTTCTACAGTAATAAATGATGATCATTTCATCAATGCTTAGATTTGAAGAGAAGTGTCCAAATTTTATAAAATTATCATTAAGTATGGCAAACAAAGGTTTCACTTTGAAGGAACGATCCTGGGCATGCTGACTTGCAGTTCCATTGTCCACAAAGTGTAAATAAGATTTTAACTTTTGGAAGCAGTTTCATGACATGGCATTTTTCACCAAGGAAATACCAAGGTCTTTAGCATCTGCCCAGTAGTTACGTTCACAAATATTTGAATGATAACCAGTTAGAAGCAAAATTCTGATAAATACACGTACAGTCGAGTCTCCATATAACGAACACTCTATTTAGCGAAGTTCTCTATATAACGAAGCATTTTCTGTGACACAGAAAGTTTCAGTAAAAAAGCATGTAAATTTGTCTCCCTTTAACGAATATCAAATGGCCCAATTTCTCTATTGCGAAGTTTTTATGGGAGAAAGTGTCAATGTTTGGTAAAATAGAAGTCTTTCTTCTACTGCATTTGTGAAGGCTTATTTTGTGAATAATCACTTCACACATTTGAAGAATTTAATGAGCAAAGTGTTTCCAAAGTGCAGCAAAAAATCACGGACTATTTTCAAAGTAAAACTAGTGTCGTCGACCAAGTTCAGGTTTGATTCTTTTAATTTATTAATGTAAAAATTTGCAAAAATTCACCAATTATACTACAGATGCGAGTAGCATTCCTAATACAATTTAATAGGTTAATAAATTAATTTAGTTAGCTTTATTTCTTAATTCATTCACTGCGTTACATTTATAACTTCAAAATATGCTCAGTATTTATTTCTTGCTAAAATGTATTTATTCTAAAAATAGTAAAGTGAGAATTAACCTAATGAACTACTAACACATGTATAGCCCCTATTGAAAAATTAAGCATAGAAATTTACTATTTCCTTTATAGCGAAGTTTCTATATAACGAACCTTTTCAATGGTCCCTTGCGACTTCGTTATATGGAGACTCGACTGTATTTCGTTAGCAGTGGTCAAGAAATCGTGTTCGTTTTTTTAAGTCTGTTGCATATCGCAGTTTCTTTTACAATGAGATTATACACTTCACTGGAATAAAACAGCTCAAATAGTTCTGATGGAGTTTTATCTTTCAATGCAGTCTCCATCTGCTTTAGCAAGTTACTTGTAGTTAATTCAGCCGGTGTTTTCATTTTGTATATTGTGGTGATTTATTCTTGATCCAAGATGACTGACGTCTTTTCGCCTTTTTTCTGCACGGTTATTTATTCTTTATCCGAGATGACTCATGCTTTTAGATTTTTTTCTACTCTTTGTTGTGGAGACACTAGAACTTGTGGACGATTCAAGCTGAAAATCATCTCCAGTTCTAACCTCCAGAGACCCAAGAACATTGTTTACAATTTTTTTAAATATCACCTTTATTTACTTCATTCTCATCCCCTTCATCTTCGTCAGTTAGTCCACTAGCTTCTGGTGATAACAGCAATCTCAAGGTCGCTCTCATCTGAATCTAAATTATTTAATAGTTCTAATGCTTCCTCCAACTTTAGAAACCTTTGTATTGACATAATTCAGCAGGAGTGGAACACTAGAAAAGATTTCTTTTTATTTTTCAAACTCTTAGTAATAAAAAGAGAAAGAGCACGTCAGCTACATACTTATCGCATTGTCCCACTGTCCTATTTGGAGGACTTTAAAAAAATTCACCAAATAGCAATATAGCTTTAACTAACCTAATAAGAAAAGAGGACCTAACCTAATAAGGAGTTCCCAAATGAAATGCTCAACCGAGCATCTAAAGTAAACTAAAAAGAAATTCTGCAACCCCAAAGGGATGATACAAATCACACATGCTAATATGCTGAATAAGTAAAATGTCCAGTGGAAGGAGAGGGGAGAGACATAACTCACGCTATCAGAAGCTAATATATCCCCCAATGTGTTTCAGCTGGCAAAATATTCGTACTAAGCAAATTCTGATTTCTACATTCAATTTATTGTCTGTCCTTTAAATAGGACAGTGGGATAAAACTGGTTAATCAAGACTTTCAATTTTGCTCTTTGACTAATTATAGCCGTCGTCAAATATTTACCCTAGTATTTTATTCGGCAACTCTGTTTTATGGTCACTCTATGAAAATATTTATCTGCTCTTTTATTTATGTCTGCAAAAACATTTCCTGCCCATGCACTGGGGCTAAAAGTTACGCCAACGAATTTAAATCGCCTATTTCAAACCATCGGAATCTCCCTGTTTTTGCGAATATCAGAATTTTACAGTAGCGATTACATGAGTGGTATACGTTAGATCCAAGAATTCATAAGATAGATATAGAAGAAAGTTTTGTGATTCCCACAACATTCTAGTTTTGAGTTAAGATTTATAACTTTTGTTGTACCTGGAGAAGATGTGAAGTCTATTCAAATTTGGTTAAAGATAATTTAAAAAGAAATCACTATTTTGTAACAGTCACAAAATTAGTAATGTTTTCACTTGAACTAAAGTTACTAATGTAATGATTGGCAAAGTTACTTAAGTATTTTCATTCAAGGGAGCGTTAGTTTTCATTGTATATAGTCACCATTTATCCATTATGTTAAAATTTAGGCCTACATTTTTTTCTGTATTGTTTTAAAAATTTTCAGCTGCATTTGTTGATTTTACTGTGCAATTTATATATCAACAAATTATATATCAATTTATATTCAAATGGTCATTGTTGCATTTTTGCCTAACTACATTGCAAACAGTTTTATTATTATTATTATTATTAATTTCCTTTCAGAATGGTTAAATTCCTAGTTTTTAGAAAATGATTTGTTGTCTATCCTATTTTTGTTGCTTCTATGTTAAACAACAACACAACTTTTAGATGTATTAATTCTTTTCTTGTTGTCAAATTGATGCTAGTTTATAAAATCATCTTAAATACATTTGTTGATTTTTCAGCACAATTTACCGATTAATAACATATAAATATCCAAATAGACATATTATTGCATTCTTCAGCCAATTAACTTGCAAATAGCTCCCCTCCCTCCCAAACATAGCTTTGTTCAATTTTTTTAGGAAATAATTCGTAGTCTCCTGTTCGTCACGCAGTAGGTCTATGTTAAATAAAAACACAAATTTTGCAATAAATCTTTCTTCTTGTGGACAAAGTGCTGTTATCTTACTTTTATGGATGAAGGATGAAGTGTAAAATTTGTGCAGTTAAGTATTTTTTTCATGTCTGGTCCCAGTTATTTGATTTCAAAAACTGGTTAATCTGCTTCCATAAACTCATTTGTTATGTGATTGGCACCTTGACATTGGTAATTTTATTCCCAGTATTTGTATTCCATTATATGCTTTTAATTCTGTAGTAGAAAATTTGTACTTTGTCAGTTTGCCATGCTTACTAAAAGATTTTAATACAGCTAAATCTGAGTTAATTCAGACGAATACTCCTTTAAGAACAGTCGTTAAATTTCAGCAATGTTTATCTTAGGTTAATAATGATTTTAGAACACAAGATTGGTCAAAAAATGGTTTAGAGCGTTTAGGATTGTGTTAAAAGATAAAAATAAGGAAATTTTCATGGTAAAATTTTGCTGAAGTTGGATGTGGTAAGGTTAAAAGAATTTTCTTTGTAACCTTTTTAACTATTAGAATTATGCAAATTAATTTAAGTTAATTTAATTAATAGATAGCATTAGTGGCCTTAATTACAAAACTTAAATGTAAAATTCTGTGTAGAAATTCATTGAGACTTCTAGTGAATCATTCAACCCCTTGTCCCAATCACTATCGCATGGCTTGATTATTAAATATTTATATTGCATTGAAGCACGTCATTTTTTAAAAACTTTTTATTCTTTAAAATGTGAAAGGTAAAAATGGTTTAGGAATTGTGTGCGTTGATATTTTTAAAATCATAAGTGCTTAAACACGGTTTTGGCATCACATAACATCCACTGATGCCCATTTCCAAAAGTTGGCAAGAATGCCAATGCATAATATCCTTTCTTCTAAACTATCTGAAAATTAAAATTGAGATGTCAGCTACCTTTTCTAGTGGTCAGAGACGTCTGACCAAAATAAAGGTATCCCGGGTTCAAATCCCTGCTCGTGCATGAATGCACTTTCTCTTCCTGTCCTTGTCCTTTCTTTGTGTGGATCTGTTGTTGTGCTGTGAACAGTTGCCTTCCCGATAAAGGGTTACCTATGGCATGTGTGTAATGTGACAGTCGAACTTCACACCAAATTACGATACAGTTGAAAAAGTGTAGCAGTGCACCCCAAATTCCCAGCCTAGCTGACCAATAATAACATTGAAATTGAGCCTAGACAGAAATATCACAGCATGCTTTCTGTGGTTCAAGACTACAACAATTTAATAAATGGATAAAATGAAATTAAGCTTTTTTTTATTATTATGAATAATCTTTTAAATTTTTAGAAGCTAATCACACTTTGTAAATAAGTAAAATAAAACATAATTTTGAAAAAAAAAATCTCTTTGTTTGAAATACATTTCTTGTTGCTTGAAATAGCAGTAAACATTTTTTCGTATTGATAACATGTCATCTTATATAAACATTCCTGAAGTATTTTATCTGTTTGTTGTTCCAAAACATGGTTAACAATGAAAAAAAGATGTGGACAGGTTTAAACTTGTTATTCTTTTTCAGTGCCTATATATTTTAGTGGTTAATTTTGCATATATTTAAAATTTGTTTTAGTATAGCTGAAAAAATATATACCTAAGCTCGATTAAATTTTAATTTTTGACTGTCAAGAAAACTCAAGTTAAATCAATATTTTATCATTTAAGACTTGTTTTTTTTTTTTCTTTCAGTGTGATTTTGTATTTATACCATTGCAATTTAAACGTTTTTATACTCAAAAAATGTTTACATGTTCCCCAAAACCTGACTTTTCCCAAGTTTGTTTCAAATGACTAATGATTTTGAATATTTATAGTTGATAATGCATAATCTTCAATCCTTTTGCAGTTTATAAATTTTCTTTTACTATAATGTTACAAGTTGATAAAAAAAGTCTATTATGTACAAAGTATATTGGTTGTTTGAACGTGCATATGTCATTTGTTCTTATAGTTTAAATGCTTTTGAGAATTTTAAAACATGTTATGATGCATGCAATTTTTCCATTGCAGTTTTAATCAGTGGCTATGTTTGATTTGACAATTGTACTCTGTACAGTCGTTGTAAATGTTTTACACCTTTATGAATTAGAATAATAAAGGTTTACCGAATACTTTCGAAGATAATAGATGTTTAATTTCTTATTATTTAAAAGTATCATATTTTACAATAAAATTTTTAGTTTATACTTGTATGTCAAGATCAGCCATTCTATACAGTCTAATACAAATTTTGATCAATATAATATTTCTTATAACAAGTAACATTATACATTCAGACTTTTGATTTCTTTTTATTAACACTGTGTTCATTTACAATGATCAACGATAGAGTTCTCATAGCCAGCTGGATTAGAATGGGCGAACTAGGCTGTTGCCTAAGACCTCCAAATGACTCAAGTTGCTAGATTTGAGTGCAGGGGAGGGAGGAGTTTGGCCTAGGGCTTTTGGGTACCTTAAATATGCCCTACTTATAGCAGGTATTTCCTTAGAGCAGGAATACTAAATGGAGAGAGCATGTGCAATGTCTCAGTAAAGTAGAGCTTGAAGCACAGATGTATCCAAGTCACATGGGCTAATTTGGCATCAATCTTTTGGCTATTATAAATTCGGCATTACGAACTCTATTCAAATGAGTTGCATTATGAATTAGGGCTGAAAATCTGTCATTGGAGAAGCACCACTTTTTTTTAATTGACAGAAATCTTAAGTATATATATTTTAAAGAGTTCAAAAATATTTTCTGTTTATCATATTGGGTATTTATTCTCATTTCTCATTCTTGAGAAGTAGTTACTATTTGTGGAAAACCTGTAGAAAATTTTCAAGAAAATAATTTTGTGTTTTTAATATCCCGTGATGAGTAATACTTTACTGATAAAATTTTGTACTTTAAAGAAACAAGATATATACTAAGCACATTTTTTATACTTTAATAAATAATATGAAAACATAAAATGAGTATGTGCTAAGTATGAAATATAAGTAATTCAATTCATGACTGGCGTCGTGAGAGATTGTGACACCTGAATATTGTTTAAACTTTAACACATAACACATGGTGTTCACACATGACACAAATTTCTAGGCTCAACACTTGGTTATAAAGATTTCCGGGTGACTGACAATCTTTCCATTTAGTTATTGCTTTTACTTTCAGGCAAACTCATAGATGACGGTGTTTTAGTCAAAGCAATACTTTCAACTCCGACACAACAAGGAAGGGGGTTTTAAGTTTGATTTGTCTGTGTATCTGTCTGTGGCACTCTAGTGCTTAAACGGATAGACCAATTTTGATTTTTTTTTGTTCAAAAGTTAAGTCTATCGAGAGTGTTCTTAGCTAGGCTCCGCCTTTGTAAAAGATTAATTAGCAAAGATATTAACTAAAAACATTTGAAACATTTTTCGCAATTTAATCCCGCCTTTTGATAGCACAATTACATTTTTTATTGTAATCAAGGATGTCACTATACTATTTCTGCTATAATCTAAATGTTTTATGCTTGATCTGAGGGAGTGCGCAGTTATAAATATTGCTGGAGAGGGGGGGGGGGCTCACTTATGTATGCCAGTGTAAATTAATTGTCTATTTGATTTGATGATTTTATTATGTTTTTATATTTCCATTTTCGAGTTTTAAAATTTGATTGTTTAGCAGAAAGTTTTTAGTATATTGCTTTCTTTCTGTTCTAACTGCCTATGTAAATAGATGTTGCGCATTTATTATCATTGGAACCAATTCATAATTCTTGTAAAAGAAATATTTATAGACTTCGTAAAATCTCTCCTCACCATTCTATTATTTTCAACTTATTAGGTATTGTGAAAAACTATTATCTGCTTTATAAAAATGATGCTGTTTAAAAAGTTAAATTAAAATCTAGTAAGAAGAAAACAAAATACAATAAATTGCCATGGATTTTTAATGATCTTCTGCGTAAATTTATTTTGATCACATTTTGTTAATATATTTGGCAATTAGATAAGGCTCATTCCACGTCAAATCGCCTAATTTAAATAGTCGGCCGTGCCGTCATGTCTCAGATTTCGTTCAATATTTTTTTACGGATAGATACCTATGAGATAAACTCAAATTAATTTTTTTAGATTTTTTGAATAAAAATTTAGGGTTGTAGAATTTTTTGAAATTTTGATTTTTTTAGAATTTTTGCTTTTTTATTTTTGGTATGCATTTTGAAAAAGCTCTATAACTTCCTCATTTTTCATTCAATTAAGCCAGTTTAAGTTATCATTTTAAAGCTAATTATTTTCTCCTTCAATATTAGTGACAAAAATGAGATTGTGAAAAATAGAATTTTGCCAATGGTCGTCTGAAGTCAGATTTTGTGTTTTTTCGATTGGTATGTTCAATAGGTCATATCTCCGGAGTACCAACTAAGAACTGCCCAATTTTTTTTTTTCAGTGATGACAACATCATATCCTTTTTATGCATAAAAAATTAGGAGGGTGTTTTTTGTTGTTTTGGAATAAAAAATTCAAGTGTGTTTTTTCAGTTGGTATAATCAATAGGTCATATCTCCGGACTGCCAACTAAGAACTGCACGCCACTTTTTTTCTGTTATGACAACATCATACCCTTTTTATGTATAAAAAATTTTGAGGGTGCTTTTTGTAGTTTTGGAATAAAAAAATCAAACGTGTTTTTTCAGTTGGTATGATCAATAGGTCATATCTCCGGAAAACCAGTTAACAACTGCGCCATTTTTTTTCCATAATGAAAACATCATGATGTTTTTATGATCAAGAAATTAGAACGAAGTTTTTTTGTTATTTTGAAATAAAAATATAACATGTTTTTTTTTCAAAAAACTTTACTTTAAAATCAACTTTTGAAACTTAAATTTGAGATTCACTCAGCATCACACGTCACAAGCAGATGAAAATGTATCCTATTTATTACATTCAAATACTTGATGGTAGTTTTATATTGTTCTATTGCTTGCATGCTTTGGTAGTGAAAAGTCGCTGCAGAATTATTTTACTCTTCAGTAATTATTTGCTAGCCACTTCATCAACCGATAGGAATTACGATAAAATAAACTGAAATGTCTTTAAATATACTTTCATTCATAGTTTGACAAAGAAAGACTCGCGAGCTCTTGGTGGTTGGAAAAAATTTATATTTGGTTTCCATTATTCTGAAATCTACGTAACATTTTATAATTTGTTATCAAATGAAAGCATAAAAAATTCATGAATAACAATCTTTATTTCTACGATGTTCCGACAGTGGCAACAAAAGGTGTTTCAAACACAGAAACCTTCTTCACTAATATACCCTTCGTGTCTAATGGCTTGAAGAAGTAATTCTCTCTGCTGCCTACTATTATTAATGCTCTTTCATATCTTTGCTTTAAAAAATCTTCATTTGCAACCACTTCCACTGCTGTAACGAAAAACATCTGTATCCCCTTTATGTTTTGAGAGGCAAATTGAAATAGATCATGTGCATTTAAAATCTGTCCTTCGAGAGTTCTTTGAAGACTTACTCTTATTGCAAGCCGTTTTATTGTGCCCCCTACTCCATCGCATGCATTCTTGCAAGGACTCGTGGCAAAGAAATGCCATTCAGCTGCCATATCGTTGTCTTCCTTGTGATAGCATAGTTTATTTTTTTTTAATTTTACGTAGTTTTTAAACTTGTCGAAAACTTGATTTTCAAAGAAATTTGTTTCAAAAATTCAATATATTTTTTAAATTTCAGAACAACAAAAAAACACCCTTCTAATATCTTGATCATAAAAAACATTATGATGTTTTCATTATAGAAAAAAAATTGGCGCAGTTGTTAACTGGTAATCCGGAGATATGACCTATTGATCATACCAACTGAAAAAACACGTTTGATTTTTTTATTCCAAAACTACAAAAAGCACCCTCCCAATTTTTTATACATAAAAAGGGTATGATGTTGTCATAACAGAAAAAAAGTGGCGTGCAGTTCTTTGTTGGTAGTCCGGAGATATGACCTATGGATCATACCTACTGAAAAAACACACTTGAATTTTTTATTCCAAAACAACGAAAAACACCCTCCTAATTTTTTATACATAAAAAGTATATGATGTTGTCATTACTGAAAAAAAAAATTGGGCAGTTCTTAGTTGGTACTCCAGAGATATGACCTATTGAACATACCAATTGAAAAAACACAAAATCTGACTTCAGACGACCATTGGCAAAATTCTATTTTTCACAATCTCATTTTTGTCACCAATATCGAAGGAGAAAATAATTAGCTTTAAAATGATACGTAAACTGGCTTAATTGAATGAAAAATGAGGAAGTTATAGAGCTTTTTCAAAATGCATACCAAAAATAAAAAAGCAAACATTCTGAAAAAATCAAAATTTCAAAAAATTCTACAACCCTAAATTTTTATTCAAAAAATCTAAAAAAAATAATTTGAGTTTATCTCATAGGTATCTATCCGTAAAAAATATTGAACAAAATCTGAGACATGACGACACATAGCCTTAGGCGATTTGACGTGGAATGACCCATAACAGTTATTGTTGTTTCTGAGAACATTAAAAGAACCAGTGGATTACTCTATTTTGAGTTACTGTAATGAGTTAGACCCCGTTTGCACTGCGAAATAAGTGCACTCAATCACAAGTGCACTTACGAGTTAAGCGCACTTATTTTGAATGCTGTTTTGCACTGGAGAACGCACTTAAAGCTTAACTGTAAACCATGGGCGCCCATAAGGGGGGGCAAGGTGGGGCTCGAGCCCCCCCCTTGGAAATTAGTATTCTTTCAGCTTTTAGTACTATTTATTCAGAAAAAAATTAAAAAAAAACTTCTTCACCCATTAATGAATAAGTTATTAAAAATGCCACATTTTAATAACTCTAATCTGCACTGAAATCGCTTTCAAAATTGTTACAATGTGTTTCTTCCTACATTTTTCAATACAAAAAGAATCAAATTCCTGGGTCAACCGGCGCCGCATTTGCATAGGAAACTACCCCATGTCTGCGGACTAGCGGTTTGGTCATTCCATTTTAAATCAACAAATTTTCAGAAAAGTTGTTGCTTTATAATTTTTGATTTTGATGAAAATTTTCATATGCATTCCTTTTATTTCCCAGACCTGAAGAAAATAAATATTTTATTTTAAAAAATTGACCCTTTGACATATGGGTCATTTTTGTTGTTGGCAACTGCAAAAATGGGGCATTTCTGCTACTTTGTCTCATAAATTGTAACTTTTTTTTCTATCAAAGATTTTTAGCTCAAACATAGCTAACTGGGAAGCTAAGAAAGAGATCTTTTTATGTATGATATCAACAAATTTCAGCTTAAAAAAAAAAATATATATATATATATTATTTTTTCAAGGTTAAAGTTTGACGAAAATCTCATTTTTTACTACTTTTCAAAATTAAAACTCTCATGAAATATAAAGCCCTATTTTGTATCATATATTCATGTGTATGGTTACTTATTATATAAAAAAAATTGCCTTGTTACTCCGGACCCTTTATGAGATATGCCCCCCTAAAATTGCAAATTTTCAAAAAATCCAGTTTTCGACGCTGAAAAAATGCATGTGGGGGTAAGGTAAAAATTATTTTATTTGTTGAATCTTTGAT
Source organism: Uloborus plumipes (assembly GCA_038373865.1). Classification (NCBI taxonomy): domain Eukaryota; kingdom Metazoa; phylum Arthropoda; class Arachnida; order Araneae; family Uloboridae; genus Uloborus; species Uloborus plumipes. Next base: position 162,162 of record JAXGGA010000131.1, read on the forward strand.
ACTTTTTACCAGCTTTTTAATGAAACAAAAGTTACTTTGTTATTCAAAGGCGCTTGGCAGCTATGGGCATCTGAATTTTCATATAATTGCCCTGAAGCAACACGATTATTTTTGTACTTCTTAATCTCAGGTTTTAGTGAGATTTAATTATATATTTAATTGTTTGTTTTTAATTATAGAAATGAGAAAGAAGTGATATGAAGTTACAGTTACATGTTTACACTTTAATGAGCTAAGTTAAATTTTTTATCGCCTGGGAACAGTGGCGTATTCAGGGGGTGCGCTGATAGGGCTGCAGCCTTCCCAAAATTATCAAAAAGGAATTTAAAACATTTGAGCCTTTTTTCTGAAATCACGACATGAGAAAGTTTTTCTGTCGAGAAAATTTAAGTATAGGACAAAATTCAAAGAAAGAAATTTCTTCTTTCTTTTTCTTATTTTTTTTTGACATGTCCTTTTTACTGTTTGTCACTTTTATTACTAATTTAAAATTCCTATTCCTTGTGCCAACCATAGTTCTGATGCAGTCAAGATTTTCAAAATGTCTTGCAACTGAACCCAAATTTGGTCATCATCACTTGATTTTTTAAATGATGTTCTTGACCCTTTGGGATGAAAAAAAATGGGTTCTGCATTCTTCTTCAACATTAAACACTTTTACTTCTAACACTTCTCCTAGCCATCAGTCACTATCACACGCACAGTAAACATAATCTGATAATTTTGGTTGGATTCTTGTTTTTCGTGCAGCAGAATTTTGTTTGAATATATGATAAAAAATAGGCTTGTTATTCTAAACCCTTCATGGGTTTTTTAATTTTCAAAAGCAGTAAAAAATAGTAAACATAATCTGATAATTTTCGTTGGATTCTTGTTTTTCGTGCAGCAGAATTTCGTTTGAATATATGATAAAAAATAGGCTTGTTATTCTAAACCCTTCATGGGTTTTTTAATTTTCAAAAGCAGTAAAAAATAGTAAACATAATCTGATAATTTTGGTTGGATTCTTGTTTTTTGTGCAGCAGAATTTTGTTTGAATATATGATAAAAAATAGGCTTGTTATTCTAAACCCTTCATGGGTTTTTTAATTTTCAAAAACAGTAAAAAATGAGATTTTCGTCGCAAACTTTGACCTTGATTTTTTTTTAAAGATGAAATTTATTGATATCATATATGAAAAGATCTCTTTCTTAGCTTTTCAATGAGCTATGCTTAGAATCAAAATCTTCGATGGTAAAAAAGTTATAGTTCAGAAGACAAAGCATCAAAATGTCCCATTTTTGCTGTTGCCAACAACAAAAATGGTCTATATATCAAAGGGTAAATTTTTTTTTAAATGAAATGGATACATTTTTGAGGTCTAGGAAATAAAAAGAATGCATACGCAAATTTCTATCAAAATCAAAAATGCTGATGCACACACACCCCATTGGTTGATTCAAAATGGAATGACCCTATATATATAATCTTTTTACTGTAAACTATGAAGAAAATACAGGGGTGATTGTGTTCCGGTATTTTACCGGATTTCCGGTATTTTCATGATAGATTCCGGTATTTTCATATTCGAAAATACCGGAAGTAAAATATTTTTAATTATGCTTTTATCTTCCCACCTCCGGATTTTTTTTCTTTTTCGAATTTTCGATGATTATGCCGATAATCTATATCTATAAAAATGAGTGTATGTATATACACTGAAGTGACAAAAGTCATGGGATAGCAATATGCAAATTTTCAGATGGCAGTAGCATCGCATAGAACAGGTATAAATGCGCAGTGCTTTTACAGAGCTTTCATTTCTGTTCAAGTTATTCATGTGAAGAGGTTTTAACGTGATGATGACCGCACGACGTGAATTAACAGACTTTGAACGCGGAATGTTAGTTGGAGCTAGACGCATGGGTCATGCCATTTCGGAAATCGTTAGAGAATTCAACATTCCCAGATCCACTGTGTCAAGAGTGTGCCGAGAGTATGAAATTTCAGGCATAACATCCCACCATGGACAGCGCAGTGGTCGACCGCCTGCACTTAAAGATCGAGACCGGCGACGTCTGCAAAGAGTCGTAAATTCTAACAGACAAGCAACACTGCGTCAAATCACCGTAGAAATCAATGTGGGACGTACAATGGACGTGTCTGCTAGAACTGTGCGGAGAAATTTGGATTTCTTGGGCTATTCCAGCAGAAGACCGACTCGAGTGCCTTTACTGACAGAACGACATCGCTTGCAGCGACTCTCGTGGGCACGTGAGCATATCGGTTGGTCCCTAGATGAATGGAAAACCGTGGCCTGGTCCGATGAGTCACGATTTCAGCTGGTAAGAGCCGATGGTAGGGTTCGAGTGTGGCGCAGACCCCACGAAGCCATGGACCCAAACTGTCAGCAAGGCACTGTTCAAGCTGGTGGTGGCTCCGTAATGGTGTGGGCTGTTTTTTCATGGCATGGACTTGGTCCTCTAGTGCGACTGGACCGAACATTGACTGGAAATGCTTATGTGCAGCTACTTGGAGATCACTTGCAGCCATTCATGGACTTCATGTACCCAAACAACGATGGGATTTTTATGGATGACAATGCGCCATGTCACCGGGCCACAACTGTTCGCAATTGGTTTGAAGAAAATTCTGGACAATTCCAACGAATGATTTGGCCACCTAGATCGCCCGACATGAATCCCATTGAGCATTTATGGGACACCATCGAGAGGTCTGTTCGTGCCCAAAATCCTGCCCCATCAACGCTTTCACAATTATGGACGTCTATCGAGACAGCATGGCTCAATATTCCTGCAGAAGACTTCCAACGACTTGTTGAGTCCATGCCACGTCGAGTTGTTGCACTTCGCCGGGCAAAAGGAGGGCCGACACGATATTAAGAGGTATCCCATGACTTTTGTCACTTCAGTGTATAATATGTATATATAATCTTTTTACTGTAAACTATGAAGAAAATATCTGAGCCCCCCCTTAAAATTTCGCATATGGGCGCCCATGCTGTAAACCGCTGCTTCGAGTGGAACGGCAAATTAACTGTAACTGTAATTTCGAAGATTTAAATGCCTCGGCTGTAGCTCTGATTAACTGTTACTGTGATCCTTCATGCAGTTGTTTACTGTTTTTAAGAGGTAAACGTGCAAACTTTAAACGACAAATATTGGCGAGAAAAGATCGCTATTGCCCTGTGCAAGCTAGCCTCTTCAGCGGATTACAGGACTATAACCCACTTTTTTGGGTGTACAAAAGTCCACCGTTTGTTAATGTGTTCTGGAATTTTGTGACTTTCTCGTGAAAAATTACCTGCCAGAAGTTATAAAATTTTCATCCACTCAGGAAGAGATGTCCACCGTTGTTGGACTGTTTGAAAGCGAATGGGGGTTTTCTCGATGCTGTGGAGCCGTTGATGGTTCACACATTGAAATAAAACCGCAGAGTTTTTGTGGACGGGGGGGGGGGCTGCAGCATGTACCATTACATGGGCACCATTTGTATTTGGCGCAAAACTTTGAAGAGTAATATCCCAGTTTGAGTTTGACTGCAGGTTCCACTTTTGCGCTTAACACGACAGTATAGTCAAGAGAAGGAAAACTAGACAGAGGGGAATTTGCGGAGGAACTACTTTGATATAAGCCCCAAATCGGAAATTTGGCGACTTTTTTTTCTCGCCAAGCAAAAAACCTGTTGCCACAAAAATTATTGCCACAAAACTTCAAAAAATAAACTCAAAAAATGGTACAAATGCAAGAAAATACTAAATTTGGCAACAGCAAAAACCTAAATTAGCTGTAAAAACCTAAATTGGCAACACCAAAATCAAGGCCGTAGCCAGGATTTTTTTTCGGGGGGGGGGGGGTTCGAAGTGAAGAAAGTTTGTTTGAAAAAAAAAAAAATAAACAAGAGGTTGCAAGTCTTATGACGCAATGAGAGCAAAGGCTGCTTGTACGGGGGGGGGGGGGGCAAGGGGGCACCTGCACCCCTTCACTTCCGAAAGTAAAGGGGCCCTGCCCTTCACTTTTTAGAGCGAAAAATTAACGGTCGGTTATTTACTGGGTGGATTGATTTATTTCATGAAATTAAACACTGAAAATACCACAAAAATGTTTTTTTTTTCTCATCTTATTTCACAAGAAAGGAACTTTGAATTGCAAAGGGGACATCTACAGTAAAATCCATCCTGCTTTTCAGACTGTATTAAAGTTTTAGAGGTCATTTGTTAAAATCCAATTATATAGCCAAATTTTACAAAAAAAAAAAAAAAACAGCTTTAGGGTTCCGCCCTAAGCTCCTCACAAACTTCTTTTGATCCCCCAATTTCTTGGTGCACCAGCCGCCTATGATTGGGAGTATGTTGGGCTAACAGGAAGGAGAGCGAAGCTGAGGTAATGGACAACACGTTAATCAATAGGCTTTTGGGAAGAATGAAAGGAGTCTTTCTCCTCTCCTGCATTATTTTTCAAATAAATATATCAGAATTTATGACATCATGTTTGAAAAATTGAAGGAAAGATAATTAAAGAATTTCAAAGCTTTGTTCTTTTTTTTTTTTTTTTTGAAAGTTTAATCTGCGAAAAACAAAGCACACAACTGCGTTTCATATTTCTTTAAAAAAAATCAGGAAAATTTATTTTTAAGTCGGCCGTTTTTTCCAGTCACAACAAACAGCGGAGTGATAAGTTCAAATCCCGGTAATTAACAGTGACGTTAGCGTTTTTTTTTTTTTTTTTTCTTGACAACTGCTTTTCGTATTACTCTACGGCGTTGTAAAAAGTTGCCAGCAGCAACAAATGTAAATTACACTGGTTTTGTGTACCCTTTTATCCGCATTAAATTTTATGATGGAAATTTCCATCATCATGCAAAGAAGGGTTAAGCCAAAAAGATGATCCAATATATAATTTGGTATGGTTTCATGCAAGTTTTATATGTACATCCAAAAAAATTTTCATCAAAATCTGAGGGGGTCGAGTGGGGATTTTCTCGAAATTTGGGACCCATAACATGGAATGACCCATAGTTCTACTCACTATTTCGCCAAAGGAGTTTTTTTCTATCTTTTCAACTTAAACCTTAAATTATTCCGTCTCTCCTGCTGGTCTATAATCCTTGACGGGATAACAAAGTTTATGGCACTTGTCGTTGAGATACTTTTATCATGGAAAAAGAAAGAAGATCCTCTCCTTTACGCCATAAAACAAGTGGTCCCCTTTTGGGCTTACTGCGAACAAATTAGCAAAAAATATAAGATTTTTGAAAACTTCTATCTTTTAACACATTGATCACAGTAATAACAGATACAGATGTTTAAATCAGTTATTGTTATTATCAATGGAGAGGTGATGAGTTAACGAAAATGCATTCTTTGTTTTCTGGGTGCGAAGTGTTTTGTACTATATTTCCCGACCCCTATAGCACATAGCAATTTATCGTCGCACTCCTTTATGTTCCTTCCTTCGGTCCCACGGATCCCACGTCACCAAGTCGCAAAGAAGGAGGGAACCATGGGGGCAACACCCCAGGAGAGCGAGCTAGAAAAGTAGTCCAGACCCAGAGTATATCCCAGAGCAGGGATAGGAAAGAAATTCTCTGGCGACGGGAGCCAGACACTTTCTGCCCCCATTCTCTTCCTTGCATTTACCATTGATGAGAGGGGCTTGATTTACCAAGAAGTCCATGAGGCTCGGCCTAGAGCTGTAGGGTCCCCACCTTGGGAGGGGGGGGAGCAAAATCAAAAACGAAATAGTAAATTATAACAAAGTATGATTTTAATATGGAAATCATGAAGTTGAAAATCAAAGTTTATGGTTTCAACTCTACAGTACTTTTTTCACTTTTCAATTGGGCCCATCCAGATGTTCAGGGCCCGATTTAGAAATTTAAGGTCTGCCCTACTGTCCTAAAGTTCCTAAATTGGACACTGATGGTGGAAAACTAAAATTCACGGGCCCCTCTAACTTAGCGAGCCCAGGGGCCATGCCCAGGCTGCCCTCCCCTTTCGCAGGGCAAGGCCAAGATAAGAAAAATTTTTTGATAAGAACTAGAACTACTTTGAAGGGCCTATATGCCAGCCCCTCAAACCCATTTGGTCAAACCAATATCCTATCTATTGTGGGGACCTGTATACTACGTATTGTTATGAAAAACATCTATATTCTAGCAAGTACAGAGATTTATATGTGCGAAAATTTTTCGTTGAGTAAAAGGCCCGATTAACTTTTGTGCCCCGAACGAGGAAAATTTTTGATTTTCCCTCCAATAACTGCCTTACCTGTGAACCAGGCCGAACATTATTAATTTTTCCAGGGGGGTGGGGGAGGGTATACACTCAATACAAATTACCAAAAAACCTCGCCCCCTAAATGCATTAAATAGGGGGAAATGGGCATGATCGGGAGAAATTTGCTTCTGAACTGATTTCAAAGAAAGTAAAATTAAAACCATAGTCAGACTCCCATGTTCAACTCCTATTGTAATGAATAAATTTCAAAATATTTACTAAAATGAAAAATATTTTCCCCCCCTCGATCATATCTAAAAAAGGTTTTTTTTTTAATCAGAACGTAAGTACAATAGCTCATGCAAATATTAATAGAACAAATTGACATCAACTTTTGAGGTCTATGTCTTTTTTTCTTTGATTTCACGTTGAATGACGTACACATTTTTGATCTGCAATATCCCCTTGAAACTAGTTTGTCTCAAAAATAAAAATAACGTTTTTTAGTTAAGAAAAGTGTGTTCTTTCCAATGATGTAAAGAAAATTGAAATTCAAGATGACCCTTTTGAGATATTGCCCTTTGAAATTGAGACAAAATTGAGAAAAAAGAAATTTGACTGGAATTTCAACTCGCATAATTCAGCAATTATTTGAGCTATCGAGATGCTACTAGCACATCTTTCGGACGAACTATCAGGCTACAAACGAGGAAAGAATTAGCTTTAGAAAGTCATTCTCTCAGCAGATACAAGCTGATAAGGTATGGTCAAAATTTGCCAAAATACGATTTTTTACCAACTTTGGCAGCAAATTTCAAAAAAAAAAAAAAATAACAGCGCATGGAGCTTCTGTTACACAAGTAGGCTATTCTACCCTAAACAGAGATCAGAATCACCAAATTTGAGTCTGATAATCGTCTTAGGTCGCGAGCAATAAAAGCACAAACTTGACGATTTGGACATTTTTTTCAAGACACGAAAAAGAGGCCTCTCTAAAATAATTTTTACTGGCTGAACCATAAGGCTTATGGAGCTATAATTTGGTATGGTTTCATGCAAGTCTTATACATACATCCAAAAAAAATTTATCAAAATTGGAGGGGGTCGAGTGGAGACGCCTCGTACGCTTGACATGGAATGACCCCTATTCAAGTTTATTCAAATGATTTTTTTTATTTTTATTATTCTAATTTTTCTTTATTTCATCAAAAACCTCAGACCCGTCACAACTTCGAGGGGGGGGGCGACCTCCGACCATCAAACCTTGAAATTTTCTTTTCTTTTTTTTTAGTTGAATACTTTTTTAAAATTTTTGAGGTTTGAAAATTTCGGGGGGGGGGGGGGGTTCTGACCCCCTGACCCCCCCCCCCCCGCTGGCTACGGCCTTGACCAAAATAGGAAACAGCAACCCTAAAGAGTCCGTAGGGAGTTCCAGATTTGGCGAGTAATTTTTGGGGGGGTATATCAAAGTTATACCTTTGCGGATATAGCCTCTTCTAAAATTCGGAAAGCAATTCTGTTTTCAACACAATTCGCATAAAGCTGAAAAAGTTTGAAATTGTTACATGAATGACAATTAATAAAGTTCTCTTATAGGAGACATTAGTTTTGAAATGATATAAAATTTGACTTTTTATGAGTTTTTTTACTTTTTTTCCAAGCAATGAAGTCACTGACTACAGTGACTTCTTTTATGCATATTAAAAAATCTTTTAAACAAAATAACAAATCACATAACACAGGAAATTGAGTTCTATTTATTTAGTAATGATTTTAAAACATTTCTTTGTTCCTTTATAATCACAATGACATTTGTATCATTTTCTAATGATTGTCTCATTAGCGAACAAATTTCTTTCGAATTTTCATCATATGTTTTCTGCATTTCATTAAACTTCTGCAAGAGCTCCCCCAAAAATCTGTTTTTTTTTTTTTTTCGTTCCTGCGGTCTTTTTCTTCGGCCTCTGAAAAGAATAAACAAAACAAATCATGAAAATTGCAGAGTCTGTAAATAAAAGTAGAACAAGAAATTGTAATGAAATTCACCCGTTTTAAGGTTACCAAATGTACTTATATTTTTTATTTTGTATACCTAAAGCACACTACGAAAATTGGAGGTGATTAGGGCTCAAGCTACTGAAAACTCTCATCATCTGTGTATCATGCATCACAACTACACGGTTCACCCTCTGATGAAAAATGTCGTACATACAACTTGAACAGCATCTAGTTCCCCAGCACCTTTTTTTTTTTTTGTACACTTCAATTTTCAAAATTATGTAGTTTGATTTTTTCTGTATGTTTATTTTTCATCATTTTCTTTGTTTTTCAAAAAACTATTTCTAAAAATTCATTTAGGTTCCGGAAATTTATAGCTCATAAAATTATACCATTCCCAAGACACACAAATTTAATTAGTGGCAGGTGATCATTTAATACCCACTTAATCCAGGACATTTAATTATTTATATAACTTTAAAGAAATACTCTAAAGGTACGGTATGGTAAAAAGTAGAGATACACCAAATATTCAGTACACTGCTTTTTCAGCAGATAAACCGAATAATCAGTTTGTGCAAATGTTTTAAAACGGTAGCTTGCGAAATCGGAGGAAAATGGGGTTTATGGTACCTCGAATTATTGAAATCTTGAATCATCGGTGAAATTCTTTTAGCAACAGAACCTTAACACTTTTTTTTGGCGACAAAAGGGTGTAAAACAAGCTTAATTTCGAGTTATTTTTCACATTATTTCCAAAGCATAATAAAGCAGTTATTAAAAAAAAATGGTGTAAACGCCACACTACTTCCTTTTACGTTTAAATTCCATAACAGATGCCTTAAGTGTTAAAATAGTGCCTTAAAGTGAACATGATATCAACTCCAACATTTACACCCTCAGTTTGTCACGAATCAATGCAAAATAATGTTTTACAATGATTCATTTTCTAAATATCGTCGATATAAAAATGATTCAGTTAATTTTTCGCAAAATATCGCCAATAGCGCCAAATTGAATTTTTTTCATTCAACATCGGTAATTGTAAAACAATCAAAATCCTTGACGCTCATGAATGAATTTTAGAAATAATCACTAGTTTCAGAACATTTAATTACATGGAAAAAAGTTACACAGATGCATACATTAGATAAAAGAAAAATATGAAAAATACTACTAACCTGTAACTCCGGGTGAGATTTTGACTTTTTCCGGAGATTTCTGCAGAAGCTCTATATTGAATCCATAATTCTTCAGACTCTCCTCCATGCCTTCATAAACCAATCTATTGCGCTTATTTTGTTTTGTAATTTATCAATGCACTAATTGCGTAAGTTCAACAATGCAAACGTTTCATCATCTGCCCAGTTGTTTACGTTTCAAAGCGGCAGCCATCTTTGAGTGAGAAATCGTAAAATGTCGCTCAACTTGAGCGACCTTAAGATGCGCTAAGTGAGTGCGCAGTGGGTTGGAAGAAATTTAAGCGGCTTAATTTCAGCAGTGCAAACAGGCCATTAGTGTACTGATTTTTATGCTGTGCGTGTGCGTAGTTCCAAGGTGAAATTATGTTTTTAATAAAATTACTAGGAAGTTTTTTTATAAGAGTTATTAGAAGACATAAGTAGAATTTTGAGCTATGTTAGAAGATTTAGTTCTGAGAGGTATCATTTCTCAATAACGTTACCTACTCAGGCAACGTCGGGTACTTTTTTCCAGTTATAAATAAATTACAGATTTAAATACAGATCCGTCATTCCCCCCCTCCAATTAAAGAAAAATATTATTATTATGCACTTTGCATTAGAGATGAGCCGGGCTCGGCCCGAGCCCGAAATCCCGAGCCCGAACCCGAGCCCGAGACGGACTCGGGCCCTTTAACTTCAAGCAACTTTCGGGCTCGGGCGGGCTCGGGCTCGATCTCATATTAAGATAGTCAGTTTTTATACAAATACAACGTTCATGGAATAAAATATTGGGGTACTTAAAGAGCGTGAGAACAGTTTTTCTTAATGGCAGCAATAATAATAATAATTCAAAAAGATAGCACCCACTTATAATATATTTGCGATTGCTATTGCGACATACCATATGGCAGTGAATCCCAAGTGGAAATTAAAAATATATATTGATGTTTGATACACTCGGGCTCGGGCCGGGTCGGGCTCAAAACAAGACAATATCACTCGGGCTCGGTCGGGCTCGGATTAAAAATTCTCGGGCTTGGGCGGGCTCGGGCCTTCAAAAGTGAGCCCGAACTCATCTCTACTTTGCATGTACTTTGATGTTTTTTTCCCCCAATGAAATGCATAATCTTTCTTCGAAAAACTGAAATGACGGGCCTGTCTAAATATATGATTCAAAAGTTTTAAGTATCAAATATTTTCTTTCAAATCTAAAACTTGTCTTAAGTGCATCTGCTACTGTCACGAGCCGGGCGAATAGACTGCTCGCCAAGCTAAGGAAATGAGAACGAAATACTTCAAAGCCGTAAAAATAATTACTAGGTAGGTAAAAAGTATATTTTTTGAAACAAAGTTATTTACATTCAAAATATACAATATTTCATTACATTTACAGATGAAATCAGTGTGAAAACTAAAAAGCAACACCAGTTAATTACGTTTTATTTATTTTAGATGTCAAATAGCAATCGTAAATACCTGTGAAAAGTTACTGGGCCTCCTGGTCTTTGGATTTGTCTTCATAATTTGTGATACAACAAGACGGTACCATGCCTGAAAATATGAATTTTCTCACAACAGTTAAATGCTTCACAAAAGTAACTTGCTGACTCGTACTTCTCAACTCGTCCCTACCAATAAAATTATTCAGAAACGTCTTTACAAACGATAAACAGAGAATTCTGTCTCACCTTTTGTGTAGAATGTCTAGAGAAGCCAAAGTGAGAAACATTGGGGGAATGTGGGTCAAAGTTGAAATAGTTAAGATAACTAAACAGTTTCAAAATGAACAAACTGAAACATTTGTTTTGGAAATTATTATACATAAAGAGGAATTAATATATTTTGGGAAATAACTTGCAGTTAAATATTATTTTTCATTTTGGCAGATATTTTGTACTCTAAATGTTTTGCAACTAAGTAGGGGAGACTGGGGACGGTTGTGACACGGGGCGGTTGTGACAGTCGCCATATTAGCTAAACCATAATTAATACCTGATTGAAGCAAAGAGAGTATCAGCATGTTTGTCTGAATGTGTGTCAAAGCATTGCGGTAGCCATCGAGCGACTTTAACGCTAGCAGAGGGGTTGGTTACTTTTTAACAGTTAAAAGTAAGTTTTTTTGTTCGATTTATTTTAGTAATTCCCGTTGAATGGGTACAGATAGAGAAATGAAGGTTTTCTCCCGTTAGTAGTAAACGTTAGTAGTGAAATATCAGTGATTATTTTTTATGTAGGCTATTTTGTATTGCCATGGCGATTGCTGTTTTCAAAAGTAGTGGGTTGGGGTCGGTTGTGACAAATTGCGTGGGGACGGTTGTGACACGAGTAAAACATGTTTTTATCGTATTTGATGCCCATAATACGCGCTTGAAGAAGACAGAAATAGGGCAGCGTGACCTAATAAATTTAAAGAAGCTTATAAAGAAGTGAAACTTTTTTTTCTTTCGGACAGCTTTGGAAATGCAACGTTAATCGTAAGTCTGGTACGAAACATTCATTCGTAAACGCGATGGAGCCGACCGGCGCGGCGCTGTCACAATGAAAACAACGTGTGCATAGGTTATATTGCTCATAATAAAGTGTTTTTGAGCTTACATATAAGCTGAAAGCAGACATGAGAGTAAAATGGTTACTGAGAAATGGTTTCGTTCATTTATGAATAGAAATTTTTCACGTCTGTTCGTATAGCTCATGCAACTAGCCTTTCAAGAGTAACAAGCTTCAATAAAACAAATAAATGTGGAATCTTTCTTTGATACTTGAGAATTGTTATTAGCAGACACGGCTATGACCCACAGGATGTGCATAATGTTGCCAAAACAGACGTTACGAAATTCCAAAAACCTGATATTGTTGCAAAACTTGGTATAAGGCTACTTCAACTGAACGAGGCACATTGTTAAATGTTTAACTTTCCCAGATGAAGGTTATGTTGAATTACGTTTAATATTACTTGAAATTAAAAGGGATCTAGACTGCTTTGCTGTATTTTTGAAATTGTCACAAGCGACCCCAAGCACTGTCACAACCGCCCCTGGGGTGGGGTCGGTTGTGACATTTTTTCCTTTTTTATTTAATTTGATCCTGCGAGTTAACTATTGTACTTAGGAAGACAATTTTAGTATTTATAAGCAGGCAAATGTACACTTAACATAAAAACAACTTTAAACCAGCTCACAGGCATTACTAAGGAATCTATGGGGGAGGAAATGAAAATTGTCACAACTGTCCCCAGTCTCCCCTACTTTCTATGTGATTTTTAACCCTTTAACGTCAGGTGTGCCGAATTCGGCACATACCTCCAGAATCATTTTGCGTCAGTTGCTAAATGAGTAATAGAACATTGTAACGTTTTTGGCACATTCGCATCTGCCGGCAGAAGTACAGTGCGTTTCGAAATGATAGGTCCACCAGTAAAAACGAAAGAAATGCTGGTAAAAAAGGTTGTATTGTGTACAAAGTACTATTTTATAAACTACATTACTTCATTCAATGTAAAATAGCTGATAAATAATTTACAAATAATATGAATAATGAGGAAAAATAAAATTAGATGAAACAGCTGTTTCAAAAAGATAGGTCCACTGAACCAAGCATCAAATAAATGTTGAATTAATAAGAAATATTTCTGATTTTTTTTTTCTGAATAAGCTCATAAATCCTATTTGGCATGGTTTCTACAAGTTTTTGTGAATAATTTGTCCCAATTTTTGACCATTCGGAGGAAATAGCCCTTTTTAAGTCTGCAGTACTGTTGTACTGCCTTCCGCCTGCTTACACAGCTCACCGCGAGTATACCCCACATGTTTTCTACTGGATTCAGGTCGGGGCTGCAAGGTGGATAATCGATAATATATACAACATTATCCAGAAATCATTCAAAAGTGGAATTGCTGAGTTCAGAGGAGCATTGTCTGGTTGGAACCAGAAGAATGGCCCCCCAATATGTTCTGATTGTGGAATAAAATATTGTTCAAACAGCTTGTTATAGCCATCAGTAGTCAAACGATTGTCTACAAATGCTGTATCAGTTTTTCCTTTCCCTCTGAATCGGGCACAAGCCATAACGGAACCACCTTCAACTTGCCTCTTCGAGAATATCTGTCTATCGTTACGCAGATCGTGCCAGTAATAATTCCAACCATCTGGACCATCCAGGTTGAATTCCTTTTCATCACTGAATATCACACGATGCCTATCTTGTTTCCAGGACATCACTTCCTGCGCAAATTTCAATCTCTTTTCTTTGTGCTTTTTAGTCAATTTCGGAGCCGCTTTTCTCTTCAAGTAAACTAAACTGCCAAACTTCTTTACCGCTCTGTGGACTGTAGATTTTGATACTGAAGAGTTTAGTTGTGTGGCCAAAGTGGATATGCTCATTATTTCCAGTTTTTAGGTCCCTTACGATAGTGCTTCCTTGTCGGAATGTCACTTTTGATGGGCGGCCAGATGATTTTTTACTGCTATAAGCATTTCTAAATAGCAAAAAATTATTTGCAACACTTTGCGATCTGTTTAAAAGCTTACCTATTTCTCTATTCGATTTTCCAGACTGTTTAAATGCATCAATTTTCCCCTGCTCAACCAGCGAAAGACTGCAATGGCAACCCGTTTTGTTTGACTACAAAGTGCTGCTCAAATCTGTTCAAATACCTCCACAGCAGCAAGCATAATCCCGTAGCAATACTAGGCAACGATACTTATGCAAATTTTTGGAAATGTATGTGGTTGGGGCAATATTTCTCAAGGCGGACCTATCTTTTTGAAACGGTCTGAAAATGAAAATTTGCATCAAATAAGAAGAAATGATTTATTTTTAAGGAATTTCATCAAACATAGTTATAACAATTACAGATATATAATCACGAGCATAAAAAGTGATTCTTAATCTTAATTAACAGTCGAAAATTAGAAAAATAAGGGTGGACCTATCATTTCGAGACGCACTGTAAGTCTAAAAAATAGGTAGGTGTGCTTCCTACGGTCTTCCTTGATTGAGATTTGGAAGGAAAAAATTATTTCCTTAGGTAAAAAAAATTGTTGTCCAGAAATTAAAAGTATTTTTTATCAAATGAATATGTAAATAAGTGAATGAACTAATAATGACGCAAAAAGCGAATAAACACACAAATGAATGAATGAATTAATTCATTAATTAATAGAAAAAATAAATGAGTAAATAAAATAATAATCAATAAGAAAACAAATGGATTAAAGAAAAAATAAGTAAATTAATAAAAACATGAATAAAAATGAAGAAATACATATGTTATTTAAAGAATGAATGAATAAGTAAGCGAAATGAGCTATTTCACTTTGCCCCATTCACTTTGCTTCTCGTGCACTTGACAGATTATACTGAACATTTAAAATCAAAACATGCCTAATATGAACTAAATAAATACACTTGACATCAGTAGATATCAATTAATACTTACAAAGATAATTTTAAGAACTTTATCATTAAAATTTTTTTGATAAACCGCGAAATATTACAATACGTGCATCAAATTTTGAAAGCGATTTGTTTTATTTTTTCCGTTCATTAGATCTATTTTTTTTTTTTTTTTTGACTAAAACCAGCTTTTTGTTTCGGAACTTAGTTAAAGTATTGCTAGATAGGAGGAAATGCAAACTATAAAAATATTTTTAAATTCCACTTAGCCCTACCTTCCCCTACAATCCACAAATCAATGAAAATTGACTATTTTATTGCTAAAATGATAACTAATAATTTGTATAAAATAAATACTAGTTTAAATGGAACTTAATGCTATTTTGGAGTTACTCAAGTATAGAATTTCAAATTCGTAATAAAATTTAAGACTGTAAAAGATCCACCAGACGTGATACTGGTACGGAAAAAGATCTTTTTGCTGGAATATCTGCAGACACTGATACGAATATCCGGCACTTCAGTAATGCTCTTTATTTGAAGGGTCCTTTTTATTTTTCTCGGGGCTGCAATCAAACACTTTCCTCAGAAATTGGGGGTGGGGTATAAGGGGCAGAAATATAGGGACCCCATACATGTACCCCTTTGGAATCAGGGGTGGGAGGGTTTAAACCCCTATTCCGAAGCGCGCCCTTTAGAAGCCAAGGTTGGGGCCTTCTTGGGGGGACCCAGTCCGTCCCTGCGTGTAACATCGGCAACGGCTTTTGTAACAAGTGAAACAAAAAATTCATAAAATTCCAGTTTTCAACAAACACGCTAAATTTTTTGAATGGTATCATACCTGATTAATGGAATTTTTTTTTTTTTCAAAATCCAGAAGATCAAAGGTGCAGTAGATTAACAGAATAGTAGCATTCCAAGAAAAGTAGCATTTCACAGCATTCCAAAAATCATGTCTTTTTTTTTG
Source organism: Uloborus plumipes (assembly GCA_038373865.1). Classification (NCBI taxonomy): domain Eukaryota; kingdom Metazoa; phylum Arthropoda; class Arachnida; order Araneae; family Uloboridae; genus Uloborus; species Uloborus plumipes. Next base: position 177,924 of record JAXGGA010000131.1, read on the forward strand.
TAACACCGCATTTTCTAGGCTTCCACTAATAATTTCAAGCTATTGTTAGGTGATAATTATGTTGGGTTTAAGCTTTATTATTCCCTGTTTTAATTTAAACTTCAGTAGCATTTATGAATAAAATATGAACAGCTGAGTTGGTGTGAACGTAACGACTCCATGTTTAGTGGGTTCGCATAGTTTTAGAAATTCTTTGTCTCTTTTGTTATTCAATAGATGGCAGCACTAGAAATAATCAAACGGGTATGGATAAAAAAAAGTTTTTTTTTTCCCCGTTTTTTCCCTGGTTGTTTATTTACACTCCGGAAAAGTTTCAGAATTCTATAATAAACTCTGAAATTAACCATAGTTATTCTGATGACATTTTCTCCCCCCTTCTTTTCTAGTATGTTTGAATGTAGTCTAACTTTGCTAATGCAATTTGTATGATAATATAATTTGCCTATAGATAAAAAAGATTGATTTTTTTTGCAAGAAAAAAGAAAATACATAGATTATATAAAAAACATCAATTAGCGGAACTTTGAGAGCTGGGAGATTTCATATCCGTTCAAAATTAAAAGTAAAATTTGACCCAAAAAGTATTTAATCACCCTTATTATAGGGATCTCTCATTCTGCTGATGCTAAAATTTCTGCATTACTTTTATTGCAAATTCTAAGCAGAAATAAACGCTATCAAGAACTGAAACTTCTTTAGCGAAGCCTATTAGAGAGAAATTTATATTTCCTTTTTATGAGAAAAATAACTGTAAGTTTAATCATTGAATTATTAGGTTTCTGCTGACTATGTGAACAAAATGTATAGTAAACTGAAACTCTAGTTTAAGTTTTGGTTCAGCTTTAGAATTCTAAACTGAAACCTTTACGCAGTTTTGGTTTGGGTTTGGATTGGATTGGAAACAATCAGAACTCAATACCTTTCAATTTTCATGAAGTTGCATTGCAAGGGAGGAAAACCACTTATTTTTCTTTCAAACAGCATTAATGATGTTTGAAAGTCATTAATTATCATCATTATTTTCATTTTAAAATGCAACCTAAAATAGAAAAGGTGCTTGTAATGAATAGACAAACCCTATCCAATATTAACCCATTTATGCCCAAGTTTTTTTTAACAATTTTTTTCAATTTTTATCTGCTTAAAACTCTTACTGGGAATGGTTTAAATCCTTTTTAGGCGGAAAATAGATCGCCGTTGCCATATTTATTAAGCTATTTAACGTCCTGTTTATGGACACTAGGCAGATATGTGCGCAAAATACGACTTTACTTGACTTTAATGCCTGCTGTAATGTTTACTTTTGCAAAGTAACATTATGGCAGGCATCTGTGATAAATTTTAAGTAAATCATTTCAAAATAATTTAATTTTATGAAAAATAAGCACACAAAAAAAAACTTACTTTCTGTGGCTACCCATGCTGGATCGTTGCTTGACTGATTTGTCTGGAAATAGCTGTTAATAAATAAACTCTGATGTGCAACTAGTGGCTCTATCTGGTTTTCTCAAGAAGGACTATTTAACTTGTGAAAAACAGCTTTAGTAAAATGATATACCCATTACAGGTTTTATATGCAGTAACTAACAAGCGTCCCGTTGGTGTTTGACCAAGAAAGTTATCAGTTATAAAACAGAAAGGCTAATTGTTTTGCTAGTAAATCTTATCTTTGTGTGCATTTCTGTCAAAAAGAAAAAGAAGGTGTTTGTATTGCTCATATTTTTGAATGCATAACCCTTATAAACTCATATTTGTGAAAATTGCAACACCACGAAGGAATCGTCATAATTGAATGAAATTTAATACACAGCTGAGTGATAATGGTACAAATAAATGATTAAACTTAGAAAGAGCCAACAAACAATAAAAAAAATATTGAAATTAGTGGCGGCATATCCGGGGAATACGCTGACCAGGGAAGAAGCTGTACCTGCCGCGATGCAAGGAAGGATTGAACAGTCTTAAGCGACATGAGGGGGGAATAAAGGAGTCCTTGTGCGCAGTCCACGCTGCAGCAGACGTCTACAAATTGATGAAGCACGCAATGAAACACCTGTAACTGTTGACCACTGTGCTGCCGGCCAATTGTCTAGAACAGGGGTGGCCAACCTTTTTAGGGAGAGTGCCACTATCTGGAGAGAAAAAGCTCAGCGTGCCATTGTATTTTTCCAAAAAACTAAATTTTTTTAAAAAGTTAAAAATAGATTTTAGGTTGGCTGACTATGTAATTCTTACTCAAATGAAAAAAAAATTCTCGTAAATCTGAGCAATTGAAATCTGAATGATAATAAAGATACTGCAAGTCCAAACTTAAGAGTTATCGTTAATAAATATTTTTATAAGTTCTGTCAGTTGGCTTATGCTTAAAAAAGCAACAAATAACATCAAACATTCTATTCTAAAAATTAAACAGTCTGTACTTTTAGGTGGTTTATGAGTCTGTATCTTCTTTACCAAGTCTTTAATTTTAGGATTAGTTCTTGAAAATTCTAAGAAGTTTAAGTTTTTTAAGTGCTATCAATTAATATTCAACGGTATTTAGATTTTTCTGCATTCGTAATGAAAATATTTGTTTATAAACGTATTTTGAACCAATTCTACAACAGCATCAGACGGATAAAGTGGGTAAATGCGAAAAAAGTTTTGTTGGTACAAATTTCCAAATGTCTATATAACGTGGATAACTTTCTGTTGAAGTAAGCTCTAATGTTTGATTACCAATGCAAAAGGTCAGTAATTCTGATTTGGATTTTAAAAGAATAACAAGTAGTGTCTTGCAGAATTTGAAAAGCTCAGTATTTTTTTTTTGGATCCCGAAAATCATCAAACCTAGCACTGAATGTATACTTAAAATAGGTGTAAAATTTTCTCCAGCATATATCATTGGAATATTATTAAATTTAATGTTTTATTCTTTTCTCTCCAAAGCAGACGAAAAGAAGCTGAAGTTTCATCATAAAAGAATGTAGATGGCCTATACTCGTTTAGGAAACTTTTTTCGCACAATCTTAAATTTAAATTACTTAAGCGCCGGATAGTAAGAGATGACATAGCTAAATTCATTTGCTATTCTTCATTCCTAAGTAGCATGTCCTCATTGCTTTAATTCCAGACATTTTAAAAAACACACTCCCTAAAATTCTAAAATCTTATAACTACTTTCCTTTGGACAACTATTGCACATTTCAATGAAGGAGTAACTTGCCATGCTCTCCCCTTTCTCCTGGGAAAAGTTCACAAAACATTTAGATCTCTAATTCTTAGTTTGTTAATACCGTGAACTCTACAGAGTCACCAACAGAGAAAGCTCTCATTCTTTGGCTAGGAGTTTGTGATAAATAATTCGATGATACTTTTGAAGTTTTTTTCCCAAATTATTTTCAAGTAATGTAACAAAAGTATTTAAGGATCTTCATTTGTGCAACCATACCGAATTTTGTCCAATCTGGTTTCTGAATTTTAGTTGCAGAGTTAACTTTCTAAAAAAATTCATTACCCGTAGCTGAAACTTTAGCGCAAAGCAAGAATTTATTCAAAAAAATTGACATTTTTTATCGCGCAACGCATGACTATGCTTTATCGAAGCAATGTCTGTAGCGTCACAGCTTTCGTTGGATGTCCGAAGCTAACGCTAAGTACTTGGCAATCTTGTAGTCAAGACAATTTGTAAGCCAGCCTCCTGACACTTAATCGTCATAATATCATTATATTTATCAGTTTGAAAGTTTTAGTTTTTATCAATATTTTTGAGATAGACATGTTTTCTTCAATTTTGGAATTTTTTCAAAAGGTCTTCGCGTGCCACTGTTACTGCTCTGCCGTGCCACATTGTGGCACGCGTGCCGCGGGTTGGCCACCCATGGTCTAGAAGAAGCTGTACGGTCCGTCAGCACTATGCGGATCAGGTGTCTTTCATCGCGCGCTGACGTCACATTTCGGGGTCCACTCCCGGATTTTCGAGTTGTCCGACACTCGTCCGTCCACTGCTTCCAAACACGCATCACTGTGCTGCTGTTACGCTGCACACGAGCAGTTACTTCACGATGAGACAATCCAGCTTCACGAAGGCCAATGATCCTCCCCCGTTCAAACTCCGTAAGTTGTTGAAACTTTGTTCTTTTTCGTCGAAGAGGCATAAACAACATCTGAGCTAACGTTTATCACAAGCAGATAACCACCTATAACCATACACGCCTTGCTGCAGCCGTCTATTTATTCGGATAAATCCGGCGTTCAGAGGGCGCTGACCCTACTTTGCATTTGAAAATTTCAGTCCATTAGCGCAAGTCCTTCATGGTGTTGCAATTTTCACAAACATGAGTTTATGTTCCAAGAAAAGCAGAACTACTAAGAAACTCTATTTTATTTAAAAAAGAAAAATCCTTTTTCCCAATTTTTCCAGAAAAAATCTCCAGTCATTTCAGCATAAAAAGGGGTTTACTACAAAATTTAAAAATATATATATATATCGACAGAAACATGTGAAATAAAGTAACTGAAAGCCGTTTGACAAAAAAAATCTAACTTTTTTTTATTGAGTTACGGCGAGTCGAAAACAAACAAGTCAATGTGTTTTTTCAAAATTCTATGGTTTACTAAATGCCGTATGTTTTTGGAATTAGAGAAAGGGACTTAGAAAGATGCAATATCTTGTCTTAGGCTCAATACAATTTTAGAAAAGTATTTTTCATATGTTTTATTATTAATATTGTTATCATTATTCTATTCTTTTGACACCTTCTAAAGGATAAAGTGACTGTAATTTGCGCTTATAAATCTTTATTTAGGTGGAAATTTAATTTTAGCACTAAAATCTAAAATGTCATTGCTGTTCAATGTACATACTCAGAATTTCTGTCTATACGTCATCAAAGTTGGCCCATAATTTCGTTTTCAAGATTGATTTCAAAAAACTAACCGGTACATAACCCCCGAGCCCCCCCTCAACCGGCATCCTCAAAGGTCGTCTGAAGTTGCCTCTTTGGAAAGTAAATAAAAAAAATGGATTAAAAGTCTATAAGCCTCCATCTCTTCCTCTAATGTTATCAAAGATGATCTGCAAATTCGTTTTTACCCCTTATACTTCGGAACATTTCCGTGCGAAGGCGGCAAATTTTCCTGTACCTAGCATCATCAAGTTCGTCTAAAATTGCATTATTTGGAACTTCTATTTTTAAAAGTTTGAGGGGCAGTCCCGAATCCAACAAAATTAAATTTGTTTTTTACAAATCTGCAAGTACTTAGAAATATTGCATGCAAAAACTATGTTTAGAAGTTTAAAACTTTTTAAAAATAGGTTCGAGTTACGCTGATTTTTTTTCTCCGGATTTTTCTTTTATTTCCTTTATTTTTCAGGATTCAGGACCCTAGATTTCATGCCCAGAAGCATATTTTTTTCAGCAGTTGGGGACGCAGGTTTAAGTCCTTCAAAACAGTCTGCAAGATAAACCAACTATAGAGTAATCCTAAAATATAAATTAGCACCGAGAGACACTTAAAAATGAGATAATGAACTTGAAAAGTACTAATCTACCCAGTCAAAGCAGAAAATATGGCTCAAATATTCGTTCGCTGAAATTTCAGTTTTTTTTTCTTAATCCTCCCCCCCCCCCCCTTACACACAAACTAGGAATAATCTGCAGCCTTTTTAAATACCTGCGATGAACGGAGCAGAATTGAGCTGTTTCTGTTACCGGGAAATTTATATTTTTGAAAGATATCGGATTAAATGCTTAAGTTGTGCATAATCAATAGAAAAATCCATTACTTTTCTCATATTTTACAATTTAGAATTTGTTGTCGTGGTTTCAATTCTGTTTGAAGTATAAAACTATTAGATTCGCTCAACTGAAGTTAAAAGAAAATCCTTAAAAGGAATAATACGTGAAGTACTTTTTCGCATTTTTGCAACTTTTTAAAAAACACTTATTAAATATATTTAAAAAAAAAAAGAAAAGGAAAAGAATGAAAAAGCATCATCGATATTGTTCATTCTGCTGAAAATTTTCATAAGTTTCTGCTTACGAAATTCCCTCCCCCTTTTTTTTCAAAACATTTCAAGTGAAAACAAGTGAAAATACATGACAAACAGGAGACAGTAAATTCAGCAACATTTTTGTAAAGAGGGCGTCATCAAATATTTTACGGGAGGATCCTCATGCAACTGTTAGCGCCGTCATAAATTTTTACATTGAATTGTCTTTCTGAACGAAAATATAGAGAAATAGAATCAGAAGCAGAAGTATAATAACCTCTTTAGGACAGTTTTAGCGATAGGTGAATTGGACAGTAAAAGATATAGAACGAACACTGTTAAAACTTCTGGTTGCGATTGGCACCTGTCAGGGGTTAAACTCGTGTAGCACCAGCGGCACCCAGGAGGGAGCCAGGATTTCACCCGTAGCTTGGGTGAAAAACTGGCACCCTCAATCCAACGTACTCGGCGGGGTGAAAAATGGAACCGTAGGAGAGAATAATGGCCCCATCGCTGTTCTCTATTGCCGATCCCATCCCCTCCTAAGCTGTATGTGTTTTTGTTTGAAATTGTTTGAATTGTTTAGCTTTATTTGCTTTTTTCTCCAAGTCTTTGCACATTTTTCACATTGAATTCTGATTTTAAAACGATTGAAACTTGTACTTTAAGGCATTTTCTCACAGTTCAGACTTTCCAACATAGCTTTAAAAAATTCATGACTTCAATTCATCTGTCCGTGCTCTAACTCTCGTATATATATTCACTAGATCACTCAGCAATTTTAAAATGTTATTAACGTTTACTATAACATTATTTCTACTAAAAATGAAGTGGGGAGGTCAATTGTTGAATCACTTTTACGAAAAGCCAAAAATATTCAGTTGCATTACGATCACTGAATAATCAAGTCGTTTCATAAACATCAAAATTTTAACCAAGACAAAATATAAAGAAAACAAATATAAAGAAAAGTTCACGAAATGAGTCATGACATTCGAGTGTTTATAATAAATAATAGTGGGAGAGAGAGAGATTTCTTTTTTCAATGTTCTGTCTACGCAGTTATCGTTACGAAACAGCTATATTATTTCGGCCACTTAACTGCTTCGCATCGTTATAAATAAATATTTTTTGCGGAAAATCCGCTAGATTCCTGACAATATAAGCAAACAGCACTTATTATATTCAGAAAATGAGACAGTAAAGTTTAAAATGTAATAATTTCTAAAACTTTCTAATTGCTAGTTGAATCGTTTTTTTTTTTTTTTTCGTTTTGTTTTCTTTTCTTTTCTTTTATATCAGCTAGTTTAAGCATTTTGATCAGTAAATACTGTTTATCTAGTATTCATGAAAATACCGGTACATATTTTTAAAGTAATGTTGATGCATGATTGAAAATACAAGACCTAACAATGTTATTGCAATAAGCTGAACTAATACGCAGTAGTCAACTGAAACAATTCTAAACGTGTTGGAAAGTTCGAATAGTAAACTATGATAAAATGCATATAGTACTTACGCGAGGATTTGAAGATAATGTGAGACCAAATAATGTGAGTAAATCCAGTTGTGTTTATCCAATGTGAAAGATGAAGAAATTTTGTTTCGATGCAACGTACCGTCCGCTATTAAAAATGGATGGAAATAAGTCAGCGCGCATGCTCTATTATCTACGTTCTGCTATTGGTGGATTTAATGGCACCCTCGGTCTTCGGAAGCACTGTTCACCCAGGTAGGTGCCAAAGGGCATCGAATCCCTACTTTGGCTCCCTGATGGCACCCTTCGACACCGTATTTTCACACTATGTTGATTAAAGTCGCCCGTTTGGAGCCCCTCGTTTTTACAGTGAACACTGTTGTTCAAACTTCAGAGTTGTGTTTGGCCATTGCTAAGGTTAAGGAGAAACTTTGAGGAAGTGGTGAATTTATCTGAAACAAAAGGGAGAGGGTTGTACCACTTGCAACAGTACCCTTTGAGCCCCCCCCCCCTTTAAATCCCTTATAGACCACTGCTTCGAGACAAGGAGTGCCAGTTTTATTTATTATTTCATCATCTGTCCAGTCCGAGCAGGTCTTACGCCATTGAGAGTTCTTACACCATAAATGATTTTAGGAGCAGGTGGGTGGTCGGAAAAAGGGAAGTCAATTGTTGAATTGAGGGATTGGATTTTCATACGTTTGAACGAGTTTTGTTACTAGGAGAAAAATAATAGGGAAGTTTCAATTGATGAAATATTCCCAATTTGACTACTAGATATTGTTAAGAGACCTACAAAACACAAAAATTCACTATCGCCGAATTTTAAAACACAATGCTTGATTTTTAATGAATTTTTAAAAAACCAACTCGCAAAAGAAGCACACCTTGAGAAAAGAAACTAGTAATGCTAAGTTAACCAAATCAGTTCAGCCGTTAACATTAAATTGCATTACAGCGAAACGAGTTTTAATTGCTGAAGTGTTTTTTTCTTTCAGTTATCAATTAGTTTAAGCCTATTAATTCACTATGGAGATTAGATTCGTCAGAAGGTAATCCAATAACCTGCCACAGGTGTCAGCGATGATGATTTTAAACTTTTTGAAGTCAGAACCATATTCAAACCTTTAGAAAGGCATTACTTGGCGACTTCTACCCTTTTCCGGCTGCCCGCTGAAACAGCTTCATGAAAGCACGACAAATCGGTTTCCTTCCTGGCTGATACGTAGTTTCTCGTTCCAGTATTGGCGCTTTGTCGGAAAATCCATCAGCCATCTGACGTCACCGTCTTTAAAAATTCTTTGAAAAAAAAAACGACTTGTCGCGTCGGAAATTTTTTTCACCGATGATGTTCAAGTGTGTTGTTCTATCATATAAAAATTAAATTAAAAAATCGAAAACTTCCCTATTGCTCGGATAACGATGCCATGAAGTGCAAAAAGCCAACCGGGGGGAAACTGATTAAACTCAGATGGCCCATTAAGTGCAACAGATAAGGAAGTTTTTGTTATTTTAGTTCAATTTGTAATTCTAATTCAGTTTTGGTACAGAAATGAAAGTCCTGATTATTATCACTATTATTGTTTTTTTTTTTTTTGAAAATTATTCCAAAATATTGAGGGTGGACTTTTGATCAGTCCAAAGTACTAGGGGGGGGGGACATGTCCTTCCTGTCCCACCCGTCAACGACGCCCGTGAAATATTTGATAAAGAAGTCCAAAATACTTAGTTTTTACGCACGATGTTATGCTTTATGTATTGCTCGAATATTTATATTTTTCCCAAAAATTATTTATAGAGGAAAAAAAAGCATCTATTCAAGATAAATCAAGTGGTTGGGAGAAAAGAAAAGAGACATTTAGTAGGAAGGAACCTGCATGTTTCAGTAAATATATGCATGCATGTGTGATATTGTCACACAAGAATATGATTAAACAGAAAAAAGATTTAATTCGAAGAGAATGTTTTTTTTTTTTTTTTTTTTTTTTTTGTGAATGAGAAGCGTATTTAAAATTTAATAAACGATTCTGACACAATGAGTGTTGTACTTTTTGAATATATTGGGTCATTTAAAAAGTCTCCGAGCTTTTTTCGTAAGTTTTTGAGTAAGAATTTTTTTATTTGAAAATTAATTTTAATCTAAGTGCATATGCTCATTATTATTTATGACCTTTGGCTATTCCCTCGGTAGCTGCATAATTTCATTGGTGTAAAGCTTCTGAGATTTATCGGCGAAAAACTTAGCCAAGTGATTTTCAGCGACTGTTCAGTTATCCAATTTTTTGCCATCAAAAGAATTTTTCAGAGACTGAAACTAATGATAATCAAAATTAGCAAGGTCCGACCTATACGTTAGATGCACCAAAAGCTCATAACCAAGTTTCTTCGATTTATTCTAAGTCATCAAAGATGAGTGCGGCTTAGCATTATCATGGTGGAACACAACTCCTTTTCTGTTGGCCAATTCTGGTAGCATTTTCTTGATTGCTTCATTGAAACAGTTGAGTTATGCACAATAGAGGACAGAATTTACTGTTGCGCCAGATTGTATCAGTTCATTATGAGCAATGCCCTTCCATTTCTACGAAACACCTTTTTACCGTCAATCCTGGATTTGAAGTCGTTTGTGGTGGGTCACAGCCCTTTACCGAGATCGCATGCATTTCATTGTCTCGTATCTAATCCATTTTTCATCTCCTGTAATAATTTGCTTCAAAAAGATTCGATTTCGGATCTCCTTAGAAGCGTTTTACTGATGGTAGCTCTGTCGATCAATTTTTTTTTCGGTAATTCTTGTGTCATCCAAACATGGAGCTTCTTTGAAGAACCTGTTCTCTTCAGAGGATCCCAAACTGTTATGTGGTTGATGTTAAGTGTCTCCTCCATCTTTTAAGAGCTTACGCGTTGGTCCCGCTAAATCAGTTGAAAAACTTCATCGACTTTTTCAGTGAATAGCCGACCAGAGAGATGTGCATCTTTGACATCGAAATTTCCAAAACGGAATAGAGTACACCTCTTTTGATTACGGCGTTCACGCATTGCATCCTTACATAACATTTTTAAAAAACATCGGCCGTTCTTGTTGCGTTCTTATCTTTTTTTGCAGTGAAAAAGCATTACCTATCGTATTTTTCAGATATTTCAGTCATTTTTAAAGCGCTATAACTTTTTACTCGATTGGCGAAATACTTAAACGTAGTCACAAAAAGGTAGCCTGAAATGGCACCTTTCAAACTAATACTTATATAACGCAATTGGATTAGTGTTGCTCGAAATATATACGTCAAACCTTCTGGTTAGAAAAAGCGCGAGGACTTTTTAAATGACACAATACTTGTTTGCAAGACTAAGGCAAGTAACTGTTAAGTGAGCTATTAAAACGTCATTAAGCAATCGCTCGCCAGCGACAATATTGGAACGTTTTTGATTTTTGAAAACATGTAATAGTTATAGATATAAAATCTTAATTAAATGCTTTCTCTTGCTACAATGCTAACTCGCACTATGCTAGTTTACATAACTGGGGCTTGGTGGTATACAAGCAGGGTTCCCAGATTTAAGAACTGTAAATACGGGACAGCCCTACGGGAAAGGGGATTGGGAGAGGAAGTCTAAAGGTTGAATTTTTACAACCTTGACTTTAATATCAAACCTTTGTTACAAATATACATGAAGAAAAAAAAACAATTATCATATAAACAAAAACTGCATTTTTTACCAATGCATAGTAATTTTTCTTCGAGGATGTTAAGGGAAATGTTTAACATCAACTATTGTGTAAGTTCGTATTTCCCTGTTATTAACTCCCTTTTTCCTGACGCAGACCCGTCATTTCGAACTTTGCCAGGGGTGCAAAGGGTACATATTCAATGCAAATTTTCCAAAAAACAGAAAAAGCCATACACATTTATATGTAAATACATTAATTTCCGAAACCGGAGGGGGGGATTGAACCCCGTCCTGATTCCCCAAATGACGGGCCTGTCTTGACGTGACGGATATAATAGTCGTTTCTATTGATGACTAAGGTTTAGTATGTACTTTTTCAAAAAGCTAGACGTACCAGTGGGGAAATTGGAATATGTGCAAAATAATTTTAATGAGTCATTAACAAAAATTTTGATTACAACTGAGGAGACATAGATTAACGGCTTGAACTAACTATAAGAAGTTAGCCTATTAAAACAAATAAAAAATCAATTTTCAATATCTTTAGGGGGGGGGGCACTATAGTTTTTTCAATATGACATAATTATTATTCTAATATACAGGTAATGTCGGAAAATTATCTTCCTCTCTCTCTCTCTTTTTTTAAAATCAATTTGCTACTTGAGTTTACTTCTGTAATAACTCTTTCTAAGTTTGGCCGTGTCTTTAATTTGCCATAAAGCTCATTGCAATTTACATTACTGCCGTTCATTGTGAAAATTATGTATCTTCATATTTTCAAAATGCGTATTTGTTTGCTAAATAGAATAACATTTAGTTACTTTTTTTAGTATAAAAGAAAAGCAAAGAAATGCTCAAAAGATAAATATCTAGTGACTAATAGTAACTGAACACTTATATTTCTTTCATAAGGAAAAATTTGAGAAGGGCGTTATAATAAGGTACAATAAAATCATTTACAAGGAGCTACCCAATTTTGCAATGAACGACATCATTGTTGAATTTACTGTCACAATGATTCCTTCCGTAACTGAATAGAACATTACACTTCAGAACAGAGAAACATTATGATTAAATAGATTTTCTTATCACTCTATTTCTCATTTTTTATCTTACTTTATTTTTTCTAAAAATGTTTCGTTTTGTAAAATGTTACCTCTAACTTAGAATACGGGACTTTAGCCGTCCCGTATCAAGGTTCCCCGGGACGCGGGACAATTTTTCGAAAAACGGGACTGTCCCTTGAAATTCGGGACGTCTGGCAACCCTGTATACAAGCGATATAATCCAACTTGACAAATATTTAAAGTCTCACAATTTAGAACAAAAGTTTTCAAACTGAAATTCTACGTCAGGGGTGGCCAACCATTTTAGGGACCAACCATTTTATTTGATTACCAATGCAAAAGGTCAATAATTCTGATTTGAATTTCAGAAGGGTAACAAGTATCTTGCAGAGAAACAGACAAAGAATTTAAAAAGATCAGCATTTTTTATGATCCTGAAAATCATCAAACCTAACACTGAATGTATACTTAAAATAGGTGTAAAATTTTCTCCATATATCATTGGAAATTTTTTAAATTTGAGTGGATACTTTTAACATTAAATTTAATGCTTTATTCTTTTTTCTCCAAAGTAGAGAGAAAGATACATAAAAGAATATAGATTTCCTATACAGGTTTAGGAAACTTTTTTTGTACTATCTTAAATTTAAATTACTTAAACGCCGGATAATGAGAGATGACATAGCTAAATTCATTTGCTATTCTTCATTCCTAACTAGCAAGTAATCATTGCTTTCCTTCAAAACATTTTAAAAAACACACTCACTAACATTCTAAAATCTCATGACTATTTTTAATTTGGATAGCTGTTGCACATTTCAATGAAGGAGTAACTTGCGATGTTCTCCTCGTTTTTGTTCTGGGAAAAGTTCACAAAACATTCAGAGCTTGTAGTAAACTCTACAGGGTCACCAGCAGAGAAAAAGTCTTATTCTTTGGCAAGGAGTTTGTGATAAATAATTCGATGATACTTTTGAAGTTTTTTTTCCAAATTATTTTCAAGTAATGTAACAAAAACAATTTAAGGATCCTCATTTGTGCAACCATACCGAATTTTATCCTATCTGGTTTCATAATTTTACTTGCAGAGTTAACTTTTTAAAAAAAATTTCATCATCCTTAGCTAAAACTATTGCAGATCAAGAATCCATTCTGCAGCATCGAAAGTTTCATTCGTGTCAAGCACAAATATTCTTTACAAAGCATTGTCTGTAGCGTCACAGCTTTCGTTGGATGTCCGAAGCTATCGCTAGTACTTTGTAATATTGTAGTTAAGACAATTTGTAAGCCAGCCTCCTGAGACACTTAATCGTCATAATATCATTATATTTATCAGTTCAAGGGTTTCAGTTTTTTTCAAAATTTTGAGATCGACATTTTTTCCTCAAATTTGGCATTTTTTCAAAAAATCCTCGCGTGCCACTGTTACTGTTCTGCCGTGCCACATTGTGGCACGCGTGCAGCGGGTTGGCCACCCATGTTCTACGTCATTAATTTTGACTACAAAAACTAATCAGTGACAGTGACATTTTAAATGTTTTGCGTGAATTGTGGCATACTCAGCTAATCAGGTGTAAATCAGCTAAAGTAATATGTTGCGGAAAACCTTGATTTTCTCCGATGATGTTTTTATGAGATGTCCCCCTTTTTGCCGAAAAGCAAAATTATCTTGAAAATGACAAACTTGGAGTAAAAATCCTTAGTTTCTAGCAGACGAAACGAGTTCGCAAGTCTAGATAAAAGATAAACTTGCCAAACCTGTATAAAAAATATTCGAAGGACAGTCAGATTTTTAAATGCAAACGTAATGTCAGATCCGGCATGCAGGCATAAAAGCCGAATCTACCTATTTGAGTTAAAGCGACCGTTTAAAAGAGAAAAAAAAAGAAGAAAGATTATGAAATGTATTGCAGTTTTGGTCAATAGCATGACAACTATTTGATGTTATTTATTTTACTCTTGAAAAATGCCGCGCTATGATTTAAATGAAATTTGCATTTCTGTGTTACGGTTCCGCTAGCTTTAACTTTTCCGGGTAAACTTTTACAATACTGAAACCCAGCCATCAGGTCCTTGCAACGGTGACATGTCTCGTCTGAACATCATTTTAATTTTTTGTTAAGATTCTTCGTGGAAGGTTCCGTGACCAACACAATCTAAGCACGTTCTATTTGCTACTCACGAAAGAAAAGTGAGTTGTTTCAATACTGTGAAACAAATATTATAATTTCTTTTTCGGAAACTACGGCATTTTAATTCTTTGTAGTGTTATTAATTTTCTTTTATTTATCACAAAGCTTGAGGGAAAAAATACTTTTTGACATCTTGGAACTATGCTTAGGAAAAATCAAAGTTGTGTGTGTTTTTTTTTTTTTTTTTGATGTGGACTAAGTGCTCATGTAATTTGTAAAACCAAGAAAAACAAAAAGCTATGTTATCATTTTAATCGCACACATTAATAAGTTTTCTTTTCTAAAATGTTGATTACGAACTACCAATGAAATTAAACAGCGGTTCCCAACCTTTCTCCGTTGCAAATAGCTTTCATTATCTGGAAGAAATTGGTGAACCCGTTGCAAAATAAATAAATAAATAAAAAAAATAAGAAAGAAAGGAGATATATTTTGGGGGGAAAATATTTACTTCGTGGTTCCCAATTACTTACAGGTAACAAAGACATTTTTCTTCTTTTTTTGCAAACGAACCAAATAGGTTATAATCAAAGTTAATTATTTTTTAAAGTTCCGAAATATATATATATATATATATATATATATATATATATATATATTACAAGAGTACGTTTCTGAACACATTAAATGAATTTCTTTTTAATATGAAACACAAATTTTGTTGGGTTATTTTATTTCATAGCAATTTTTTTACCGTAGACGTATCCGTCATATTGTAGCAAGTTTTGACTACGCTAGTTTTCTGCGGAAATTTTTTTATTTATTGATAGTCTTCTTTTGATATTATTGGTTATTAACAATTCCATCTCTATTGTATCAGTAACGCTCGAAGTAAATTGTGGTTAAATTAATTCGAAAATTACAGTAGCAAACAGTGGCGTGATCACACTTAATCTATAAAATTACGGTACAACACAAGAGAAGCACGGGAGCGCTTTGCAATGATCAAATCATAATACACTGAACACTGGTGGTCAAAATTATAAGGACAACTGAAAATTGTACAGGAAAACATTATTTCTAAACTAAATTGAATGAAATTTTTCATAAAATGCTTTTTTCTGCTAAAAACATTGTGGAGTATGCAACATTTGAGAATAAAAAATATGCATGATTTTTTTCATGATTAATAAAAAAGTTCATTTTTAAACTTGGACAAAATTATAAGGACAATTAATGTTTCGGCTTCACACCTGCAAATAATTAATAATTTTCGCCTTTTTCAACTACTTTTATCAATATTGATGTCATGGAGTTTGACAATAACTTCAGAATATTTTTGGAACTTTTTTTTTTCCCCAAGTTTTTCGATAGAAGTTTCTGCTTATTTTGATTTTGGATGCTATTATTGTAAATTTCATGAGCTGGAATACCACACAGATTTTCCACAGGATTTATATTTTCGCAAGCCAGTCAAGTAGTTTTACGAAATTAGATTGAAACCAAGATTTTGAAGTTGGAGAAACATGCAGCGAAGCATTATCCTGCTGAAATAATTAATCCCCGCTCGTAACTAGCGGTCCATTTGGTACAAGATTATCTCCCAGTACATCAATATAGCTCTCAAGAATTCATTCTGTCTTCATAGAAAAACTATGGGAGTAGTTCTATCTTATGCAAAACCTCCCCATACCGTCAATGAACCACCTTAAAATGTACGCTTTGAAAAATTTTCTTTTTCTTTACGGGGATCATGCCACAGAAGAAGTGTAAAACCACAACAGAAGTAGTGTAAAACGTCTGGTCCATCCAATGTACACCTTTTCTCGTCAGAAAAGACAACAGCATCCCATCCCCCCCCCCCCCATAGTGCTGTACTTTTTGGCGAACTGCAAGCCCAATCTTTTTTGAATTTTTGTAAGAGGCTGTCGTGACTTCAGTTTTCCATAATGAAACTTTTTTACGTTTTGTAAAACACGTCGGACAGTTCGACTATTACACCATAAGTTTAATTTCTGCCGATGTCCGTTTTAAGAAGCAAGCTGGCCTTATTGTGATTCTTTTTACAGCATCAGAAGCAGAAGCTGACCTACCTATTCGCCTCTGCTCTCCATATTTGCCGGGGTTTTTAAGGAAATTATAAATAACCGCTTTTGATCTATTCAGCTTCGTTGCAATTCGACGTGCAGTTAGGGCCCTGCTCCACATCAGCGGAAAACGCTACCGAAACCGAAGGCAGAAACCGAAAATCCGGGTACTTTCCATAGAAACACTATGTAATCCATTTTACGTTTCTGCTTTACGTCAATGTGGAACAGGGCCCTTAGTCCTGAAGTTTTAAGCGCAACCACTTTTCATTTCTCAAACTCCGAAAGTTTAGCCTAGTGGCATTACTGCAAAAATAGAATGCGACGATACCAATGGACCTTATTCATGTGACGTCATTGCGGGTATTTACCGAGCCTAGCAGACGAAATTTAAGATTTGGAACCAATCAGGATTGTGGAAACTGGATGTAAATACCCGCAAACGAAGCCCGTTGCCAAACCGTGAATAAGGTCCATTGCTTACTAAGCATTTATATTGTTAAGTAGTCCCTTGCGCAGAGCAAAAAACATGCAGATTTTGCTTTTCAGAACTCAAAAATATAGTTGTCCTTATAATTTTGCCCAAGTCTTATGGCTGTCTAAATTCAAAATGCATTTTTTGAATATGAATTTATCATATATTTACATCAAAACTGATTAAAATTTTCTTTATTTACCAGTAGTTTCCTGCCATAAAATTTGCTTAATGTTTCAGGCAACGTTAGTCAAGATTTGGCGATTTTCCCTTTGTCCTTATACACAGTCCAGTCACATTAATGTAACCACCTGTCAAAAGATTGAAAAACCACCTTTCGCAGAGCGGACTGCTGCGAGACGTGCAAGAAGAGATTTATTTAGGGCCCTGAAGGTGTTCATTGGTAGTTTGAGCCATGCTGACTCCAATGCTGTGGCCAGCTGGGCTAGATTACGCGGATGAGGATCCATGGAGCGAATAACCCGATCGAGATAGTCCTACATATTCTCGATTCTGTTTGAATCAGGAGAGTTTTCTGGCCAGGGAAGAAGGGTAAACTCACTATGGTGCTCTTCGAACCACGCACGTACACTGGCAGCTGTATGGCACTTCGCATTGTCCTGCTGGTAGATGCCATCATCCTGAGGAAAAACAATGCACATATAGGGGTGGACATGGTCCGCAAAGACAGATGCGTATTTGTATTAATTCATCGTGCCTTCCACAATGATGAGTGAGCCCAGCGAATGCCAGGAAAACATTCCCCAGCCCATAATGCTCCCGTCTCCAGCTTGGACCGTTCCGGCAATGGTTGAGGGTGTTTGGCTTCAGAGGTTTCACGCCTTATACGCCAGCGTCCATGTGCCCGATGGAGCATAAAACGCGATTCATCAGTAAATACTACCTGTTGTCACTCAATAAACGTCCAGCTGCGGTAGGGGAGAGGGGGGCACATGTAAACAGGGGCACATGTGAACAAACGATATTTTACCCAGTTAACGTGAAGAGAAAAATCTGAAAAAAATTTATGTCGATGGTAACTCAAGTACTATATCCTGCATGAAATTTCAAAAATCTAAATCATTTTGTTTTTTAGTTATCAAAGATCTTATGTTTTGGAAAGTGCCAATATACTTTTATGTTCTATTTCTCCGAGTAAAAACACATCCAAAACTATTTTTTTTGTAATTTGAACTTTATTCGTCTTAAAGTGGCATTAATTAGGAAAGTTTTCATGCACTATTTTTTTTTTTAATTGAAGAAAAAAATATAGTTTTTTACCAAATTAGGCCTGAGTTGAGATAAGGGGCACATGTGAACACTTTATGTAGGGGCAGATGTGAACAGTTCATCTGTGCCCCATAATGGTATTTAGTTATTTTAATTTTAAAAAATAGTTGTTTTTTTTACATATTGAATAGTTTAATTAATAAATACTGAATAATTAAAAGTTTCAATACTCAATATTTAATTGAAATTTGCAAGAGTTGCAAAGAAAAGAAAGTTAAACTTGCTAAACTGTTGAAAAAGGAACAGTTGTAGTAAGTTGT
The DNA here is from genome assembly GCA_038373865.1 of Uloborus plumipes. Taxonomy (NCBI): domain Eukaryota; kingdom Metazoa; phylum Arthropoda; class Arachnida; order Araneae; family Uloboridae; genus Uloborus; species Uloborus plumipes. Next base: position 196,355 of record JAXGGA010000131.1, read on the forward strand.
AGTAGTTAAAAGTTGTAGTAAGTGACGCCGAGTCCGATATTAGTTTTAAAGACCGCAACTATTAAGAAATTTGTGCTGAAGTCAACCTTGCACCAGAAAATGTAGCTGTGAATGACTTTGTCCTCGTAGAATTCACTACCAAAAAAAAAAACAAAAACAAAATTCACTATGAATGAAACTTTTATGTTTCCAAAAGCAGATGATACATCGATGGTAAGCACTCTAATGATATTCTGCTAAAATTACCACCACCTTCAGTTTTAGGTGGCACATGTCCAGCTGCATCTTCTGTTTCTTTTTCTGTAAAACTTGAAGGCTACAATGTTCGTTGAATTGAGTCAATTAATCACATTGAATAACTAACTTGATATTTTCATTGTAAGTGTTTGTTAATGTGTAACAAGCAGTATACCTAAAAATATGCTTAGGTGTATTTTATTTCCATTTATGTACCCGTGTTTACTTGTGCCCCAGGCATGTTTACAACTGCCCCTCCACTGGGGCAGATGTGAACAAAATTTAACATATTTTGGACTTATTTTTTTGGGTGGAATTCAATGTTGAAGAAGAAAGGTAACTGCATGAAAGTATTAGTAAATGTGTGATTTATCATGTACAGCACTTGTTTCTTTTATATCTCAAATGAATAATGAAAAATATACAAAAATGTTATTTTTGTTCACATGTGCCCCCCTCTCCCCTACTGGCGTGCAAATTCCAGGGTTCGTCGTCGATGGACAGTAGTCAGCATAGCTGCATAAACCAGTCTTGTGCTTCGGGAGCCCAGACGCAGCAACGTCCGCTAAATAGTAGTTTGGGAGATGATGTTGGTAACCCCTTGGCTTATCTGAGGGGTTGGTTGCTCAACGTAATATAGATGAAGAGCAGGGTCAATTGCTCCCCTGACTTTGAGAAATCAATGTATTTACTTAAAAGTGGGCGTGGTTTTTGATGTTTTCCGATGAAATTGTATTGTGTTTGCACCCTCTTTGCCCCCCCCCCGGAAGAACTTGAAATGACGGGCCTCATGAGGGGCGAAAAATAACAGATATTACGAGAGAGGTCAGTGTCAGCCACAGTTATTTCGAGACTTTAGAAATCGTTTCAAACAAACGGAATGTGTAGCAAACGTCATCGTGTAACGCAAAGGTCGTGTACGCAGTGTAACGCCTGCAGAAGATTGTGCTATGAACGAAGAGGAACTGGCGCAACACATCTACTGAGGTAGCAAAGCAGTTTCTTTCTGCTACTGTCAAGCGAATATCATGGAAAACTCAAGTCAGACGTTCCCAGGTAGCACAAAAAACGTTTAAACGTTTTATAAACGTTTTTAATCCGTTGTCACAACGTTAATAACCATTTTACAACCTTTAAAAAACGAAGTGTGCTACTTGGGTTTGCATGCCGAACTGCTTGACCAGCGTTGGACACTTTCAACATCGTCTGATCGTCTTTTTTAATATCTGAGTCTTTTGTCGTATCTTTGTCTAATTGTTTCTTAAATATCATGTAGTTTCTTCTATCGCCTTTTTGTGTAATCATCTTTCAAATATCTGATTGTCTTTTATCGTCTCTTTGTCTAATCGTCTCTTAAATAGGAGATAGTATCGTCTCTTTGTCTAAAGGTCTCTTAAATATGTGATGGTTTGTATCGTCTCTTTATCTAATCATCTCTTGTTGCAGTTACTGAAACCACTCGGGTACCCGATCCCAAGTAGGTCGATTTAAGACGAAATAGGTATGGCTTCCGTTTCTACGAGCACCATTAACGTGGAAGTCCGATTTAGCTCAACACACATGCCATAAGGGCAGGCAGCCATTCACAGCACACTCAATCACACAGAGAAATGACAAGGACAGGAAGGAGAAAGTACATTCATGCCCGAGCCGGGATTCGAACCCGGAGTTTCTTCATCCCGGTCAGACTCCTCTGACTCCTAGACAAGGTGGCCGGCAATCATCTCTTAAATATTTGATAGTTTTTTTTATCGTCTCTTTAATCTTTAGATAGGAAACCACGTTTGGGGTCCAGTCCAAAAAGGCACCATATACCAACAGCAGAAGGACGTTACATGTAGTCAGTAAAGCGATTTTAAAAATAACCAAAACGCATTTGAAGAGACAGTATGACAGAGTTATTTTCTCTCGTCTCTACTGTTTAGTTAATATTACTTTCTTTCCCCCTCACATACTCAATACTGTCATGCTAAGCGCAGAAGTGGTATCTGTAGACGATCTCAAACAGGGATATTGCTGTTTTAAAATTTGCGCTTCCATGTGTCTGATTCAGAAGGTACTTCTTCAGAATTTTTTAACCCTTTATGTCCTAAATTAATTTAACAATAAATTTATATTATCTTGGTTTTTTTATGTATATTTTTTTGTTTTTTTGAGTTGCAAATACATTAAAAAACATTTCTATCGAGCATAAAAATTTTGAAATTTTCGGGGGGGGGGGGGAGGGGGGGTCTAAGGCCCCCTACGACTTAGTGCCCCCAAGAAAACTGTTTCCGATTGCAGATATCATATCGCACCCTTGCTACAAAAGTGCCACAACTGAAAAATTGTAATTTTTGAGTTATACCCGTCATTAGACGTAGTTTACACTTTTCTACCAATCTTCAAAAGAGCCAGAAGTTGCATTGAAAATTAGCCGCCAAAGGGCACTTATGGCGTTTTGTTGTTATCAAGATGCATAGGACCCCTTTCACTGAAATGCCACATCTTGACTAGTCGTCCAGTCGTCGTAGAGTAACGTGCGTAACTAACGATCATAGTTTGAGATGTATCGATCTTCATATTGACAAATTCAAAAATACTAAAATTTGCCTAGTCAGCCCGGGAACAGTTTTTTGCAATTCCTGGAAAACGTAGTTTTTTGAGTTGTGGCACTTTTGTAGCAAGGGTGCGATATGTCGGCTTCTCAGCGAAGTACAAGGAGTGGTACCCAAAAGCTTCAGCATGATTCCAGCCATTTAGGATTCATAATACTAAATTAATATAAGCGGGACTTCTGAGTCCTGTCGGGGCCATAAGGGTTAAAAGATATTTCCCGTTCTTATGATCATAAAACATTGTATATAGATAAAATAAAAAGTTACAATTAACCATCTGGTGACAATAACTCAATTTTGTCAAAAGTGCAGATACGACTTTTATGCTTAGCACTGCAGAATAGTGTAAAATATTTTTCATCTCATTTCCATACATAAGGCCACAATGACTAAAACGGAGTAAAGTTCAAGCCCACCCATCAGTTAAGAATTCAGCCTAATTTTTTTGGATATAAATGTCCCATGAATCAAATTTTAATCCGATAGGTATGTGAGGGGAGGAAAAAGAAACAGGAAAAATATATCGTTCGAAATCGGAACAAAGTTGTTCGCATTTGAGGACAATGCATATCCAGCACGAAAGCAACTAAATCATGTGACATGAGCAGGGTGGTCTATCACTGCCTGTTGCTTTCGACCTCTAGCCAAAGAGTTTATGATGACTAATTGTGTCACCTGCTTTGCGACAACAACGATGTAATCCATGGTGCGTGTGCTCTGACAAATAGAGAACGACAACTTTCATCTTTTTTTTCCTGTCATTATACTAGCCCCGTGAATTTTCATAGCCGATTTTTACAAAACGATCAGTCTAGTGTTATGGAAATGATGAAAGAGCAGTTTCCGCAGAAAATATTTTCGAGCTTTTCCATTTGGGTGTGACTAGGGATTGTTATACTGGACCAAAAATGTAATTCCAGTATGTGGTATGCTTTTGAACGCGATGTCGAAATACTAATACTGATACCGGTATTAGAATTTTTTTTCAAAAAAAAAGGCAACAGAAATGTACTTCTTTTATTTGAATCGTTTACTTCAAAACCACGCAAGAGACGAACGCTAAAAGCTCGAAAAAGTATTTTTACCATTATTTATGAAAAATTCGATTAGGATTTCAATATTTTAAACTGAATTTTAAACATATTTTGATATATTTAGATCAGGAAATATTGTTGTAATCGCTAATAAATAATTCAACGTGAAGAAATAAATGTTTTCTTAAATTTAGAAATTTGTTCCCCGTTTGGGAAGTTTCTGAAACAAACCATTCATTTATACTTGATACTTTTGCCCAAACTATGGATAAACTTTAGAAGTATGGACAATTTAACTATGGACATATAAAATAAAGAAACACATGCCATAAGCTAATACTATATATAAGTGATGCGTAATAATAATTCATGACATTAGAAACATAAAATAAATGTAAAAATAAACAGTTACAGTATTACAATACTATAAAAGAATAAAATGTATAACGTTGTTGTGAATAGAATAAATATAGTCCTGCATTTGTTATTAGTGTCGTGGGACCAACCTGCATCTGCTGCATGGTTCTAGGCAGGCCAGCATCTCGTCCAATGCTTTGGGGAAAATGACGAATATCTTTTTGGGATAAGATATCATAGTTTTTTAAGACGTCTTAGAGAAGGAACTCATCCTATTCCAACTAAAATCATGAATACAATTTCACCATAGCAATCCTACAAGTAACTAAGGTCGAACAAGAAGAAGCAAAATATTCAAGAGCTAATATCCTCAAATAAAAGAAAAGGAAAACTTGAGAAATAAGCAAATGAAGTAAACAAAAAAAGACAGAAATAAAACTGGACGCTGATAAAAGTAGAAAGCTGACAAAAAACCTTTCGAGCATTAAGAAGAAATTATTTAAAATCCTCAAATCCTAAAATATAAATGTTTGGTATAATAGAAGGAATGAACGTGTTATTCTATACCGAGAATGAGATGGTGCGATAAAAAAAAAGAAAAAAAAATGTTGTAAGTGCTTAGGAGAATACAACGAAACATCGGAAAAATGTGATTGCATAAAATATATTGTATGCAGGAAAGGGCTCCCTGAATTGCGTTCTACATTGGAAAACAAATGTCGATGGGGCATAAAGAGCTTAGAATGCATAAGTAGATGTTGCATATAAAAAATTTGAAATATGTAGTGAAAAAAAAAAAAAAAAAAAAACACTTTTTAATTATCTGGAGGAATGATTTCACACGCGGTACAATTGGTTCCGCTTTATATTGAGGCGTAGTATAACGGGGTTCAACTGTAGCAGAATTTTTCATTACACCCCATTAATAAGTTAAGCACCTCGAAAAAAATTCTTCTTACAAAAATTACCCAACTGTCCACAGTACTTCAAAGGCAATTAAGTCGCACACAAAAACATTAGTTATCAGTAGAAACTAATATGAAAAGTTTGTTATTAACCTCTAAGTTGTGAAAAATTTACTTTCAAATTTTTTTAAGACACACGGCAATTCGGGAACAAGAGACAAAAACGGGTTGCGCATCTGATAGTGTACATCTTACACGAACCATTTCGCACTACTGTTGACTCCTCCGTTTCTCAAGAATATTAGATCTACATGCTTGAAATTTTGTATGTCTAATAGGGTGCCATAGAACACCTATAATCCCAAGTTTCACGGATATACCTCTAATAGTTATAGAGTTATTAAGGTCGGAAAAGTGTCTTTTTTTACATAGATAGATACTCACTCATCAAAATGCTTATGCACTTCCAAGTACCTCACACTCTTAACCCTTCACTGCACGATTTTTTATATTTTCATGAAAAAAATCATATGTTACCTTTTAATAGCCCTGAGTTCAGGAAAAATGAAGAAAAAAATTAATCTTAAAAATTTGCACCAAAAATGATGTTTTATCTGTTTGTTCCACACATGGCGCAAGCACATAGTATATGCTTATACCGAGACGTGTAATAATCAACAATGTGTTTAGTGCCATAAATGGAACAAACAAATTTTGCCACTAAGTACAGCATATATATTTAAACATTTTTAGAACAAAGGAAATAATGATTAAGCACACTTCTAACTGTAATGCAGACACTCTATTTTTCAAAAGCAAGAACTGTAATACCTAGACTAGTGCAAAAAACTATTGCATAAAAATCACACTAAACTGTTATAGCAATGTTTCAGAAGGGGCACAAAGCTCATCTTAACTGCATTTAAATATCATAGGAATATTTAAGGTTTTTTTTGGTTTGTGCCAGATCAGGCACACCATGCAGTGAAGGGTTAAAATTTGGCATGAGATATATTTCCATGCATGTAAAAAAGAAAGATTAAAAAAAATCAAAAATCTACGTTAAAACAGCAAAAAACTACTCTATTTTTTAAGAGCATCATGGCGCGATTTAAAATTGTTTCACCAAACAAATAATTGACTACACATTATTCGAGAGTCTCACATTCTTGAAATTTGGCATCGTGATAGATTTTCATCATATACATACGGAGAAAATCTTTAAAAAAAAAAAACAAAAACAAAAAAAAAAAAAACCGCATTAATATTGCAAAACACTACACCATTTTTTTTAGCAGAATGGCGCGATTCAAAAATGTTGCACCTAATAAATTAAAACACAACGCTTTCTGCAAGTTAAGAGTTGCCCTAAACAATGCTGTTGAAGTTAAACATCAAACAATTTAATTAAAAAAAAAAACAATACGGCCTTTCCCGAAACTAAAAGTTCCATAAAAGTGAAATATAATCCGAATAATTCAGATCTAACGGGAGCTAAGTTCCACAACTGTTCCTTATGAGTGTAACCCACTGACCAATGTTTTTAAATTCATTTAGAAAACAATTTTTTACTTTCTTCGTATAAGATTTTGAACTTGGCAGGTTACTTTATAATTGGAGTATAGACAATTCTTTTGGACACAGTTTGATGATCATTAAATTTGCTTCAAGTTTAAAATTCGCAACAAGAAAGTAAAATTGTTTTCTTAATGAATTTAAAAGCATTATACAGACCGACATTCATAAGGAACTGCCGTGGAACTTGATTCCCGTTAGATTTGAGTTCTTTTGCTGTTGACACTAACTACTCCGAACCTCAATTTGGGCAAACTTGGTCAATTTTTCACAGTTATGTTTTGTTGGAATCTATCCCCCCTCCCCTATCTTCCAAAGAGTCATGTTCCATATTAACAGTTCTGAAATTTGGCAACATAAAGAGCACTGTGCACCTTGCTCATTAAAAAGCACTACTATTCTTGGATTAATTTACCTGCTGCTGGTGGTTTATTTTCTTGTTACGTTTTTGGGCATTTTCGTTCTTCACTTTTGTTTCTTTCTCATCTTCTATAATTTTAGTTCCATTTTTAAATAGTTTTACTGTCAATACGTTGATGGTACCTTTCTTTGACAGTTGCTACAATAAAAAATGATGATTATTAGGCTTGTGGATCAACCACCCCCAAATGCTTTTGTCACTTTGCATGAAAGAGCACTTGCTATATCCGAAGCAATTTTTCGTGCCCTTGTAACCATCCTTAAAAACAATTTCAGGGAACAGAGGTTAAAGATTTAGCTTTCATCGTAAGAAATACTCAAAATGATTGCGTACGGATGATTAAAAACTTCAAAAATAACAAGTATATCTTCGTATACTGTCCGTCCGTGTTTATTATTCATCTGCAAATGGTGTTTTGAAAGTATGTTCTTCAGTGATTTTGGGACTTGATATTTTCTTTAAGTGTATCTGCAATTTAAAATTTACAAATAATGCAATAAATAAATAGAAAAAATCTAATATTTAGAGAAACATAAATTTTATGCCTCGTGCTGGGAACCTAATTTCTTTAAAAAATGTGAATAAATGTTTGTTTATTATCAATATGATTGTCGAAAATGTTTATTGTAATTTCAAAAATTACAAATTATGCCGACTTGTGCTTGAAAGTGTAAACTAGTACTTGTGTACTGAGCAGAATCGAAAAAAAGGGGGGGGGAGAGGAGGAAGTAACTAATTATTTAATTAGTTACTTCCTCATATCGTGCATTTGTTACCTGTTATTTTATTATTTTGCAGAGAAAAAAATTGATAAGTTCATATCATTTAAAAGATAGCCTTTGCTTACTAGGCTCAAAATTGGTGATAGTTTTCTTAATAAGAGTCCTTCTCTATGGGCAAATAACACTTAATTCCTTGAAGAAAAAAGGATGGTCTCAGTGTTTAGACCAGTAAATGATGAAGAGTGAAAACAATTTTTGTTGTGTTACATCCAAGAGCACCGAAATATATACTCTGACTGCAATAAACAAACATTAAAACGATAGTATTTTTAGTAATGTTTATTGTACTGTAATATTGCAGTAAATATATGTTGTAAATAAATGAAGGGCCAGGGGAAAAAAAGATGAAAGTCACTTTTTCGTCAATTTTGAGATATTAGCGATGTCTAGAGGCTATGAAGGACTAGTATCATCTGGTAGAACAACAAGGGGGGAAAAAGATGAGAAGCGACCGAAATGTGCATGAACACTCGAAAAACTACATAAGGAGCTACGAGAAATCAAACTTTGTTCTTCGTTTTTCTCGAAATCGCTTTTTGGTCACTTTCATCATCCTGGCCCTTCAAATCGTTGTCATAGTTTTTTTTTTATTTATTTTAACTATTTATTTATTTTAAATTACAGATACATTTAAAGAAAATATCAAGTTCCAAAATCACTAAAGAACATACTTTCAGATGAATAATTAAAAAAAATGTAGAAGCATTTAAAATGGAAAATTTTAACTTAAAACTTGAAAAACCTTAATTTTGAGTAATTTCCAAGAGGAATAAATATAAAATGAGAGAAAAATCTTACATTTAGCTCCAATTATATACTTTATGCTTCATATTCTTCTTCTTGATAATTTCTTAAAATTTATCTTTCGTTGTTTACAAAATACATCGAAAAAAGCTATTTTTTGAAGAAAATTATGAATTTTAAGCCTCGTTTGGGGTGCCTAAATATTTTTTAATTTGGATAAATGATTTTTTGGGACATGTTGGGATCTAGGGGAAGCATTTTATCAACATGAAATTTTGAATTTCCGAAAAAAGTTTTTTTCGATTTGGCCTAGTGAAAAAGGGCTAGTTCGCGCACATTCGGACGCAAGTCGGCACGGGTTACCGTTGTTCAAATTGCATGAAACTTTTTTTTACAATTGCTTTGATGTAAAAGGAAAAAAATAAGAGGGTATGCGTTACAAAATTCCGACTTTTCGTTTTTTTTGGGGACACCCTAGTATACATATCATTAGATGCATTATTTCCAGCATGCCACCATTTTTACATCGAGCTCTCTACTAAATATTGATTTGATAGCTCTTCTACATTTTTTGTTTTGCACTTTTTACAGAAGTAAAGATTCGAATTTCTTTTCTTGATTTTCCAAATATCTTATTTGATTTCTTCAGCCAATAAAGTTTAATTTTTGATAGATATTAAACTCATTTCTGCTGCAACAAAATTAAATTTGTCATAGTTTTCCGTGTTCGTTTTAAAAAATTAAGAATCACGGTATCTTTACCAAATGAAGCCTCGCATGCCTTTTAAAAAGTCTGCAATAGTTCTCTTTAGAATGCCAAACCACCAACTTGTTAGTTTTTACAAAAAACAATGTTGCTTGGAGGGCATCCTTCAAATACGCTCTTCCTGCTCCATTGTTTTGAACAGATTATCATCATTTTCCGAAATAAATGCACAACTAGAATTTAGTAGAAGTGAATAAGTAAATAAAGAGCGAATTAAAAACAGAAGTTACTAGCAAAATTAAAGGTGAATTACAGGGGTCGCGCACTCTCCCCACAATATGAAGCGCACTTACCCCATCTTTCTTGTAAGAAAAGGAAAGTGCGACTCGTCATATAAACAAATTTCAGAGCATTTAATCAAAATACAACATGTATGTTATTAGTAAGTATTACTAAACAGGAGCACCGAAGTATTTAGAATAGACTTCGTAATTTTATCTATCACAAGAATGAAGTAGTGTCTGATTTTCTTAGGGAAAACCTTCCGTGTATTTACGCATGCTTCAGGTCTTCTCTGATCTTACCAAAATAGGGGTGACAGGTAAGATAACAATAAGGGGAAGAATAATAAGAAGCATTTTGAGCCGTGTCAAACAACGTAGAACTATGCTACTTTCAAATACATAGTTTACTTCCATATGTCAAAGGATAGCAAAAATGCAAGTTTCAAATCGGAAAACTTTGGAAAGTTCCCATTCACAACATATCATCCTTTTTTTTTGAGTGAAATGGTTCGTGAGTTTAGGCGCGGCTTTCACGGACAGACAGTATTTTCTTTATCTATGGAACCTAACCCCAATGTCAACTACTGTTAAGTCTTAATTTACGCGGCAAACGCGTAACTCTTTCGTGGAAACGCGTAAAGGGAGGGTCTACTGTACATTCGTTATTAACAGCTTTTGCCTTCGAATATGCAAAGTTTTTATTCTGTTTGGACAAAAATAAAATGCTTTACGATAAAAAATGTCCAGATGTGGTCTTTTTGTATATCAGCCAATTTTTCAAGTCCATTTTTTTTGCCTGTTAGCGTTCAGAATAAAGGAAAATCAGATGATCAATATCCGGTGAGTATGGTGGGTGAGAGCAACCCATCGCAATTTATTTCTGTTTTCCAAGTTTCGTTTTAGACAGTCTTTCCTTGCATAATCATTTTTGAAACAACGCTTTTTTTTGCAGACAACCGCTGAAACGAACTCTCTCGACATTGCATGATTTGGTTTCCTTTTATTCCGGTGAGTATAAGAGAGAAAAAGAGATAAACTTTGAAAATTGGGTTCTTTTTAGAAACGCCACAACCATACATTTTTAGCCCAAAACCGTTTTTTTATCAAATCGAGATGAAAAGTTTGCTCGCTAGATATAAAAAGGCTCTTGATGACGCGGGTTTTTTATCACTATTCTATCCAAATAATATAAAGCTGAAGAGTTTTTGTTTGAACGCGCTAATCTCAGGAAATACTGCTTCGAATTGAAAAATTATTTTTGCGTTGAATAGTCCATTTTGTCGGGAAGGCTTTAGGCTACATAACATTACGCTGTATGTAAGGAGTTATTATTATACTTAAAAAATAATAATGGTCGAAAAGCACGAGCGGATTAGTTTCCACTCTTCTCGAGCGATGGCGTTCATCAAAAGTATTGTGTCGGCAACTGTGTGTAGAGGTCTAAGGTAGCCCGTGCAACCCTGGGCCACGCAGCTAGTTAAAATAAAAACTTCTTAAGATTTAGGGGTTAAAAAGTGAAGATACTTTCCGGAACCTTTAATGTTTCGCTAGTAGACGTTCGCAAAAAATCATATCTACAAAAGTGTTTTCAATCCGCTACGTAACACGGAAGCGGGTTATAAGTTTGGCATGTGTGTATCTGTGTATCTGTCTGTGGCACTCAAGCGCCCAAACGGATGGACCAATTTTGAAATATTTTTTTGTTTGAAAGGAGAGTTGATCGAGAGTGTTCTTAGCTAGGTCGCGTCTTTGGGTGATATTAATTAACGAAGACATTAATTACAATCGTTTAAGATGTTTTTCGCGAGTATGAAGCGAAAACATACGTGCAAATTCAAAATAGTACCAAAAGAAAAACAAAATCTGCCCTCTGATAAAATGTTTTTGGAACTTTTATGTTACATAGAACTTGAATAATAACGTTTTTTAGCAAATGCTTTGCATCAAGTTTTGTAATTTTCTTTTGTTAAACAGTCAATTTTAGTATTTTACAGGTCAATATTTAATTTACACACATGCATAAAAGTATAGTTTTCTTGACTCTTCACTCCGTTACTAAGGTCTCTCCTCCGTTTCCAATAAACCTTTAAAATATTTTTTAATTATAGAACTAAAGTGATACTAACAAGACCATTGCTTTACTGATGTTGAATAGCTGCTTATATACCCCAGGAAAAAAAAAAAAAACTTTTGAAACTTTTTTCGGTCAAATATGCCCTTTTTCAGTGAATGACTCATGCCATACAACACATGTATTTGTGAGCCCATACACCCACACTCCAGGGTCCCCGTACCTACCAGTACACGTGGTTTAACCGGTTGGATGGAGTCCTGAAGAGCGCTGTGTTGTTGATTTTTTTTTTTTTTTTGAATCCGACCAGGTGCCGAGCAACCCCTGAAAACCAAACAAACATTTAAAAAAATGTTGTCAATAATTGCTATTCGGCTTTGCCTGATGATTTCTGAATCTAAGTTCAAAAATGCAAAAAATGCAAAAGTAAAGTTTTGAGTTTGAATTTTATTTTTAAAAACCTATTTTAGAAATATAATAGCATTCATAAAATGCTAAAGGTTGAAAAAAGTATTTCTGACACCTTTATATTTTTAGGCGTCGGAATATAAGATGCTTATAAATATAAATTGTCGGAACTGCGTCCCATACTTTTGCGAGCACGTCTTTATAATTTCAATAAGTCTGTCGTTTGCATCTACAAGCGCCCCCTCAGGCGCGGATTCAGAGGGGGGGGGGGGTCATGACCTCTCCCTTAAACGGCAAAATATAGCCTAAAACTGTATTTTTGGTACTTATAGTACAAAAAAAAAAAAAAACTCCAGGTACCCGCGCACAAAAATAAAAGCACAATTATTTCATGAGGCATTCAATGTTGTTAAATTTTTGAAATCTTTCAATGAATATATATTACACTCCATGAAATCGTTTTGTTTTCCTATCATCTTGAACTTCGTTGCATACATCATGAAAAGGAATAAAATACCAAAACAAACACAATATGGCAAACTCTCTTAACATTATCGTGCTCTGTCACGCGAAGAAAAAAAAAGAGAGAGATCCTTTTTCTCTTCTCTGGTATTTACCGAAAATATGCTCCTCTGATTCCGCTCTATTTTGACATTGGAACATCAATTTCTTTTTACACAAAAGAGAATCACGATTTTGTTATCATCATCTATTTTCTAGTTCTTGATACGAGATGGCGCTGCGAAGCACAAACGCTACGACGATTGTAATAAAAAACCTATTGTTACTATTATGTCACCGCCCATGGCGGGTTATCTGAGTATTAAAAAGATGAGGTTATTGAATGATTCGTTCAGATTTCGTTTCACATTTTCATCAGGGCAACAGTCCTGCTGAGTCTTGGACATAACTACTTTTTTGCAGCTGTCACAGAGGATACTGAAGCAACTTGTGGAGGTATTTTACGAGATATTTTAAATTTGGTGAGTAAAATTTTCAGGTTAAATTGTAAGTTTTTAACATTTACATACATATTATTTTGTTTATGCTTAAATTATAGTACTAGGCTAGTTAGTGTAGTAATTTTAAATTAAACAGCATTAATTGTCTGAAAACGCAGCAATTTTTATCAAAATCTATTTTCTCCAGCATCGGTAAAATGAATATGATATAATCGAATAGCGCTCTTCTCTTCGATTGCATAATTTAAAACTAATATTCGAAAATCTGTTGCAATTATTATGAAATACTATGAATAATATTTCTTGATTACATAACACAATTATTATGGTCATTGTTTTTATAAAATCTGCACATGTTTGAAACAGAGAATCCTGATTTAACAACACGTATTATTATGATCAGATTTTATTGGAATTAATGACACTTTTGAGAGTTAGAAACAACAATAAATTCACGTTACGTAAAAAGTGGCAGTTTCGTAAGATTAGTAAGTTTGATATCTAAAATAATGTACATAGAAAACCGACTGAAAATCAAACACAGAAAAACTAGGAGCCTAATATGTAAATATTTTAATCAAACTTAGGATATCACTTTGCCGTGCAAAATGCATATTATTAATTAGTGGCTTATATTCAAAGAGTTAGAGATCTTTTAGTCATGTTCGCTCTGTTAAATTTCACGCATAAATAATTTTATACATTATGGTTGGTATACACAACAATTGAAAAAGTATTATTACTGAACGTTACATCAAATAGCTGTTTGAACGAACAGTGGGAGCACACACATTAATTAAGGGATTATTTTTTAGGGTTAATTTGATCTACAAGGTTATTTTGCTAAATAGTATCTTGCACTTCTCCTGTGCATTTCAGTGAGTAAATCAATCAATCTATCCTAACTAACTTGAGGCAATAGATACTCTTCAATAACTCTTCAACTGGAACACTACAGTAATATAACGAAAATATAAAAGAACACACAATAAAAATAAACCAAATATTTGATATTTTTTCATTAACTTACTCTATAATATAGGGCCTGAAAAACTACCTAATGCGAATAGATAGCATGTTAACCGTCTATGTTTTCCTCTTACCGTATCACCCCGCATTAGCCGCAAAATTCAAGGGTCACCAGATATTTCAGTAACCTTTAAATGGTCCGTTCCGGCATGCCGGAAAAACCGAGGTTAGAAAAAAAATCGATTTAATACTATAATAATAAATATATATTCAACTTAAAAAATATGTTATATATATATCATCTTATAAACAGTTTAATTTTGCAAATATTAATGAACAACACAATTTCTTTTATTATGACAATACAAATCTCAATGACTTATTTTATAACAATTAAATAAAAACTAAACAAATATTTATAGTCCTAAAATTGAAATATTTCAGCTGCAAAAAAAAAAAAAAAAAAAAAAAAAAAAAAAAAAAAAAAAAAACGTAAAATGGGGTGAATCGGAACACTTTTCAGCTTTGATTGTAAAAAAAGCATTTGAAAGTTTTTTTTTAATTTGATTTTTTGGGTAAAAACTTCGGTCTTGCTTTACTTTTGATATTCCAAGCAAAGACAAAACATTTTGAACAGTTATTATTAAAATATATAGGAAATTATGGGTGTTCCGAATCACCCCGCTGATAGGGGTCAATCGGAAAACATGTTAAAATTTTTATTTATTTTTCAATTTAACCTGTAATAGGTCTCACAAACATGAGTAATATTGATGAGGGAAAATAAGAACAGATAATTACTGTCAAATAAATGTATAATTTCAATACCATTAAACGTTTATAATTTGTCAAAATTCAAAATAATTTTTAAATTATGAAAAATGAAAAGTAATTTTAAGAAATGCTTTTGAATAGAAATACAAAGCTTTAATATGAATTGAAGTTACTCATGTCGTCCACAAATATGTACTGGTCATTAAAACTAGCAGTTGTGACTTGGCTTAAGTTTTTTCATGACATCTCCTGGGATGAACTCTGCCTTTTCTTTAAAACCTCTGTGTTTCGGGGATTATCCTGAAAGATTTTTTCGCTTATTCATCATTGTCTGTGTGCTGGACTTTTACAACATAAAGTCTATATGACTTTCTCCCTCATATTTTAAGTAAAAAGAAGTTTCCTGGAGAAAAAATCTTTTGTAATCTGCAACTGTTTGTCATTCCCAGATCTAGTTGCTCACGAGAAAGGATAAACAGTAATAAATCCTTGTCCTTGTCTTGATTAAAAGAATTGGGGTTAGAATCATGCTTTTTCAAACAGTTTACTTCAAATAAGTTTGAACTGGAACAACAGAACTAAGTGTTCCGATTCACCCCGCAATTTCTTATCCTATGACATTTTTTCAGAATTTTTATGACACAATTTATAAAAAATGTAAATTCTAATGTGGTATTCTGTTGTTCAGATGCACGTATAATTGAAACATAACACTGTTAGCTTTTAAATATAAGAAGGTTTGTTCTTGCATATGAAGTTTTGCAGTCTATGAAAATGTGATGTTTTCTAGCATTCCACGTGCAGCCCTCCTTAGAAGCCAGTAGCGTTGCTAGATTGACAAAAGTAATTTTTTCCTATTTCCTATGATCTTACCTTTCTAAAAAAAAAAAATTCACGGCGAAAAATACCCACTAGTTTATTTATGAAGAAGTTCTTTGTACGGTCGGGAAGTTTTGTTCCGATTGACCCCGCTGTTCCTATACACCCCATTTTACGGTACTACAGCGATTTAATCAATAAAAATAAACTTACCTCTCTAAAACGAACTAAAAATAATTTATTAAAACAAGTTATGAACGATTCGTTGTGACAATGATTGCTTTTGAATCCATTATTTAATTGGCATATAACTAGATCCGTAACTAATGACTATCACTAATAACAAACAAATATTAATTCAATTATACTTCTCCTCAAAGTGGTTTGCTTTTTGATTGGAACTGAACTGAGAATTTTGTTGGGAAATAAACCTCAAATTATCCGGCATGCCGGAAAATTCGAATTTTCCGGCATGCTGGGTCAACCTCTTTTTCCCGGCTAATGCGGGATAATACGGTATTTAAATCATTGCTTCAGGCAAAAGTTTGAGATGCACGATGATGACTCTCAAAAACGCGTGGATTTTCCTAATCGTCTTTCTGTGCAGCCAATAATAAATGCTTAATTTAAAGAGCTTTGCCATTCTATAAAAGCAAAAATGTCCACCCCCTAGAAAATGCAAAAATGTCCACATATAAGTCAGCACACAAAATTAAAGCTTCACGCTCACTTTAATATTTGCGAATGTTGTTCTGACTTTGTAGTATAATTTTCTCTCAGGAATATGCAAATAAAGCCAATTTATTGCTCGTTAGGTTAAAAAACGTATGCATCATTTGTAATTAAGTGAGTGTATTGTGTTTAAATTTAAAACCCATCTATTTGTGTGTGTTACACTAAATGCATAAAATTGCATGAATTTGAGTTGTGCTTAAATAGGTTTAACTGTTCAGTGACATGTACTTCTTTTTTTTTTTTTTTTTTTTGTAATTTTTGCGATCAAAGCATAAAAGATATTGATATTTTATGAAATTCAACTGTTTATAAATTATATTAAGTCGATACTTATTAAATCCTGTGTAATTTTTTCCCCATTTCAAATAACTGAAAAATGAAATCTATGAAATATTATTTATACTACTTTATTGTTAGTTAAATTCATTTTTATACGCGAGTCGTATTTGAAAAAAAATTATACTTTATTAAGAGAGGAAAAATATCATTGAAGCAAGTGAAAAGTTCTCTTTGAAATTAAATATTTAAAATTTTTATGAAATTATAATGGCTTTTTTCTCTCTATTGTAAGTTTTTAAAAAGCGCGTATTAAAGTTCATAAAGATTATGCAATGCATATTAAGGTTACTTATGGGTCATTCCATGTCCAGTGTCCCAAATTTTGAGAAAATCCCCACTCGACCCCCTCCGATTTTGATGATTTTTTTTTTTGGATGTACATATAAGACTTGCATGAAGCCATACCAAATTATAGCTCCATAAGCCCTATGGTTCAGCCAATATAAACTATTTTGTGAAGGCCTCTTTTTCGTGTCGTGAAAAAAATGACCAAATCGTCAAGTTTGTGCTTTTATTGCTCGCGACATCAGATGATTATCAATCTCAAATTGGGTGATTCTGATCACTGTTTAGGGTAGAATAGCCTACTTGTGTAACAAAATCTGAATACACAGTAGATATACAGAAAATAACAACGTAACAATGCACAAATGAGCAGGGATACTGCAGACACGTGTTTTTATTTTTTTTATTTATTTATTTTTTTTTTTCATTTACCGATTCGCTTTCTTTCATTCTGCTCTTTTTTGTTCTTGCGGTTAACAGTTTATCTGGTGTTTTTTTATTATGTTAGCCTTTTGGCTTATCGTGTCGCCAATCGAATTCTTTCTTTCCATTTCGTACCTGGTAGAAAGCTTCTGTTCATTCTTTATTTTCCCATTGGATCTTTTTTGTCTTCGAATTTTTTTGGTGTTCACGTAATCCGCTATGTTTGCTTTTTAAGCTCTTCGCTTCTGTTTCCGTTGCTTTTGTCGGATGTCTGTGCATCCATAAGCTCACAACTTTTTTGCATTGATAAAGGCGTTCCTTGTAACGCCGAAACACGTGTCTGCAGTATCCCTGCTCATTTGTGCATTGTTACGTTGTTATTTTCTGTACATCTTTAGCACAAAGGTATTTGTAAACTTTACACAGTAGATATTTTATAATTTGCTGCCAAATTTGGTAAAAAATCGTATTTTGACCATAAGTTATCAACTTGTATCTGCTGAGAGAATGACTTTCTGAAGCTAATTCTTTCTTCGTTTGTAGCCTGTTAGTATATCCGAAAGGCGCGCAAGTGGCATCTTGATAGCTCAAATAATTGCTGAATTATGCGAGTTGAAATTCCAGTCAAAGAAATTTTTTCTCAATTTTGTCTCAATTTCAAAGGGCAGTATCTCAAAAGGGTCATCATGAATTTCAATTTTCTTTACATCATTGGAAAGAACGCACTTTTTTTAACTAAAAAACGTTGGTTTTATTTTGAGACAAACCAGTTTCAAAGAGATATTGCAGATCAAAAATGTGTACTTCATTCCACGTAAAATCAAAGAAAAAAAGACATAGACCTTAAAAGTTCCTGTCAATTTGTTCTATTAAAATTTACACGAGCTATTGTGCTTATGTTCTGATGAAAAAAAACCTTTTTTAGATATTTTTGAACTTTAGCTTTTGTGTGCGCATTCGTAAAAACTCAAGAAATGGCAAAAAATAAAGTTTCGTTTTTAACAAAAAAAAAAAAAAAAAAAAAAAAACATTTTTTTATCGCTGCTATAAGAGCTTGAGTCCTTTTCTGGGAGTTATCTTACAGCTCTTGGAACAGAATTTCGAAAGATATGTTACTAGCAAGGTTGTGGGTTATTAATATTTTTAGGTCATTAAAAGCATTGTTTTTTTTCAAAAAATTAAAAATAAAATTTATTAATAAATAAGATAAATAAATAAATAAAAAATTTAATAGGGTGTGTATGTGACAAAAAATATTTATAATGGGACTGCGAAGACATTATTCTAAAAAGCAATAACGAAAGTTTTCGATAGAGTTGAATATTGCAATTATTTCCGCCATTTAAACGATAACAATAGTAATTGAAAATATGATAACTAGAAACTGAAAATCCATTCTATATACGGTCGAGGATGTATCTAGATATTCAGCCTATGATTAACATTGGCCTATACAGAAAAATGATGAAAAATGGGAAAATGCTTTTTATGATCTTGAAATATCAATGACCCACAACCTTGCCAAGTGACATATTATTCCAAATTCTGTTTGAAGAGCTTTAAAATAACACATAGGAAAAGACTCAAGCTCTTATAGCAGCGATAAAAAACTAATTCTTTTTGTTAAAAACGAAACTTTATTTTTTGCCATTTCTTAAATTTGTACGGATGCGCACACAAAAACTAAAGTTCAAAAATATCTAAAAAAGTTTTTTTTTTATTACAACATAAGTACAATAGCTCCTGTAAATTTTAATAGAACAAATTGACATGAACTTTTAAGGTTTATGTCTTTTTTTCTTTCATTTCACATGGAATGAAGTACATATTTTGGATCTGCTTCAGATCCATTGAAACTGGTTTGTCTAAAAAATAAAACCAACGTTTTTTAGTTAAGAAAGGTGTGTTATTTCCAATGATGTAAAGAAAATTGAAATTCAAGATGACCCTTTTGAGATATTGCCCTTCGAAATTGAGACAAAATTGAGAAAAAAAAAATTTTAACGGGAATTTCAACTCGCATAATTCAGCAATTATTTGAGCTATCAATATGGCACTTGCACACCTTTTGGACATACTAACAGGCTACAAACGAGGAAAGAATTATCTTCAGAAAGCCATTCTCTTAGCAGATACAGGCTGATAACTTATTGTCAAAATTTGCCAAAATACGATTTTTTACCAACTTTGGCAGCAAATTGTAAACAATCTACTGTGCATTGAGCTTTTGTTACACAAGTAGGTTATTCTACCCTAAACAGTGATCAGAATCACTAAGTTTGAGATTGATAATCGTCTTAGGTCGCGAGCAATAAAAGCACAAACTTGACGATTTGGTCATTTTTCTCACGACACGAAAAAGAGAACTTTACAAAATAATATATATTGGCTGAACTATAGGGCTTATGGAGTTATAATTTAGTATAGCTTCATATAAGTTTTTTGTGTACATCGAAAAAAAAATTCATCAAAATCGGAAAGGGTCGAGTGGTGACGCCTCGGAAACTTGACATGGAATGACCCCTATTATAAATTTAAGGAAATGGAATTGAAGTTTATATAAAAGGGATACAATATATTTTGCTCACAATTTTATACTTTATAAGAGTTGCAGAATATTAGACATTTTCATTGTTTAATTTTTTTATTCATTTTTGCATTTATTTTTTCAAATAGAAACAAATTTTGTGACACAATGTTAACTCAAAGGTGTATGTCATATCAAAATCGAGAATAAAAAATCTACTTTGACGATGAACTTAAAACTCTGACATTTTTACAGTTAGTAAGTAAGGAAATCTATAAAACCACAATTGATTATTAAAAACTATTGCATAATTCATATTATTATTATTATTATTATGGCGATATTATTAGTATTATTGCTATTATTTTCAACTACTTTTTATGCAAAAGGATGGTTCTACATTTTTATTTTCATCATGCAATGGTTTTATTTTGAAGAAAGTTTTAGCGATGCTTAGAAACTGTTCTAAACATTGAAACTTTTGATACAGTTCAAAATGAAAAGTGATAAATGCATTTCCATATTTAATACGTTTAAGCTTTTATTTTTAAGGTCGATTGTTCTATGAAATGTTTTCTACGGCATGAAAACATTGATGTAGCAACAATAAAGTTACAAACTAATTAAGACCATTTTTTATTTTCCTTTAAAGTCGCTTAATAGATAACCAACTGTTTATCGATTATATTTATACAGTAGTTACAGATTTATTTATGTTATAGCGATTAGCTACATTAAGTAAAGCACATTGATTTAAAACACATCCGATACGATTTTTCATATACACTGCGATGCAAAAGTTTAGACAAATGGCAAATATGTGAATAAAAAGAAAACTAATCAACGAAATCTTTCAAATTTCTACTGCAGGTACACAATATGGTCCCAAATACGTGTCTGGAGTTTTTAAAACTATAACTGGAATCAAATTTTGGATATTACAAAAGACATTTTTTTACATTGCTGCAAAAGTTTAGACAATAGTCAGACTTGCTGCAAATATCCCTTGAAATGTGATTGGTGGAGGAAAGGCGGGACTTTATTATTCATTTATAAAGTGCAGAGATTGCTGAATAAATAATCAAAATCTCAAAAGCTCTGTAGTTCTCGTGTAAAGAAGATGAGAAAGTTTGGAAGCGGAAATTTGAAAATGAACCTACTTTACTAATTTTTTGTCTTTTAAATCGGCTCTAGTCTGGTAGTACAGTTTTTTACTTTCTGGAGAGCAAATTCAGGCATGCGTATCGATCAAAAAGTCCAAGAAAAATTATATTTCTTAAGGATGAAGGAATCGAAAAAAAAAAAAAGGCTCAGACTGACGATTCAGCCCTTAATCCTACAAAACTTCAACTTGGGTCAAAACAGCACGTGACAGCATAAGTAGATGAACAACTGAATCGAAATGCATAAAAAGAGCAAAGAATTGTGCCTGAGCCTTTTCGGACAGAGTGTCCCAAATAAGCCAGATTTTATGTGAAAAGCAGCATTTGTATCATCGTGACTAAAAAAATGAATGGTACTTTCTTTGGTACAAATTATTAAAATTGGGATGGCCTAGATGAATTATAATTCTTTTCACGGGACTTGAGAAATATCCAATGATCATATGCTGTGCTGCTTTTACCAATAAAATCTGGCTTATTTGAGACACTCTGTCCGAAAAGGCTCAAGCATAATTCTTTGTTTTTTTTTTATGCATTCCGATTCAGTTGTTCATCTACTTATGCTGTCACGTGCTGTTTTTGACCCAAGTTGAAGTTTTATAGGATTAAGGGTCATATCGTCAGTTCGAGCCGTTTTTTCAATCCCTTGATCTTTAAGAAATATATTTTTTCTTGGTCTTTTGATTGATATGCATGTCTGAATTTGCTCTCCACAAAGTAAAAAACAACGTACTACCATACTAGAGCCGATTTAAAAGACAAAAAATTAATAAAGTAGGTTCATTTTCAAATTTCGGCTTCCAAATTTTCTCATCTTCTTTACACGAGAACTACAGAGCTTTTGAGATTTTGATTATTTATTCAGCCATCTCTGCACTTTATAAATGAATAATAAAGTCCCGCATTTTCTCCACCAATCACATTTCAAGTGATATTTGCATCAAATCTGACTATTGTCTAAACTTTTGCAGCAATGTAAAAAAATGTCTTTTGTAATATCCAAAATTTGATTCCAGTTATAGTTTTAGAAACTCCAGACACGTATTTGGGACCATATTGTGTACCTGCAGTAGAAATTTGAAAGCATTTCGTTGATTAGTTTTCTTTTTATTCACATATTTGCCATTTGTCTAAACTTTTGCATCGCAGTGTATATCTTATTCAAAGCTTTTTATTATTAGTACATATTAGAGATGAGCTAGGGTCAGCGCGGTCCCGAAACGGGCTCGCGCTCTAGAACTTAACCCTACACTGCATGATTTTTTGTTCTTTGAAATATATATATATATGTTTTTTAATGCAATAAGAAAACATTGGAACACATTTTTAAAAAATTAACTTTGAGGATAAATGGTTATATTTGCTTTAAAGATAATTAATACTTGCTTTGTATGCATGAGTTGCCTTACGCATGATCATAAGGAAAAATAGTCCATGCATCCAATTGGCAACGCCATGCAGTGTAGGGTTAAAATATGATTCGGGCACGGGCTCATGGTGAGATATACAACATACAATCGTCAATCTCTGTTCAAATAAATTTTTTTTGGTATTATTACCAATGAATTTTTAAAAATTTTACTTCACTCCAGTATAAAAGTGCATGAAACTTTAAAAATGGTTCACTTTTTACTTTCAATATTTCTTTGTTTCTAGTGATTTCTTTACGTAATATTTTCTGACATTATATTTTTTCAAAAAAAAATTAAGACATTTGAATTGCTATTTGCTTCCCATGAAAATTTAATAAAAGTAAAATTAAAAATAAATTAAGAGTTATTTAATATATTTGCTTTGCTATTACTATTACAGGATATAATAATGCATGTGCAGTGAAATGATTTAAGAGTAAATTTCAACATTTTAAAATTTTCTACATTAATGGAAAGACTTACATACATTTTTTTTTTTTTTTAACTAATCGCTGTTACAATATAAGTATCTATTTTTTTAGATGCAAAATAAGCGTTGATATTAAAATTTCATTGAACGAGACAATATCCCCCCAGCTCGGGACTAATGACTAAATAAATAAATACGTAAACGAATTAACTTTGAAGGGAAGGAACATAAGTGGATTAATTAATGAATGAGTACGTAAGTACTTAAAAAAATAATTGAATAAGTAAGTGACATAAAATATTTCACTCTCCCCCACATGCAGTTGTCTTTTTCTCCAAAATATTTAAAGTAAAAATAAGCTTAATATCAAATAAACTAATACTGTTACGACTATAAGTAGGTCCCCATAAATATTTAGGATGTTAATAACAAGAATTTTATTATTTTATTACCACAAAAGTTTTTTTTAACTACACTGCAAAAAATAAACTGTTGTTTCTACAGTTCTATACTGGCAGTTTCTATACTGGCAGTCGAGGTTCCAGTTTAAAACTGTAAAATGCACAGTAATAGACTGTGAAATTGCTATTTTTAGAATAATAAGCTAAAACTCGTAATTCTACAGTTTATTACTATATTTATACTGTAAAAACAGTATTTTTTTTTGAAGTATAGCAACAAAATACAATACATTACAATGTGAGTGCCATTTTTCAAAATTTGCTTGTATTATTATATGTTTTGATCTTCAGAGGTAACTTTGTCCTAACTGGAATAGACCACATGTGTTACTTTATAGCTTATACTAAATAGGTATTGGAGCCTATATTTAGAAAAGTGCCAATTTGAAGTTGGAGTTTTCTGGAAAAAAAATTTTTTTGCAGAAAAAAACTAATATTGGATTTTAAGTCTAAATTGCGTCTAAATGCAAGAAAATAAAAGGGGGGAGGTCAAGGAAGTTATTTACCCCCTCTTTAGATTACTCACTTTTAAGCCGTTACAGATCTGATGAATGTTACAGATCTGATGTTAATATGAGCTACATATTTGAGTTTATGCTTTCAGTCTTCGTTAACATCTCTAAATATGATATCATTTCCTTGCATTTTTAACATAGAATTAAGATAATTATATTAAAATATATATATTAGGCTAAAAAATCAAATTTCATTATGAAAAAGCATTTCTTGGAAATAAAAATGAGTGATAAGGTTTTTAGATAAAATAAATTATGAGATTACCAAATCCAAGCTAATAAAACATTTGTTTTGTTTTGAAACAACACACAACTTCAACTTTTTCAACACATAGCTCTGCTGCTTGCTTTTCTTTAATTAGTTGCAGGAAATTTAATTTCGTGATCAGAAATTCAAATTTAGTATGTTAGTTATTATCTAGTTATTTAGCGAAGTTATGAGAAATTGAAGCTCCAAAAAAAAAAAATAAATAAATAAATAAATAAATAAAATAATAATAATTAATTAACTTAATTACTGCAGTTTCAATTTTTCTTATTTTACTAACTTCTATTGTTAGGTCATACAAACCACAAATGAAGCAATTGTACTAAAACTCATTGCTTTTCATTTTTTAAGAACAAAAATATTCAATATGTGGCTAAAACCTATGATTTTTGCTTTTTATAATTCTGAAACGTGTGAGTTAGTTCTGTAACATATTCGCTGTTTTTCAATGTTACCGCTCTGACTGTTACCGATCTGACAAACTGACAAAGTTTTTTTTTTTATTTCCGAGTCGATCGCACTAAACCAAAATCAAACACGTGGTTTTTTCACTTGTAATAAAGGACTATACTTATATATAAAACTAGCTGTACCCGCCCGGCGTTGCCCGTGCATTTAGAAAATGCAGATAAGTGAATAGCGCAGGAATAGTAGTGTGTAGGACATGTAGACTGTTACTCTCTCCCCCCGCCCCCCACACACACAACATTCCCCGTCGATAAAAAGAAACAATATATCCTAACCATGAGCCATCTGTTAAAAAATTAGTTTAAATGAGAACAGACCTCATATTAGCACATGCTAGGAAACCGTAGTCATGTGGTTATAATCATTGGTCTGAAGTTTAAAGAATATAAAAAATGCGATATAAAAAATGCAATTCTGAAAAAAAAATTAATGTGTCATCAAAACAGCAAACTATAGCTACAAAAAAGAGATGAATTGTTATAAATCGATTTAATGAGTTGAAAATAAATGATACCAACAAATCACAATAGTAGCAACGCAACCATGAAGCAAACGCTGTATACTTGCACGACTGTTGCCAATTTGCTACAGTAAAAACCATTCCCGAAAATGAAAACCGAATTTATGACGTCAAACAGCGGATTCTGTCCGTAGAGAAACTATGACGTCACGTGAAATAATCCTAAAAACAATAGATTTTTTTTTAAATATTTCTCATTCAAAAATCGAAAATCGGGGCGCACGAATAGTAGCGTACGACATGTAGACTGGTCCCCCCCCCCCCCCACTACATTCCCCGTAGATAGAAAATACAAAAAAAATTAAGTACCTACATTAATCATTCATTATTGTTTCTGTATTTTAGTACATAGGTTGCTCTTCACTAAAGTACCTTTTGATGCACAACATTTTTTGTTTTATTATCAGACGCAAAAAGAAACAACACAGATGGTCTTCCGACCCGTAAACATGCCATATATAATTGACCATGGGAGAAACGGTGATATTCTAGATTCAAAACCACAAACTTTTAAGGATTGGCCTTGTGATTTGTTAAAGGTCATGACAAATGCAAGACGGATAGGAAATTGAAGTCTTTTAAATTCAAATGGCATATCGGTTGGGATTATCGGGATCCTAGGAATGAGCAATCGTTTCTGACAGCTTATCACATATAAATTTCAAGGAAAGTAACGCGTTTGTTTGTAATTTACTTCACAAAAAAGTCAAATAACACTCAACGCACCGCTAGCTTACAACCTGTTTACTGCGCACCGGTAGCTGCCAGAACGTGTAGCTGTCGCTCAGCCATTCACATATAAATTTCAAGGAAAGTAACGCGTTTGTTTGTAATTTACTTCACAAAAAAGTCAAATAACACTCAACGCACCGCTAGCTTACAACCTGTTTACTGCGCACCGGTAGCTGCCAGAACGTGTAGCTGTCGCTCAGCCATGGAGGTGTCAAAAAAGGCTTAGTAAAAAGGCTTAGTCAATAAGACAGTTTTTCTATTTATGTAACTGACACACATAAATGACACACATAAATTATAGCCTATGTCCGTCTCCTGGCTCTAAGCTACCTACCCAACAATTTTTAGCCATATCGGTACAGCCGTTCTTGAGTTATAAGTAGTGTAACTAACACGACTTTCTTTTATATATATAGATTTTTTAAAATTTTTCTAATTCAAAAATCGAAAATCGGGCTTCGAGGTCTGGTGGCCAGCCCCTTTGTGCTTCCGTGTAAAAAATTCCAGGTCCCTGCGTGCGATAGATTTGGCTGGAGAGCTCGGTCAAATGGACAGACAGGCAGACAGACAGACAGACAGACACATTACACTTGCTTTTATTATTATAGATAATTTTTAAAATACAAAAAACTGCGCATTTTAGAGCGGGTTACCGATCTGATGACTCAAATGACACACATTTTATAAAATCACTTTAAAAAATCTTACCTACAATTTTAGTTGCAGAAATGCAAATTTTTAATTACGATTCGATAAAACATCCCACCAGGTACTCAGTATCACGTGGAATAGGTGCAGGAAATGATTTTGGAAGCCTAAACATAGATCGGAAGTTATTGTTACCACTCTGACGGCGGAACTTGGGACACGCTTATTTCGCATCGGCTAGAAAATCGGAAATCGATTAAAACAAAAATGAAGTAAAATATTAATAAAGGGGTAAAAATAGAATCGTTTTTTGTGCAAGTGCGTTTTTTTGGGAAGTTAGAAAGTGCGCATGACCTGTTTGCATGCTAAGCTTTGCTACTGGGGACACGTTACCGATCTGATTTTTGATGTATAAAAACAATATTTTCTGAAGAAAAAAATTTTTTTTTTCTGATGTTATTCGATGAAATGAAAGCAGAACCTTTTCTTCTTTCTGGGGAAAATTATTTTTTTAACTAGTTATTGAAATACTAGTGAAAATTCACTTGGGACTCAAATTGGCACTTTTCTAAATATTAGCTCATTGCTAAAAACAGAAAATATTCCACCATTTCAAATTGCCCCACTTTTTCACTTTTTCCCACATTCCCCTACTGTTAAAAGAATGTTTCACACGAACAACTTTTAATAAGTTTCACTCTTCGCTGTACTTAATATACACTCAGGCACATTGAAAATAGCGACCCAAGAAGAAATCGTCGGATTGAAATGCGACTGCGTCTACAGTGGTGCCAAGACAGATCAATGTGGAATGTCACAGATTGGCAAAAGGTTGTGTTTAGTGATGAGTCTCGGTTTGTTTTAGGGACTGATGATAACCGTGTACGGTTGTGGAGGCGCCCAGGTGAGCGGGAAAATTCCTCCCACACTGAATTACGTCACACTGCCCGCACAGCTGGTGTAATGGTCTGGGGGCCATATCCTATGATAGCCGGTCCAATCTAATTGTGATGCGTGGAAACTTAACCGGCCAACGTTACGTTGATGATATTCTTCGACTCCTTTTAGGAACTTTTCTAAATGGTCTCCCAGGGGCAATTTTCCAGCAAGATAATGCTCATCCGCATACAGCAAGAGTTGCTCAAGACTTCCTACGTCATTTTCAGACTCTTCCAAGGCCGGCCCGCTCCCCCGACTTATCTCCTATAGAGCATGTGTGGGATTAGCTAAAACGTCAGATGCCATCGTGTCACTCTGTGCGTGATTTGGAGTTGGCTGTTACAAATTTGTGAACTCATCTGCCTCAGGACAACATCAGGCGTCTAATCAACTCAATGCCGGACCGTGTGGCAGCATGTATTGCAGCTAGAGGTGGTCCAACGCGCTATTGAAATTGCTCTGTATTTGTGTCCTTGCACGCCCTGTATTCGTTCAACTGTCTTGATTTTGAGGTCAAGTGAATCTCTCATCTGTATCATTATGCGTATTAAATTTCATTTCAATCCGATGCTTTCTTCTTGGGTCGCTATTTTCAATGTGCCTGAGTGTATCATGAAAAGCTCTAACGATTTGATTAGCTCTTACTAGGCTAAAATATAATTCTTCATGCTTCACATTTTACTCAAAGTTGCATTTTTATAACTGTTTTATGAGACCATTTCACTGAGATAATTTTGTAGGAAAATTATAGTAGTAAAACAACTTTAGCGTAAAGAAAGAAAAGTTCAATTAAATATGAAAGCAGAGTCCTCATGAAGCACTAGATAAAATCTTTCAAATATCAACTTTAAAAATAAATCATATTGTTTCTGCCAGTGGTTCTCAACCTTTTTACAGCTATTACCCCCTTCAGGATTGAAAATTGTTTCAACGTCCCCTATGAGAACGGGCGTGAAACTGGAAGGGGGAGGAGAGGTAAAGCATTTTTTTGGACTGGTTCAACTTTGTAATTTTGCCCAGACAGAGTGTTGGAAAATGGCTATAGAGCAGAAAAACTTAGCTTAAAGTTATTTTTCTTTGTATGATATTTTTATTTTAACCGCGCATTTTTTCCTCTGAAAAGCTGTGTCAGAGCGATACTCAATTGCCTAGAATTGGATCATTAAATGAGTGCACAATTTTTAAGGTAAATGAGAATAACACGGTTTGAAATAAAAATGTATCGTTTTCAACATTTTATTTGAAAATCAATACATTTTTTAAAATACACTACGTTCAAATAGTGCTTTGATCAGTCCGATTCCAAACATTGCGCACGGTGTTGTTCTTATTTACTTGTAACTATGCAATACACATCCCCTGTTTATAACGTACGGTATACAAAGATTTGAAACTATGACCCATACCTGTCACCCTTAAAGATTATAAATCAAGTTTTAATTTAAAAAAAACTGAAATAAGTTGAATTTACAAATTATAAGATAAATTAATTTCAAATAAATTCTTTTTGAGTAATTTATTGCAGTGAAGGTTAGATAAGATAACAAGAGTTGTTAGTATACCTTTAGCGAGATCAAAGTAAAGATGGCGGGGAGATATTGGGGCTATCCCCCGAAAGAGATCTCTCTCCACGTTTTTTCAAAATTGAAGTTATTTTAATCCTAAGTTTAACAATGTTAGGGAGTCCGAGCTATTTCCAGCGTTCTCTGAAATTGAAGTATAAAAAACGCAAATTTAAACTCTTTTTTTTTTTTTGATGTTGACTGAATGGTAAAGGTTCCGGAGTTTCCTCCGGAAATTTAATATAAATAAAAAATAATTAATTATAATAATTTAATATAAATAAAAAATAAAGAGCGTGATTGTTAGTTTTACCTTTGGTGTTTCTAGGGAGGGTGCTCTAACGGCGCAAAGAGTTGTTAAGTCAGGTGGCTCTCATCGAGACAATTTTAGAAACTGACCTCGTAAAAACGCAATTTTAGGTTTTGTTTGGTTACAATTGGAGAAGAGGCGAGTAGTTCGAGATTCCCTCCCTACATCAAAATTTTTTTAAATGGACATCAAAAAACACATTTTTTACCATTTCAGGTAGTTACGATATAGAAGGGGGGCACCCACCTCAAAAAACTTTTCTGAAATTCAAGTGCTTTTGACAAATTTTAGACTATCTTTCATTACTGTAAACAAGAGTTACTTGTACCCTAGGTGTTACTTGAGCCCATTACAGAAAATGATAAAATCTGGGTTTGGTACTTATTAGTTGAAGACTTGCACGTAGTTCCTCGTTTCTCCACTAGGTAGAAGCACTCTGCAGTCTCTAACGCTAGTATCAAACCCAGATTTTATCATTTTACTGTTGGGATCAAGTAACCCCCTAGGGTCCAAGTAACCCTTGTTTACGGTACATCAGGAGAAAGATCAGGGTTCGGGAGATAACCCCATAAAATGAATGTTAAAGCTATCCCTTGGCTATATAAGTGCAGAAGATTTCCTGCAGCCCTTGCCCGAAACATGTCCTTACAAGCACATTTCAAAATATACTCATCGCCCCCTTACCGCCCAAAATATGTCCACCTCTCCCCTGCCGCCCAAAATATGTCCACCGCTCCCCTGCCGCCCAAAATATGTTCACCGCCTCTCAACACTTTCCCACCGCCCACCGGGGGGTAGTATCGCCCCCGTTGAGAACCACTGGTTTATACTATATTCTGACTAGATGAAGTGTCAACTTTTATATTTAAAATCAATAAGACTCGTTCATTTATTTATTTTGTCGCTATCTTTTTACAACTTGGTATTTAAAATTGAAAAAAGGAGGAGTGATAATGAAGTGCAATATTTTTTTGATGCCAGTGCACGAACTTGTGTTAAGTGTTGCAAATATAAAAAATACTGCATTTTATTTTCCACAGAAGTTTCGCAAAATTCAATATAAGTACGATAAACTGCAAAGCTCAGCTAAAAAAGAAACGAAGAATAAACTTCATTTAGCTTACATAAGATATTTCTTGTTCACATGCACTTTTTTAGTAAATATAAAATTACTAAAAAAGCAAAACGAATAAAAGCAAATTCCTAAACAAGCACTGCAAAATTCAATATAAGTACGATAAACTGCATAGCTAAGCTGAAAAAAGAAACAAAGAATAAACTTCCTTTTTTGCTTATGTAAGATATTTCTTTGTTCACATGCACTTTTAAGGTAAATATAAAATTACTAAAAAAGCAAAACGAACAAAAACGAATAAAAGCCAATTTCTAAACAAGCGCTGCAAAATTCAATATAAGTACGATAAACTGCAAAGCTCAGCTAAAAAAGAAACGAAGAATAATAAACTTCCTTTAGCTTATGTAAGATATTTCTTTGTTGACATGCACTTTTTTAGTAAATATAAAATTACTAAAAAACAAAACGAATAAAAGCAAATTCCTAAACAAGCACTGCAAAATTCAATATAAGTAAGATAAACTGCAAAGCTCAGCTAAAAAAGAAACGAAGAATAAACTTCCTTTAGCTTATGTAAGATATTTCTTGTTCACATGCACTTTTTTAGTAAATATAAAATTACTAAAAAAGCAAAACGAACAAAAACGAATAAAAGCAGATTCCTAAACAAGCACTGCAAAATTCAATATAACTGCAAAGCTCAGCTAAAAAAGAAACGAAGAATAAACTTCATTTAACTTATATAAGATATTTCTTTGTTCACATGCAGTTTTTTAGTAAATATAAAATTACGACCGGTCGCATCATAGAACATCTGATGAAATGCAGTCAAGCGTGATATTATCATGACCTTTTAACGCGAGCTAAAATACTTAGAAAAGTTTCGGAATGGACCCAATCGGATGTTCATTATTTAAGTTAGCTGCTTTTGATTTACTTTAGTCAAATGCAGCAAACATTCTATTGACCTCAGTGGGAAAGCATCACAAGCTTTTTCAGCGAGAAAATGCCTTAAAAAAAAAAAAAAAAAAAAATTGGTAGATTTATTGAAATACAAGTGTGCAATAATTTTAGATGAGAAAATTTTAAGTTTATTTTTTTTTTTTTCAATCTGCTTCCAGGGCAAGGATTGTCTTTAGCAAAGCCATTAGTCAAAATAAAAAAGAAAGCTAAAAAATGCAGATGATATACTTGAACTATTTATTTTGTTATGCAATTTTTTACTGTTAGTTTTATTGCTCTTTAAATGTAAAGTACATTTCTACTGTGGTGTATACTGATATTTATTGCTCATTTTGTTGATTCGTTAAAAATGTCTTTCGTTACGAAGGCAGTTTTCTCTTTTTTTCGTAATATAGTACTTATCGTAGGGGAATGGGGGGGGGGGGGGGCAAAAGGAAATAGTTAAGATAGCTTACCTGTTTCAAAATGGAAAAATTGGAAATTAGTTCTGAAACGTATTGTACATGAAGATGGAATAAAGTATTTCGCAATACAACTTGAGTTCAAATATTATTTTTCATTCTTGGCTAGTTAGTTTTTACCTTAAAAAAAAGGTAAATTTTTCACCCTCAAAAACCATGGGGCAAAGGGGAAAAAATGTAATGAAACATTTTCTATTTGATTATTAACAGATGATTTCATCAAAGGAATGTGTAAATGAACGAGTAAATGAAGTAATAATGTTTAAAATAAACGAAGAAATAAATAAGTGAATGAATTAGTACATATATGAAGAAAATAAACGAGTGAATAAAATGAAGCATG
This sequence comes from Uloborus plumipes, assembly GCA_038373865.1. Lineage (NCBI taxonomy): Eukaryota > Metazoa > Arthropoda > Arachnida > Araneae > Uloboridae > Uloborus > Uloborus plumipes. Next base: position 228,579 of record JAXGGA010000131.1, read on the forward strand.
ATTTTGAATTTTTTTTATTGTTTTGTTTAAAAGGTGAAGTAATCGAGAGTTTTTAACTAGGTCGCGTCTTCGGATTGCATTAATTAATAAACATGTTAATTAAAAACCTTTTAAACGTTTCTCGCAATTTTTGAAGCGTTTCATACTTGAAAATTTAAAGCAATAGTATCAAAAGAAAGAAAAAATCTGCGTCTGATAAGATGTGTTTGGAACTTCCATGTAAAATAGTACTCGAACTATAACTTTTTTTTAGCAAATGTGGCTAAGTCTTAAATTTACACGATTGGAAATCGATGTCATTATTGGCCGACAAGGAAAGAAAACTCAATGATTTAAAAGTTTATCTGCTGCCAGTTTCTATATGATAATAATTAAAATACTTGTAATTGATTTTAGTATAAGATTTTTCAATTTTCCCTATTCTTTCTGCTTTTGCGACAAGCAAATTTTACAGTAAGGATTGTTTTCCCTTTTCCGTATTTACCATGTCCTTTCGAAAACAATTAAATATATTTCGATTTAAAATACTTTATTACGAATGAAGTTCGTTTTAATACGAGATCTGTAATCAGGGTCAGGAGTTGCATAAATTTTTAATTTAATCTTGATACTTGTTTATTCTTGAGGTACCATTGAACTGCTGTCAAATGTCAATCAACTAAACAAAAGAGTATATGTTTGTTATTGAACCGTAAGTGAAAAACAAATCGCACTTTACTTTTTTTTAATGCAGTTAAATATTGATATTAATAATTAACTTTATGTATAACACAATATAAAAAACGGTGACTCAGTTGTACAACTTAACTTTTACACTAAACTAAGTAGAAATACCTTTGTTTCCTATGGTAATGTTTTGTCTTATTTGAGACACAGAATGAAATACAAAATATGAATAAAAATTTATTAATTACGCAATGTAGCTTTTTTAAAGTGAAATTTCTAATATTAACCATTTTTATGAAAAACCAAAAAAAGACTTTTCAGTATACCTCAATAAAAGAGCAGTGTGTCTATTTTAGGCAGAGTATAATCATAAACTCGAGAAAAGGAAATAGGGAGTAGAGTGAAGGGCAAAATTAGTAATCACTATAGGCCACAGGGCAGCAAAAGGAAATAATGGTGATTAAAATATTATCTAGCAACCGCCACCCGATCACCACGTCAAAAAATAAATTAATGACATTAAAGTATATAAAAGTCATTAAGTAACTGCTAAAAAAATCGACCAAAATCAAAATGCATTCTTTTGTAACTAATTTATGAAGAATATATTACTTCTATGAATAAATGTATTTAGGATAAAATTAAAAAAAAAAAAAATTAATGATATTTTTGCTACCGGACTAAAGATTTTCCCTAATTTTGCCGTTTAGAAAAGAGGGTTGTTTTCTTTCCTGTGAAAATAGTACAGTAGAGTTTTAAAAGTACGTGGAAACGTAGAAGTGCTTAGAAAGTGGCAATAAAAGGAAAACAACTAAAAGTTTACTATTTAAACGAAGTATTAAAATTTGCTTTATGCTGATTTTTCATAACTAATTTATACCATTTACCAATTGTGTGAAAGAAAATACTTCTGTACATATGACCATTTGAAAAACAATGCTAAAAAAGGGGAAACATTTTCACAACATGTGACGAGTTTATTAAATTAATACATTTTTGGATTTATGAAAAGCTTTAGGTTACACTGAAGTAAGAGATTAGAATTCATTGAAATGATTTTAATGTACAACTGATGCATAATTCATACTTAATATATTTGGATGTTCAGATTCCTGCTATAATTTTTATTCATTTGTATTATTATTTTTTTCTTCACGAAGCAAATTTTTTTATTGACTTTGATTCCTAATGTACTTCAGAACTTCACTTATAAATATCACTTTCTTTTCGACTAGAACATAAAAAAATTCCTTAGTTCGGCTGTAACTTTAAATTATTTATCATTTTGTATTCATTGTTTTGTATAAAAAATGTTTGATTATAAAGAATAAATCCTTTTTTTAAGAATGAAATCATAGAACAATAAAAAGGCAATCTTATCTCTATTAAATGATCACTTGAGCAATGAAAAATACTTACATTAAAAAGAACATACAACTTTTCCGTTTTACTTCAAAAGCAATCTGAACTGACCTATGAATAAATTCAACAACTTGTTCAAAATCTCTTTCCTTAAAATTACGTGTTGCAGAAATCATTAAAATTATTTTTTTTCTCGGAATTAGTTTTTTATGCAGTATTATATTTTAAGGAAGAACAATAGTAGTAATAACTACATGATTTAATTACTGGTATAAATACAGGATAAGCTTACAAAATCGAAAAGATTATTGCACATTTTAAAGCAACAATACCTTTCAAAGCTTTCATAATTTTAAATATCAACTATTTTCATTTAAGTTAGGCCATGATAAAAACACGAACGATCTCTTTTGTTACAAAATATGTTTCTCTTCCTCCACACAAGATTAAATAACCACAGTAATGACTGACTACATGATTTAATTACCGCTATAAACTCAGAATAAGCTTACGAAATCGAAAAGATTAGTGTACGTTTTAAAGCAATAACACCTTTCAATGTTTTCATAACTTTAAATATCAACCATTTTCATCTAAGTTAGGTCATGATAAAAACACGAAAAATATCTTTTGTTATAAAATATGTTTCTCTTCCGTCACACAAGATACCAGAACATAATAGAGCAATAACCTAGAGAAATTATTGATGCTGTTTATTTACTTTTGTACTACGAACCAGCGTTGTGTGATTCAACAGGATGTGTTTTGTTCCATTCGCCACTTCCCGGAAACTATGTGACAGAGACACTAGTGTCACTAGTGTTTAGTTAAAAAATGCGTTTGTGCTCGGTGTTCTTACCGCAGCTAAAAGCACTGGAATCGATTCAGATGTAAATGTCGTCAAATGTGCTGAAAGTTTACGCGATAAAAGAATCATACTGGGTTCAGGCATTATGAATTATTTCCCATTTTTGTGAGCATAAATGTAGTGTTATGAAAACTTTACAGCAACCTACTTGTGTGCGCTTTTATTGCCTCCAATATTTAAAGGAGCTCGGATTGTGGCTTTGGTGTTACTTTGGATAATGGTTTAGCTCTTGATTCATTAAGTTTTATTTTGAGATATTAAAATTTAAGAAAGCTAACTAATAAAAATGTTACGCTACTAACACAGAAATTACTGCTTCGATAACTGAAAAGGTGAAGTATTTCTGTTGGCACTGGAAAGTTCTATTTTTGATTTATTTCTTTTGATTTCTATATATAAGATATTTATAGTCTAAAGAAAACGTCTTATTTGTAAAAAAAAAAAAATCTATGGAGTCTATGGCGTTAGATTCAATGTGTGTGTCTATAATACATCAACGGAGGTCGTAGAATATGTTTAGAGCATCGCCAGTATGTTTACAAATTTTATCCCTAATGCGTATGGTGTTTACGGAAAATTGCTTAAACAGTCTATACACATAATCTTTGTGGATGAGATTAGTTTACAGCCATGTTGTATTATTTCAGAAATTTCTATAATGCAAATATGTGTAAATTGAGAAAGAATACCATCGAAAACTGTCAATTTTATCGAACACATTCATAGATCTTAATAGAAAGGTCTTCCTATGGAAATATATGCTAGAAGTCTGCGCCAGACACTGGCAACTTTTAGAGTACGCGCAAGCAGAAATATTACAGCAATCATAGTAAATCTTGTATGCTTGCAACTTATAGCAGTAATAAACAAAAACATACAATCTATGTAAGTTCAAGTCTATAGATGATGTTTGTAGAGGCTGTAGAAGTAGGTTGAAAAGTTTAAAACAAGTTTTTTTTTTATTCCTGGAATGCAATTTGAGTAAATCTGGAGAAATGACCTTGGAATTCGCCCTTAGAGATTTAGACAATCTGGTTATATCTTAGACACATTGACAGAAGTTGTGGTTTTCATATATAGGGTGGGTCGGGGTAATTTGGGTATAAAAATGACCTACTTTGAGCTTTCCAGTCCTGTAAAAAATGTATACTAATATTTTTTTTTCTTTTTCTTGTTTCAGCTTAGCATTGTGACTTTCTAGAATAGTTTTTAACAAATTTTAAGTTAATAGATCCATTTGCATATTAATGGCTAATTAAGTTTCACTATACCTAAATTACCCCGTGGATGGGGGAATTTGGGTATAGTAATGATTAGAGAGCAAAGTCTGGTTTTAGCAACTACCCTACTTAATTTTTTTAAACTTATGTTGTCTGTAGGTATAATATAAATAATGAGATAGTATAAAAACTAATTTTTATTAGTATTAAGACAATTCCAGGCTACAAATAAAACAAATTTGAAGTAACGAATACATAAAATGCACAAAATGACAAATCGATTATTGACTGGACAGTATTTGTTTTGTGAGAGATATAAGTATATTATAGCAGCATATATAACCTCAGACAGTTAGGAGGCACATAAATTCCTGTTTTGTAGTCCAATAAAATAATTATTTGTCCTTCTGATATGTAAATTAACTGTAGGGTCACCTGGGGTAATTCTTGGTCAAAAAGCATTAACATCCAATTATCACAAAATCTATCTAAGTTAGAGTTACAAATTTCGGTATGGAGGAAGCACATTGGGATGTTCATCGAATAAAATATTCATGTTATCAACAATACATAATGAACTTGAGTAATTGTCGTTAATTAGTGACCAGGAATTACCCCAGAGATGGGGTAATTCCTGGCCACTTACGGGGCAATTATTGGTCACTCAAATGATTGATGAAAATGCATACATTTTGTAAGCACATTATTAATACAAGTTATTAAACTAATTAGATAAAGAATTTATTTATATATATAGCTAATTAAACACTGTATTTAGTTTTTTTAAGGAAGAATGCAATTGTTTTCAACATAATAGCTTTACTTAATAAAACTTAGCCAAAATACTTTTTATACACTTTGTATGCAATAGCTACAGCTTTTATATCTGTTGTGAATGAATCTTCACCTACCATATAATAGGTCCATAAAAAATATGGTGCACATGCACCATACACACTGAGCACATGCTTCTGTCTGTTATGAACAGGTTAAGGTGAACAGTTAAGTGAATAGTACAATGCAGTTACAATTAAGCATTTTTCTTAGTATAATTAAGAATAATTATTAAAACTTATAAAATAATTGGATGAAATTTAACAAAGAAAAATTCAGTATATTGTATACTTATCATTAACAGATAAGAATGTTACATTGCGGTTACAGTTAACTTTGCAGTTAAGGCTCACAGAGTTACATATAGTTTAAATCAATAACATATGTCAATAATAGGTGAAATAATAATCCATAAATATTAAAAAAAGGACTGACCAGGAATTACCCCACTGACCAAGAATTACCCCAGTAGCCAGGGGCATTATTTGGAGCCTTCCTGCAAATTATTCAAAACAATAATGGTAAATGCAAAACTATTTTTCAGTAACTGACATGGTACCTAATTCAACCAAAAAAACGAAAAAGAAAAATATTCAGAAGTTTGAGTTTGATCACGATCTTTGTACAAATGTATCAAAACTAAGGCCAATCTTGTTTTACGAAATTTAACAAGCGATTTTAAAAAGATTTTTTTTTTCAAACTAAATACACAGTCAACTCATAATTAAGTAATGAATTGCAATGAAGATAGTTCAGAGTACCTCTGTGATTTTTTTCATTTTGCTGAAGGTTTATTAAGACATAAAAAGGACTGTGACCAGGAATTACCCCAGAAACTTGCTGACCAGGAATTGCCCCGGGTGACCCTATACCCAAATTACCCCATGTTTTTAAATCATTAATTACATGAAAACTAATAATGATAAATGTTTCCATTCAATAACAAATTAAAGTAAACATATGTAATGTCTACATACCTAAATTTGAAAAACATCGAGTCACAGGTTCATTCGCAAAACTATTTGGAAGTAGTTGGCTCGCATTACACTGCCATCTTCAAAAAGTTTAATTTATTTTTTATCAATCTCAATAAAAGGGTTGGAAACATTTTTTCAGCCTATTCTCACAGGTATGGAGGATGTTTATAACTGTGAATTTTTGTAGGTATCTCAAATGATTATTTTTCATTTTATTCAATAAAATGTAATTTATACCCGAATTCCCCCGATTACCCAAATTACCCCGACCAACGAAAAATGCGTCCCAGAATTCCTTAAAGAAATGGCAACGAGTTTTCATTTTATAAAACCTGACTTATAACTTATTTCTTCAAGTCTTGGTTTTACAATTGGCAAGTCTAAATATTTAAATTTTAAATTAAAGGTGTGTGAAATTTATGTTAAAAAAGGGACAAAAATCCCCCTGTTAAGTGCTTTTATACAGTCCCATGATTTAAAAAAAAAAAACTTTTCAATGACTCGGGTTTCATTCAAAACTTCAAGAAGTTCACTTAGATCCCTTTGCCTCTCAATACCTCACATTGAAGATTTTTACGTGGTTTCTTCAAACTTTTCGAATTGAACTTGGTTCGTGTTTCATTCAAAACTTTAAGACGTTCACGAGCATCCCTTGCTTCTCACTGCCTCATTTGGAAATTTTTTGCGTAGTTTCCTTAAACTTTTAGAACAGAATTTTCGGTAAACTTCCTAAAACACTTAGTGAAAAAATTTAATACGTAAGCAATCGATGAAATGAGCTCTTCTAACATTATCTTAATAAGAAATAAAAATGCTTATATTTATTAAAAGGGATAATTTGAAACTGATTGTTTTCAGAGCGTTGAATTTTTTTTCCATCCATTCCAGATTCGGAGGCCTTAGCAAAGATCTGAATTAAGGAAAAGGATCAAGTCTATGATATATGTAAGTACTACTTTCAGGCACAGTTATTCTGAGGGCAATTGAGAGAATAAGTAAGATTTATTTTTTTATTTTGGGACAAATGGTCATGCTGCGGAGAAGTTACTTTTACTATAGAGTAAGTAAAATATTTTATATTCGTTGTTGCAGAAACCGTTTGACCTTAGTTGTTCTGTCGTAAAACAGTAAGTAATTATCTGCTACTTTCTGATGTATGGAACCGATTAATTCTTGAAGACCATTATTCATATGATCAAAAAAAGTACATCCTGCTTAACAGAACCAGCAATATAGGGCTCTATTTAGGATGAAGCCAAACTTCCTTTAAAATACTATAATACCGTAAAGTCGGGTTACTTGGACCCTAAGGGGTTACTTGAGCCCATTACAGTAAAATGATAACATCTAGGTTTGGTACTTATTAGTTGAAGAGTTGCACGTAGTTCCTCGTTTCTCCTCTAGGTAGAAGCACTCTGCAGTCTCTAATGCTAGTACCAAACCCAGATTTTATCATTTTACTGTGGGCTCAAGTAACCTCCTTATGGGTCCAAGTAACCCGACTTTACGGTACATATTATCTCACAAAAAATTGTCACAATGACTTTTCTGGTGAAAAGCGGCTCTACCGATGCCAATATCTTTTCCATTTTGTTGAGTTCAGTTATAGTATTTTCTACTAACTAATATATATATATTTTAAATGAACTTAAAGTACTGGGAGCATTTGATAGTTTTCATTTATTGATAATAATGTCGAATTTTTTGCACAAAATATCACCAAACCGTTGTTCAAAATATCCAAAAATGTTATTAAGTTCAATATAATGTAATGCTAACAGGCTATGAATAACGTGAAAATTAAGTATAGAATTAAAATGAAATGATGACCAGCAATGTCACTTCTATCTGCTGTGAGGGACAACACTTAAGTAATTTATTGCAGAAAGACACCGATATGTCCTTGGAAGTGTTTGTCAGGTTTGGTGTCTTTTCTCTGCTATAACTTTTATTTCAAAAAAAAAAAAAAAAAAAAAAAACAATTTGATCGTAAATTTTGAACAAACTAAACACGTATTTCTCTTCAAATCGAGCATATCTCAATTTTTTTTGATGAATTTTTCAATTTTTAATGAAATTGAAAAAATCATGACACCTTAACTTTAATTCTTTTAATAACATTCCAACTTCCTTAAGATCAAAAGATTGAAATACTGAAAAACGCTCAATCAACACAGATCTATGTTTATATATTCTCCAAAGAAGATTCACATTGAGTTAGAGCAATATTTTCATTGAAATCATATTCGTGTGAACGACCTAACCGCTGCTCTTCCGCAAGTCAAAAGGCTGCAAACCATAACCTGTATCGCAAAAAAAAGGATCACATTTTATCTGCGTCCGGTCGTAAAGTCACACGTTATAAGTCCGTTATGTTCGTACACAGGCATGGCCTTTGGTATAACGGATGACGCCTTTTCACATTTCACGGTTAATCAAAAAAGGAAAGGGAAGACAAAAGCTTATAATAATGCGTCTTTTGTGGCAAAACACTTTCCGATGAAATTTTAATTAAAGTGCTGTAACGCTTAGAATAAATTAATGGGAGGATTTAGAGTAACATTACTTTCTAGATGAGAATTTTCCTGCTATCTTTAGAAAATGTATTAATGTGTTTATGCTGCAACAACTTTAAGGTCACCTCGGTTAATTAGGAGTATGTGTTGGCATGTGGTTGTTGGCAAAATACAATAACTGTGATATTCTGCGCGTGAAGTATCATCGGTGGTGAAAGGACAACGTGCTATTCAAGATTCAAAAATATCTATAAAAATCCGATGAAATAAATAGTAAGCGTCGCTTATGAAATTAATTTTAAAACATAGACAAAACACGCTTGGAAATATTATTGAAAAACTAAAATGCTAAGTTGACACAGCACACATCAATGCAATGATGCTGCATAGGCAAAAAAATGTAAATAATTTTTTTTAAAAATTATGATAAATATGATAGTGTTAAGTATAGAAGTGTATACATTAAATTAAAAAAAATGTTCAAGCGACATCAAACTATCAGTTTAGGCAGTAAAAACCTATTGTCTTTCTTTAGTGGATCATATTAATTACTTTCTAAAAGCTCTGAGTATTTTTTAAGGTAAAAGTGTAAAAAATACTCAGCTCTTTTTTGCAGTGCTAAATTAGTCCTAGGCATCAAAAATGTTTGTTTTCTTGTAAAAAGAAAACTTCCCTAATTAACTACCTTCTTGTTTTCATGTATCACAGACTTATTTTATTTTAATATAGCAGGATTGAAAAGAAAAAAAAATCTTGATCAACAAATGTTGGTGCATGTTATTGATCCAAAGGCGCTTCTTCAAACACAGCGAAGTTGAAGTGCTTCCGTGGCTACTTAATGCTCTTGAGCTGAAATTTATGGGTCGTGTAAGAGAAAGACGGAAAAAATTAATTGAAACAATAAACCAGATTTTATAGTTCAGTATTGTTCCGAGGTAAGAAATAAAAGAATTATTCGACATTAGTGAAATGGATACAAAAGTGTTAATCAATAACAGCTCTCATAAATTATTAAATTTAAGTGCGCTTTCATTGTTAATTTTTTCCTGTGTTACATTTCGTTCTTTTTTCCGAGGCAAGTGCTAGGTCCAGATTTATTTTGTTTACTACCGTGTTTATAAGTGAAATAGTTCATGAAAGTATTTCTTTTGTTTTGATTTCGTTATATGCTATTAAATATTTAATTAGAACACAAGTTTGTATTGAAGAAGAAACTTCTGATTCATGTAAGGAATAACACTGCCTGGGACTATCGTTATGTTTACTGAATCCAATTGAGAAATGCGCTTTGATGACCTAAGTAAATATAAAACTGAAATTATTCATAAAACGTTAAAAAGTTCTTGGAATTTTGCAGAGATGTGTGTGAGATGGATATTGTGACAGTGTTGTTTTATTTGAAAATTACCGTTGAATCATGAGATAAATGATTTTTTTTTTTAATCGGGAACAGTTGATGATGTTTGAAAAAAAATACCACCTTAACTTTGTGTCGCACTTTATTCTCATTGAAATTTTTCTCCTTTCGCCCCTTATGATTTTACTCTAAATCATAGATAAAATGTAAATGGTTCTTCGTGTCTGTATTAGATATAAAAAGTCACCACATTGCTCAAACTTAAAATCAATGACAGGTTAATTTGTAATGGTTTTATAAACTGTGAACTAGAAATGCTTCGATAAAGATTTACAAACAGTTGGAAAAAATACTATCGCTTAGAAAATTTTGAATTTTGCTTTCGTGTTCCTGTTATTGTAATTGGCGTATGAATACTTTCCATTCATTTATTGTTATTTTCTTTCACAGATTAATACAATGGCAATGTTTCGCATCTTCACTGCATGGATTCTGACTTGCGTAATAGTCTCCTCACGATACTTGGCATCCGAAGCCCAGGTTCGGCCTCTGACATTTGCAATGAGAAAATTGGCCTTTTCAACGAACCAGTTTGGAATCGATCTGTACAGAGCTTTGAAAGTACCGAAAAATGAAGGAGTTGCTTTCTGTCCTTTTTGCATCAGTACCTCTTTGGCGATGGTTCTCCTTGGAGCACAAGGAAGATCGGCTAATGCTTTGCAACAGGCGCTGTATTTATGGGGCGTCAGACAAGAAGATGTTCATATTGCCTTCCATGACTTATTAATTCATCTTCGGGACAATCTTCAAGTCACTCCGGGCCATCATATTGCTGATCATATGACAAGTGGCAATGGAGGCTACCGTCAAGAATATGGTGTTCAAGACTTCGAAATACTCCTTTTCAACAGCATTTATGTGCAAAGAGAATACAGCATTTTGTATCACTATCAGAAATATTTACATAGCTTTTATAACACATCTGTTCATCCTCTAGATTTTAGTATGTATGGAGAAGAAAGCCGACTACATATAAACGCTATTGTGGAAAAGCAAACGAAAGGTAACATTAAGAACATACTGTCTCAACCTTTGCCAAAAACAACAAGTGTTCTTCTACTAAATGCTTTATCCTTTGATGGCGTGTTAGACATGAGTGGCTCTACAGTGAATCCTGCGCCAGAAGATATTCATCGAAATTCCCAGTACAATCCATTTGGACCTCCAGGACCTTTTGCACCAAACGGACATCACTCTTTTGGTCTGAACCATGCTTTCCAACCTACCCACAGCAGGCTACCACCTATGAACGGCCCGGCTTCTTACTATGCACCCTCATTTGCTCAGGTCATGCCATATGCTGCAGCAACACCATACAACTCTCACAATTTCATAACAGCTCCAACAAGAACCAGACAAGGAGGCCTCCGACATGGAACATATGATTATCTTGGATGCACTGGTGTAGAGGTTCCATTTAGAAGTGGTATGCTTTCTTTGGTCCTTTTGATTCCCTCTGATACCAGCAGTATCAGCATGCTAGAGACCAGACTGAATGCTCAACACATTACCGATATTTTGGGAACAATGCAGTCAAAGCATATCATACTGGAAGTAAGTTAACTTATTGACTTTTATTAATTAATTATATATTTAAAATTCCCAAAATCATGCTCATTACTTTAAAATGCTTGCATTTCTCTTTCAATGCCGTTAATTTTACTATTTGAAAAACATTAGCTCTCTCATTCGTAGTTTAGTACCTATGAAAGAAATAAATGACTGAAACCATGAAAGATAAAAGAGCCTTTGAAAGTTTAAATTAGTATATGAACATATAAAAATAAGAAAACTATTACACGTTTTAGTAAGTTAATCTAATCTGTCAAAAAATACGACATTTTACATTAAACCATGTGAAATGTAAATAAATGCAAGCAAATGCTTAAAAAACAGCATTTTCAAATTTTATTCTCGTCAACGCCAAAGTTCAGTAGTATATTGTAATCAGAGAGAAAATTGTTCATATTCATTCAAAGGGAGGTAAGGCAGAAAAAAATACTTGGAGGCTATCAATCACATTTTTAAAGTTGATTTTTCACACTTTTAATATGGAAACACAAAAGCTTTTACTATAAGAAAAAAAAATCGAATTATACTACTGAAAAAGCAGAAAAAAAGGTGCTAGGTTTAACCATGATCAATTCAAAGATACGACGTATTTTGTTGAATCAATATTATTGGTTAAATATTCAACAAGATAAAGTTGTATTGCTTTGAGTTCAATGGTTTACACTGAAGTGACAAAAGTCATGGGATAGCAATATGCAAATTTTCAGATGGCAGTAGCATCGCATAGAACAGGTATAAATGCGCAGTGCTTTTACAGAGCTTTCATTTCTGTTCAAGTTATTCATGTGAAGAGGTTTTAACGTGATGATGACCGCACGACGTGAATTAACAGACTTTGAACGCGGAATGTTAGTTGGAGCTAGACGCATGGGTCATGCCATTTCGGAAATCGTTAGAGAATTCAACATTCCCAGATCCACTGTGTCAAGAGTGTGCCGAGAGTATGAAATTTCAGGCATAACATCCCACCATGGACAGCGCAGTGGTCGACCGCCTGCACTTAAAGATCGAGACCGGCGACGTCTGCAAAGAGTCGTAAATTCTAACAGACAAGCAACACTGCGTCAAATCACCGTAGAAATCAATGTGGGACGTACAATGGACGTGTCTGCTAGAACTGTGCGGAGAAATTTGGATTTCTTGGGCTATTCCAGCAGAAGACCGACTCGAGTGCCTTTACTGACAGAACGACATCGCTTGCAGCGACTCTCGTGGGCACGTGCGCATATCGGTTGGTCCCTAGATGAATGGAAAACCGTGGCCTGGTCCGATGAGTCACGATTTCAGCTGGTAAGAGCCGATGGTAGGGTTCGAGTGTGGCGCAGACCCCACGAAGCCATGGACCCAAACTGTCAGCAAGGCACTGTTCAAGCTGGTGGTGGCTCCGTAATGGTGTGGGCTGTTTTTTCATGGCATGGACTTGGTCCTCTAGTGCGACTGGACCGAACATTGACTGGAAATGCTTATGTGCAGCTACTTGGAGATCACTTGCAGCCATTCATGGACTTCATGTACCCAAACAACGATGGGATTTTTATGGATGACAATGCGCCATGTCACCGGGCCACAACTGTTCGCAATTGGTTTGAAGAAAATTCTGGACAATTCCAACGAATGATTTGGCCACCTAGATCTCCCGACATGAATCCCATTGAGCATTTATGGGACACCATCGAGAGGTCTGTTCGTGCCCAAAATCCTGCCCCATCAACGCTTTCACAATTATGGACGTCTATCGAGACAGCATGGCTCAATATTCCTGCAGAAGACTTCCAACGACTTGTTGAGTCCATGCCACGTCGAGTTGTTGCACTTCGCCGGGCAAAAGGAGGGCCGACACGATATTAAGAGGTATCCCATGACTTTTGTCACTTCAGTGTAAGTCGCATTTCCGTATTTTAAAGGCAACAATTCAAAAAATTCGATGGATCAGTGTGCAATAAGCCCAGTGCTTTCTAAATTATTCGAATTCACTTGCGTTTCTTAGTTTTCGAATGTCCTATTAAAATATTTTCTATTGCTCCGTACACTAAGAAAAAAAAGTTGCATGATTTTGTGCATTAATTAGAATTTATTAAAAAACGCTACGGTTTTAAGTTGAAAATAAACATTGATAAGCGGAATTTTGAAAATAAAACATAATTCTGAGTCACGCAATGTGAATGGTCATTTATGTGGGATAAGCAGTTATCGTGATTTGCACTTTTTCTTTTCCGTTTGGGGGAAGAAATGTGTATTTCTTTTTCTTCTTTAGTTGCCTTTACGTTAGCTTGAGTTTTACAATAATGGTAAATCTGTTGAATCCTAAATGCTTCTTTATTTTTTCAAATGTTAGGGCAAAAGCTCAACATGCGGAAAATCTTTTGGTTTGCCATTTACAACTAACATGAGTAAAAATGAAATCTTTATTTTAGCAAAAGATGAAATTCGGGACTCTTTTATTAGGATCATTTGAGCTGAAAAGGTTAAACCAATAATTTCATCCATGCATTTTATTTTTAAAAAATCGGGACTGGTTTATTAGTTTGAGACGGCTCCGATTCTGGGATACTAAACAAAGAGCACTGAAAACAACTTTTTTACATTTCTAAAATCAGCTGTTCTGACCTTGAACACAGTATTCCTTTCATGATTACCGACGCAATCTATATGAGCCCATTTGAGATATTTTTAACCCCAAATCCACCATTCATCCCCTGATCATTTGAAAACAGCCCCTGGGCAATAAACACATAGCCTTTCATTTTCACTCACTTATTCTATTCTTCCTTTTCTAAAAAAGTGGAGGGGGTCTTGCCTCGTATTGCGCATGTTGTCCGCTATTGTGCGTGTCGCTAACCTGATTTTCATCCTTAATCATACGCATCTATAAGATAAGAATCATTATTATTTTTTTTTTGATATGAGCACTTCGTTAAAATTTCAAGCTTAGGAATGCAGGGAACTCCCACTTATGTGCCAGCCCAAGGGGTCAACAGAAAAAGGCGCATAAGTGAACAAAAATATTTAAAGGACTAAAACGCATTATAGGTTCTAATGAGAGAATGAATAAGAATGTTTCTATAGAAAAGGGGTATATTCAGTGGCGGCGCTAGCTATGGGGCAAGGGGGGCAATTGCCCCCCTGTCGGGGACGTCTTGCCCCCCCATCGGGGAAAATTTCTAGCTTCGTCGGGAAAAAATTTCCGACGATCAAATTTTCCGACAGAAATCTGAGCGCCGAAAATGTTTCTGATTCCGACAGATCGGTAATTTTCTTCGAATAAAATCATTCAACGAAAAAAACTAATTTTTTTTCTAAAACATTCTCAATATTCGACAAATTACACGATTTCAGACTAATTTCGAATACGAGAACCTTCGGGAAGCTGGGTAGCAACAAGAGGTATCGGCGAGCTGCCGTCGTATCTCTTTCGGACGAACGTAAGTTCTGCTGGAGAAAGTTATTTTTGTTCAAGTTGAAGAGGGCAAATCTTCCCTTTCTTTTCCTCACCAGCGGTCCCCACCCGCAAATCGCCAACAGCATGGCAAAGGGACATTCATTGTCACTTTCTGAGAATCTGATAATCATCAACGACAAAATAGCTGCTTAATTGCCTCAACCTCATTTACGACCAGACGCTAGACACGTGTTTCTCCGAGGGCTTTTTTCACCCACCAACTGTCGAGGAGCGAGACTCGGGGATTAGACCCCTTTTTCCATCTTGGGCGGCGAATGCCGCAGGCTCCCGCGCATTGCATAGCGAGCTAAAAGAAAGCAAAGCACTCAGCCCACCCCAGTTCTAACTCAAAAACTTTTCATTCACGGAGTTACTTCTTAGCAAGAAGAAAAAAATTGGAACAATATTGGAACGAATTAAAATTTAACAGAATAGAACAAATGCAAATCATCTGCAGAAGTAACTGGGTAAGTGTGTTATAAACTTTTGGAATGCTTTTTTTTAACAATAGGTGCAGGAGCAATTTGAATTTGAAGCTTTCTTTTTTCTTTCTTTCATTTAAAAATGCACATTTAGATAGCAACGAGTTAATAATTAAATCTACACACTTTGTGTGTTTGGAGGCGAGGGAACAAAAAAGTGTTAATACTTTTATTTTGCTCCTATTTTTCTCTCTCAAGCAGAATAGTTTATAAGCTGATTCTCTTTATTTATTTCGTTCAATTGCACTTCATTTGTTTTTCATTTCCTTGTTTCGTGTCGTGTATCCTGGCACTCTAGAGCCTAATCGGATGAACCGATTTCAAAAAAAAAAAAAAAAAAAAATCTTTGAAAGGAGAGTTGATCGAGATTGTTCTAAGCTAGGTCGCGTCTTCGAATGCCATTAATTCACGAAGATATTGATTAAAAATCTTTAAAACGTTTTTCCCTATTTTTGAAGAGAAAAAATACTTGAATAGCTAAAACAACGGTATCAAAAGAAAGAAAAAAAAATGCGTCTGATAGAATGTGTTTAGAACTTCTATGTTATATAGAATTCGAATATCAACTAACGTTTTTTAGCAAATGCGGCTTAGCCTTAAATTTATGATATTAGGTATAGTATATTACGATTGCCGGTCGACGGGGAAAGAAAACTCAATGATTTTAAAATGTGTTTCTGTCGCCATTTTCTATTTGTTTACAATTAAAATACTTGTAATTGTATAAAGCAGTAAGAAACCGCCCCTATATCCAGGGCTAAATTGATTTCAGTATGAGGTTTTAAAAGAATATTAAATTTTCCCTCTTTATTCTGCTTTTGAGACTGGCAATTTTACTAGTAAGGATTATCTTTTCTTTTCCGTGTTTACCTTGTCCTCTCGAAAACAATTAAATATATTTAAATTTAAAATGCTTTTGAGCAGTGTGGTTCGCTTTAATCTGGGTCGGAGTTTTTAAATTTTTTTAATCTTTGTACTTGTACTATTTAGTTTTAGTTTCATGGTAAGAACGATTACCTTTCAATCGAATGCATCATAAAAAAATTGAAAAACTGGGGACTGGGGGGGGGGGGGAAACAAATTTTTGAATTATATTTGTGTCCCCCTGTCGGGCAAGCTTGCCCCCCTGTCGGACATTTCCTAGCGCCATCTCTGGGTATATTACCACGGTTTGGCAATTGCTGTAACGTAACTACAATGATAAAGAGAAAACAAAAATTGTAGCACACCTAATTGCGATGTTCCCTTTAAAACGATCCATAATAGATAATTGTCCCTCTCTGAACTGTAGTTCATGCGTAAAAAATGCCCTCTGTGAGCAATAAATTTGAAAGATTAAAGAGGAAAGTAAAGTCAAATGCTTATTTTTTAAACAAAATAAATTTATTTTTTTACATTCTATGGAAAATTCGGCACATAAGTAAGATATTTATCTTTAGAGCCACGCATAAACGAATGTGTCATTATTTTGCTATGAAATATGCTGGGACCATTCTAAATCGTCGTGAGTGTGAAAAAAGCGCATAAATGAGGTGGTGTATAAGTGAGAATTCACTGTATTTAATTTTGCTGTTTTAATAATGGTCCATGTAGCAGTTCCTTCTTATCAATAACTTATATTTTAAAAGCTTATTTTTGCATAAACAAATCAATAATGTTAGTATACTTTTAACAGATAAAGTAATCCTTATTTTGAATCATTCGCACCTAAAATTATTCATACTTCGATTTTTTCTATGTCGTATCATCTAGATGAGAATATACTGTATTTGCCTCAAACTGCTGTTTGAAAGTTATTTGTATTTACCGTTTTGCTGCTTAGATTATTGCAAATCCAGTAGTACTTTTGATTTGAATTTCAAGAAAAATAGTTTGTTATTAGGAGGTTTGGTATTCGTTAAATGTAAGTGAATAAAAGTTGAGATAATAGAAAGAATTGAACCTTCATAGAGTATCTTTTAAATTCCAGAGCTTATGTTCGTAAAATTAATAATCAAATTTACATTAATCACATGGAAATATAAATAAATGGTAGTTTCAAATGTATGAAAAATGGCAATTGAAATGTAAAATAATGAATATTTCAATTCGCATATTAAATTCTCAGTTTTTACTCAACGCAATTTTATTCTATAGAAAGTGTTTGTCCATAATCCACAATTTTTAAGTCAAACAGCGAAACAGAAATATAAAAGCTCAGCTCACAATACGCTAAAAAGACTTTTTGATCCAGAACTTTTCAGTTGGGTTTTGGAGCAAACAGAGATTCCTGTACAGGAATGCTCTGTCAATAGTAAACAACAGGAAAAGCGTGAAAGAAACTTTCGTGCCTCCCCTGTTTTTCGGTGCCATTTCTTTTTATTGAATTCTCAAAGGCTATCATTGATCATATCGATCAGCAGTTACGCAAAAATTCAGCTATCAATGTTCCATTTGAGGTCAATACCCG
This sequence comes from Uloborus plumipes, assembly GCA_038373865.1. Classification (NCBI taxonomy): domain Eukaryota; kingdom Metazoa; phylum Arthropoda; class Arachnida; order Araneae; family Uloboridae; genus Uloborus; species Uloborus plumipes. Next base: position 246,381 of record JAXGGA010000131.1, read on the forward strand.
CCCATAAATGCCATCACAATGGGATGACCAAGCATTGTGATATTTTTCAGTTTCTTTTCTTTTTTACTTCCGGACATCTTTTTTATGCTTTTACGCAACAGAAGAGCTGCCCCAATTTGAAATTCAATTGATCGTAAAACGGAGATATTGCCGTGATAATTATGCTTCATGTTGACATCCTTTACTTGTTTACAAAGTGTTGTTTATAGAATTCAAATTTGAAGGAGGTTTGCATTTAAAAAAATATATATTATTACTGCAATTGTCAGAGGATTTCTATCATAATTCACTTTAATCTCTTGAAATACACAGATTATCCTGTCACAAAGCCTGACTTTTGTTAGAGTGTACCTAAGAAGTAATCCTTCAAGTAGTAGCCTAGAATAATCTCACATAATTAATATTAGGTTTTAATACTTTCACTGACACCCTGCAGTATTTAAGTTTTTGTGTTACATAATATGGTCCATATATATATTTTTTTGCAGTAGCTTCAAGTTTCATTGCGTTGTGGTGTTTGTGCAATTAAAACTGAAACGTGCACGAAGAATACTTAAAAATGAGTTTCTTGTGAAATTATTAGATTTTCTTTCTGACATTATTTTTGAATCTTTTAAAATTTGCAGATAATCCTGCAATAAAATGCAAATTTCGTAAAAGTAAGCTTGAAATATGTGGGTTTTCTTGTCATAAAACTCGATCCTAGCAAAAGCAGGCTTAAAGAAACAGGTACTGCTTGCAAAATAGTCTTTGTGCTTACAGTTAGTTCTTACATTCAGAAGCATTAATAGTTTCGTATCATACAGCTCTTTATAAAGGTGAAACCAAAATAAAGTGAAATAATTTTGCATTAACTGCATTATTCCCACTCTTGAAATATCGATATTGCATAACATATTCTATAACCCCTAGTAGTTTTTTATTTACACATTATGTCGTTTTACAATGATTACCTATTGCTACATGTTAAGCATTCACACACAAGAACGTTTTAATCTATTTATTGATGTATATAGGTTTTTTTCATTCACAAAAAAAAAAAAAAAAAAAAAACAGGCTTATGCACATACTTATTTGATTTTTTGCACTGAAAAATATGTTTTTCAATCTATATATTATTGTAACAGGAAATAATCATTGCAGATTTTATAGTAAAAGTTTCTGTTCCTTGAAATATTTCGTAATTTTAATTTGGTAAATGAAATAATTTTCCATAGTTTTTATTGGAGAAAAACTGAAACACTAAAAGCTACACAAAAGCCGCTGTAATTTTTTTTTTAAAGATCGTGCATATCGTATTATTAATCCTCTGAAAAAGGATGAATACGAATGCTCATCATAATTTTGCGCATTTACACAAACAAAAAAGTTGTGAAATGATTAGGGGTGATAAATCTGTATTTTTTATCCTTTTTTTAAGTCGATAAATATTCCGTGGAAAAAAACACGACATTTTTTTAAGGTATGGAAAGTAGAGATACTCATGCTCATTTAAATATAAGTTTTTCGTAGAAGGATTAACGCAAATACTGATAACTTTAGGCAAAAAAAAAAAAAAGGAAACATTTTTTTAATTAAAATTTTTTTATAGAAAACATACTACCAATCAAGTACTTCTGAATTTGTAAAATAACAAAATGTGTGCTCAAAATGTTATAACACAGCTTTAGACATTTGCATGCAGATATATTCTTAACGTCTTTACAAGTATTTCCCTCACTAAAAATCAGAAATATACCTGAAAATTTATTCAAGCATACTTTCATGCTTTGAAAAGAAATAAGAATGTTTTTATTTTCTACGGATACAGAGAGTTAAAACGGTAAGGCGCGTTATAATATTATAAAGATGATATACGCAAGATATAATCCCGTTGAGTCTAAGAAAGATAGACGCCAGCGTTCACGAACTTCAGTTTCGTTTCGTCTTTTTTTATAATCTTTTGATTTATTACTTTTTTAGACTGATGTAAGTCGTTCATAAAATAGTTATTTCTCATCTTAATTTTCGAACATTTTGATTACTTTAAAAATCCCAACTTATTACACATATTTCGATGTTTTTGCCAACTCATTTCCATTTCATTTGAGTAGTTTTAAATACTGTCCATTCTTAGCCATTTAAAAATATTTTTCCTTTCATTAAACTGAACAGCAAGATGCTGTAGCAAAAAAAAAATGTACGTAAGGAATTCCGAAAAATTCAAATAAATAAAATATTTTTACTTTTGAAGAAATTTAAAACATTTTTTTGCTATTTCTGCTGAAATTGTTCTTTTTTATATCGATACTTTGATAGTTTCTTTGAAGTTAATTATTTCAGAAATAATTAATAATCTCCATTCGCAAGAAACTATATGAATAAACAATGCTAATGCATAATAACAAAAACAGTTGAGCTATGACTTTTCGTAGAAAATTATTCAGTTGTAAGTTGAAAAATGTAATTAAGAATGTAACGGGGCTCAAAATTTTTTCCGTTGAATGCTCAACATTTTTAGTACTTAACGTTAAAATTGTATGCTTGTTAAAGTTTGAGCTATTTTCTTTCTTCCGATAAAACGTACCTCGAATATTTGAGTAGTTGAGTGTACATTTTCACAAAATTATGTTCACATATTTTACCCTTGCCTCTTGAAGGGAAAAAAAAGAGAAAAATTAACAATTTATTGTTAAAAAAACATATTTAAAAAACAAAGCAAATTCATTAAGGAGGTGAAATATTCGGAAACGGAACAAAGCGCAAGAAATTTTTTGTAAAAAAGTGGTCACTCTTATGCACTGAATTCTTTTTGTTTTCGCTGCTTGAAAAGAGTTTTTTTTTTTTTCCTTTCTTGAAGTAGAACATACAAACTTGATCGAACTGTTTGGTTTTAAGCTATATTATTTTTCCCAAAATTTATAACAACGTGTGTAAGAAATAACATCAAATCGCACTTCAATCACTGTTGCAGTCGCGGGGGGTTCTCGTAAGTATTTTTTTTCCCCCATTCACTGCAAAAAATGAACTTGTTTTTACCAAATAATACTGGCAGTCAAGGGTCCAGTCTAAACCCGTGAAATTCATAGTAACAAACTGAAATTGTTAACTGTACAGTTTTAAACTGGAACCTCTGCTGCCGGTATTGCACTGCAAAAACAACAGTTGATTTTTTTGCAGGGTTGTAGAAATAACACAAATGTAAGGTAAATCGACTTCAAACAAACTTTTCTTTTGGTGAGTAACCCTAAACCCCAGGGTGGGTTCCCAGAAATATTTTTCTCCAACCACAGCATTGATTTCAATGAATTTCATAATAAATATATGAAGAAAATTACTTTCGCCTGAATGTGCTCTCCTTTGAAATGTCTTTACCTAACAGAACATCATCGATGAGATTGATAACCCGTATATAACAAGGAAAATCAATGTTTAGCAGGATGTTAAACCTAATTTTTTTCCTTCCTAGATGCCTCACATTTCGGTCGAAGATAGCCCAAAGAATCTAACACAGGCTCTTTTCCGAAGTGGGCTAGTCGATCTTTTCACGCCCGGCTTTGCAGAACTTCTTGGGATGAGTGATTTCCGTTGGCTTCACATCACCAACCTGATCCACAAGATAAACGTCAATGTAAAGAATGGCAACGGCATGAATCAACAACAACCCGCTCCACCCAGTGGCCAAGAAACGATTCACATGAACATCCAAGATAAACCTTTCCTCTTCTTTATCATCGACAACATCTCCGGATTAGCCTTGGTGATGGGTAAGATGGCCGGTCGAAGGTTATAGACTAGATGCTATTCAATTTTTCGTTACCGATTGCTGAATATGCATTATAGTTTCCTTTCTTCTTTTCTTCTGAACGGGATTCAGAACTTTATATGCCCACCAGCTCGTTGACTATTGAAATGTGCATTCACTCGTATATGCTTAGCGAGAATCGATGTTCATTCTTCCATTAACGGCACTCTTATGAACTATGTAGATTCACAAAAGATGGCCAGATGCTTCTCCTCTTTCAGCATTTGATTATGGACAAAACACGACTTCATAAAGGTTAGAGGTGTGCACGAGGTGTATTTATACTGTATTATGTTCCTGTCCAGTACTCATTTGTAAAGCTCATTGAATTCACATCATAACATGAAATGACAATGTAAAAAACATTGTTCAAATTCAAGTATTTTTCTAAAATAAAAACCATCGAAAATGCAAAATGTAAAACACTAGAATCATTATGATTTGTATTTGGTTTATTCATGGGATTCATTTCCTTTTGTTTTTGTGTAAAATTCACTCGTGTGTAAAGGCATTATTTTCAATGTCATTATTTATAAATGTTGTTAGCTTGAAAATTTTTTGTATATGATGCATGTTTCGTTGAGAAATGCAATGTTAAAAATAAAACTTTGAAATAAGTGCTTTTTTTCAGTTTCTGCTTTTTAACATTTCCCAAACAAGGCCAACTTTTCATTCTTGATAACAAAAAAAAAAAAAAAGGAATATTTTTGCTGTTATTTTGGTGTAGGGTCAAGTGGGGTAATTCTGAACAAATTTTTACACTTTCACAAGCTAACTGTTCTCTGGAGCACCATGTCCTACTTAAAAATCTGGACACCTGTCACCCTGTCAGAAACAGTTATTTACTTCTCTGCTACACCGCGCGACCGTTTTTTTTTTTTTTTAAATTTTTTTGGCTGCTACATGTTTATCAAATTCCTTGTTCTTAATTACTCCAATTGTTCATAATTACCCCATAGTGCATGTAAGTGTGAACAGCATTTTCGATGTCGATTCAGGGTATTCGCGAGATAAGAACGGCTTCATGAAACAGTTACCTGAAACTTCTGGCATATGAGGAAAAAAAGGTAATTTTCACAATTACCCCGAAGCATTGTCCACAATTATACCAAGAGTAAAAATAATCGAGTTTAATTATTGCCAAAAGATCATAATTCGAACAAAATACTTCTCGCATGTTTCTTCTCTGGATAATGATATAAATAAATCAGGGGCAACAACATTTTTCATTGAAGATTAACTCAAATAGGACATAACTCAACTCAATAATTCTAATGCCAATATGACTCGCATGTCCGTGGTAAAAAAAGAATGGCAGTTTCATCAGGGAAACCCTTTCATTCACGAGTTTGTTTCACATAGGGGATGACATCTGTTGCAGCCGGAAAAAAAAAAAAAAAAACAACGTGGACTCTTCCATCCACCCATTTGCAGTAGCTGCATAAATGGTTCCCAAGTATACTTCCTCTGATATCCAGCGTTTTTGCCCGGCTTCTCCCTTGTTCACATCGGGGGAGGGGGGATAGCACATTGGCTTTTGTCCCTTCCGGAACAATCAGAAACTGTTCAGAGCTGATTTCTTTTCCCCGATAGGCTTTCATGCTAGATAGGCCGTTGGAAAACCCACTTTCACCAATATTGAAGACACAATATCAACTAAATGTTTTCTATACAGTTCCTTGACTTCATCATAAAAATGATATACCAGGAAGGGATCTCTGGCTTTCTGCCTAGATTTTTGTAGTAGTTCTGGTTTTTTAGAGAAATGTGACCAAAATCCTAAAAACAATGTACCCGTCATCAATGTCTTTACTTCTTTGAATTGGACGAGCAACCTATTGGCCAATACATAGTCTTAAACAAGGCTTTTCACCTCTTCCTCGTAGCAAGGAAACCCCATACGAGCCCTAGCAATTCGACATTTTGTTTAGAGTTCGCATCAGTTGGGATGTCCGTTGGACGACCTGCTCCCATCCTATCAATTTCGACTTTACATTTAACTCTGTTGTAAAAAAACACCCAGAGAGATGGCGTAGGCCTCCACTGCCTCTCTGTAACCCATGTTCCCATTTGTAATATCATTCACAGCCCTCTATAAGTCTTCATTGGTATATTGAGGAGGTGGCTTCTTCTTCACATAAGTGCGAGGCATTTGGACGTTCAAACCTACAGACAAGTTCATATAAATCATTACAAAAAGTCAATGGTTCCGTTAAAGTGGTCTAAGCAACTATTTCGATCATAAAATTGGACCTTAAGAGGAAAAAACTACTCTGAAAAAAAATGTTCATAATTACCCCTACCTAGAAAAATACTGGGTAATTATGAACACCTTCCTGCAGGGAGCTAAAAATTAAAGATAGCGAAACTCCAGCTGATTCCTGTTAAAAACGTATCAACTGAAGGCCAATAGAATGAAAACAATAACTTTCCACAATTTTATCCGCCAGAACAGGACGGAAATTGAAGACTGAAAAATTGTTTGACAACTTTTGACAGAAGGGTTAGGATAACTACGGAAAGGGAGGGTGCAGTGTTGCCACATCAGTGAAAAAACATCCCTAACCTAATAATGAAGATGTGAACTTTCAGTTGCTACTGCTATTTGGTTCCTCTAATGATCACAGAAGGGCTAATGTCGTTTGTTCTCAACTACCCCATGTTCACAATTACCCACTTGACCCTACATTTTAATTAGTCCTAAAAATACGTAGCAGTTTTTATAGCAGTATAAATACAATCTTCTTATATTATTACTCTAGCTATTTTTCTTTACCAAGCCCCAAAACATTCTCAGTTCTTTATCAAATTCCATGACTCACCCCTCATTTTAAAAGCTTATGGTGCCGGTTGTTGACGAAAAATGGACCAAAAGTCTAAATTTGTTTTTTTGTTTTTTGTGTCGAAAAAACCGTTTTTATGTTTTTTATTACACATTGCTTTAATTTATAGTATCTAAATACTAAGCTACAGAGGCTTGGTTGGATAGAGCGTCGTGTTAGAAACGTGTAAATCGCATGCTCGATCATGCTACGGATTTTGTCACTTTTGGTTGCCTTTTTTTTTCAGACTATTTTTGATTCAAATTTTCAAGAACATTTTACCTAAACTCGATGTAGGATTTTAAACACACTATTTCTATTACCGTAAAATGGGGTTAATCGGAACACTTTTCAGCTTTGATTGTAAAAAAAGCAGTTAAAAGATTTTTTTTCAATTTGATTTTCTAGGTAAAAACTTCGGTCTTGCTTTACTTCTGATACTCCAAGCAAACACAAAACATTTTGAACAGTTATTATTAAAATATATAGGAAATTATGGGTGTTCCGAATCACCCCGCTGATAGGGGTCAATCGGAACACATGTTAAAATTTTTACTTTTTCCCATGAAACCTGTAATAGGTCTCACAAACATGAGTAAAATTGATGGGGGAGAACAAGAACAGATAATTACTGTCAAATAAAAGTATAATTTCAATACCAGTAAACGTTTATAATTTGTCAAAATTCAAAATAATTTTGAACTTATGAAAAATGAAAAGTAGTTTTAAGAAATGCTTTTGAATTGAAATACAAAGATTTAACACGAATGGAAGTCACCCATGTCGTCCAAAAATATGTACTTGTCCTTAAAACTAGCAATTGTGATTTGGCTTAAGTTTTTTCATAGCATCTTCTGGGATGATCTCTGCGTTTTCTTTAGTTTCTTAAAATTTCTGGGTTTCGGGGATTTTCCTGAAAGATTTTTTCGCTTATTCATAACTGTCTGTGTGCTTCCCTTTTGCTATATAAAGTCAAAATGACTTTCCCCCTCGTATTTTAAATAAAAAGAAGTCTCCTGGAGAAAAAATCTTATAAAATCTGCAAGTTTTTGTCATTCTAAAATCTAGTTGCTCACGAGAAGGGATAAACAGTAATAAATCCTTGTCCTTGTCTTGATTAGAGAAATTGGGGTTGGAATATTGATTTTTCAAACAGTTTCCTTCAAATAAGTTTGAATTGGAACAACAGAACTAAGTGTTCCGATTCACCCCGCATTTTTTTTTCCAATGGCATTTTTCAGAATTCTTCATTTTTATGACACAATTTATAAAAAATGTAAATTCTAATATGGTATTCTGTTGTTCAGCAGATACCTGTATAATTGAAACATATCACTCTTAGGTTTAAAATATAAGAAGGTTTGTTCTTGCATATGAAGTTTTGCAGTCTATGAAAATGTGATGTTTTCTAGCATTCCACGTACAGCCCTCCTTAGAAGCCAGTAGCGTTGTCAGATTGACAAAAGTAATTTTTTCCTACTTCCTATGATACCACCTTTCTAAAAAAAAAATTAATGGCGAAAAATACCCAATAGTATATTTATGAAGAATTTCTTTGTACGGTCTGGAAGTTTTGTTCCGATTGACCCCGCTGTTCCTATACACCCCATTTTACGGTATACTAAAACCAGAAAAGAAAATGCTTATTTTACATGAATAATATTTCTTAAAGGTGCTTTTTTTTGTTGTTTGCTTAATACTTCATAAAAATACAAATATAGGCATGATCTCATTTTCTTTTAAATCTGTGAAAAATAGCAATTCACTCTGTGCCTGTGTTTCGAAAAATTACCGTCGAACTGTGGAAGTCGGACTTCACACCAAATTATAGTGCAGTTGGAAAAGTGAAGCAGCGCACCCCAAATTGACAACCTAGCTGGCACAAAACAACAAGGCCAGATGGGATATTACTAAGGGGATATGGGAACTCTTGGCATGTGCCTACAAATGCTCTGTTCACAAGAGACCTTAGAACAAACTTCCAAAAACAAAGAATTCTTAATTTAGTTTAAAAAAATTAACTATCCTAAATTTACTTCAATGTTTCTGTAGCGGTTTGCAACAACTAAGTTTAGCTTAGTTAGCTTTAAATATACGTTTTTACTCGAAGAAGACAGTGATAAAATTATCTACACTTCTGCTAAAACAAAGAAGTTACCACAACATAAACATAAAATTGCTCATTGCTTTAAAAATTTGGCCAAGAGGTAGGACTGGTACTGCTATTAATTGAGATTTTTTTAAGATTTTTTTTTTTTTGATTGACGTTATCTGTGTATTACATACCATGTTCAGGTGTGCCCCTCTCCCTTTTTCCTATATATTCACGCATTTACATATGTAATAAGCTATAATGAATGATTTGATCGCAAATATATTACTTGCTAACACTAATTTGTTGATTAATATTTAAAATCATTTGATGGTTCTGTTAAATCCCCCGCCCCCTCACAAAAAAAGCTGCAATGAATAAAATGTATTTATGTTGCATATATTTTGATTTAGCGGAGCATGTATTGTTCTGTGTGTACCATTTTTCTATTAACCAGCCTTATTATCTAGACTACATTAAAAAAATGGCAAAAACAGGCACGTATAATAGAAAAAAAAGTGACGATTGGAATCAAATAGGAGCACAAGTGCGATTTCAAATCATTATTGTTCTTTGTCCAGTAGTCTTTTATTTGGACGCATCATGCGTTTTGTAGCGCTTCAAAGCACATGAATGGTTAATATAGCTACAATACTCATTGTAGTTGGTGTTAGTATAAAGGATAGGAACTTGGTAAAACTTGATTAGGTTTTTTATTTTTTTTCAATTTAAAAAGAAAACACGACGTAATCTTCATTTCCGTTTTGATCAGGGACAATGATTTTTTTTTTTTTTTTTTTTTTTTTTACCGTAGAGCGCCAGAACTTTCACGATATATATGAAAGCTGAAAAAGCAATAGAAAAAGCGATATCCCCTCTGAAACCTCTCCCAAAATTTATTATTTATTTTCACTCTATTTGTTCTCGATTGTAAATAAAAGATAACTTCTAAACATATGAACAGACAGTTGAACCGTTTATTTCAAAAACCAGTCAACAGACATTTTTTTTCAAAATTGAGTTATTAGTGCCATATGATTCTTTAGGGGTAAATACACATTTTAGTACAGACAAAGAAAAAAAACGGTACTTTTATAGCATGAAGATAACTAGCAAAATTTTGGCTTTAGTGCAAAAACCAGTCAACGGCGTCTGTTATCTGGTTTTTGCACTAAAACAGATTTTTTTTTTTTTTGCGGCGCACCTTTGGTGTTACTGGTCTGGCTTGCTCTTGGCTGAGAAAAAGTCCTTATTAGCTAGCAGAGTGCCAAGAAGAATGCATTCAAGGTAAAGGACGGATATTTGTCTCCAATTCTTATAGTTAGTGCCCGTTTTTATATTGGTATTCTTTTAAACTAATTAGAATAATGTCAGAAAGTTCCGATGAAGAGCCTGCAGAAAAAAGGAGGCGAGGAGTTACAAATGAGGCAAAGTACAGGCGGAACGTTAATCGTACGACCCGAGTAAAAGGGTAACTAAAAAAGCTCATCCTTTTTAGTGACGGACCATCAGGCCAAAATAAAAACCATACGGTTGTAAGATTTCTAATGAATCTTTGTGACAAAGGACGTTTTGATGAAATCATTCACAACTTTCCTGTTCGTGGACATTCATTCTCCCCATGTGACAGAGACTTGGGATCTATAAAAAGAGTCATAAGAAGGGTTGATAGAATTTATACTCCGGATGAGTATAGTGAACTTATTTTAAAGGCTAGTAAAACAAGTCGTTTTACCATCCATAGAGTTACACCGAAAGATATTTTTAATTTCAAAACGTGGTGGCCACGGTATTATAAAAAAAACCCACTCAGATGAAACCTCAGGAAGAGGTATTCCTAAGGATGAAAAAGATATTTTCGAAATATCAACTTATAAGCAGTGTATTTACAATAACAGAAGTCATGGGAGAGTGGTTGTAAAGCCACATATTGATGGATTCGTTGAGTCTACATTTTCACTTCTAAAAAAACAAACTATCCCAGAATTGCCTACTGAAAGGGCATATCCTTCAGGAAAGGTGAGAATTTCTTTTTCCTTGATGTTAACTTACATCTTATGCTCAACCTTATCAACTCTCGTTTCATATTTTAGTTTAACTTTTTTATTTTGTCGTTATCATTATAGGTTCCTATTAATGTAAAGAAAATTCGAGATCTAAACAATCTCAAACAGTAATTGGATATGAAAATTTCTACACCAGCATTTTGAATTGGCCAACTACTAATAGTGGAAACATAGTCGAAATGGTTTAAAATAACGAATAGCTATCTCTCCAGGAACCAAAATATGACAAAAATACCTTATATAATAATGTAATTAGTAGGTGATAAATAAAAATATAATGTTTTTCCCTAACATTCTCATTTTTACTACAAGATATTACAAAAATTGAGAGCAAAGCTCTGAAAATGCTCGTGAACGATTAGTTTATTGCAAAAAGCAGTCAACTACAAAAGTTTTAATAATTTTTTTTGTACTGAAGATAAGACGTAAGAAAATATTTTTTTGTCGGTAAAGTATCCAAATGAGGTCTACTTTAAGCCCCAAAAAAAAATCAACACCTAAATAAAAAGCAATAGGTTGTTAAACAGTTTTTTTTCGTTTTTCTCAAAACAACAAATTTGTCTGTTGACTGGTTTTTGAAATAAACGGTTCAGTTATTACCGTTTGTAAGGCCTATACATTTTCCAGAAGTTTTATAACTGAGAAATGGGCCTAAACTTAAGTTCTGACTTCTATCAGCTAGTCTTGTATAGATAGAATATAGCATTTCCATGTACTTTCGAAATTAAAATTGGTTGTGTGAAAATAAATGAAATTTTAACAAATACTGCAATTTGTGCATCTGTCACTATTATACTTGCGTATCATTGAGTATTTCACGATCAAAAAGCCTTAGTAAAAAACCTTTTAAAAATACGTCTGTGGTAATTAGATAGACTATGGGATTTTTTTAATGAAGCGCCACGTTTTAATCAAGATGTAATGCGGGTATTAGTTCCTATTTAGTAGCTACCATTTCTTTTGACATGCAGCTAAACTAACTTCGAGGTTTCTTTTTCAGATTTGCTTATAAGAACAAAATCTCACCTCCTATCCCTTGGTAATTTATTCTCATTTAGCAAATGTTTGTTCGCCTTTTTTTTGTACTGGTGAAACGCAAAATATACAACGATAGTACAAGCTCATCTCAAACAACTCATCTACGACATTCAGAGATTGCAGTTTCACTCTTATTTGAGACACATCAATCTGGAATTATCATAAACGAACTGTAAGTAGTTAAACATCTCATAAAAACCGAGATTATCTCATCATTGGTAACAAAATTTAGCACACTAGAGAAGGCTCCATAAATATAGTGTGGTTTCGGTTCAGAATGTCAGGGTAAATGCTGTGTAATGAGCTATATAACAAAAGCATAATAAAATTTAATAAAGTTAATAAAGCTTATTACACAACATTCACTGTCACTATCTGAGGCTAAGTCACACTATGCTTGCGGAACACTCTGTGGTCCAGTTTACTACGGATCTTTGCTTAATTGAACATAGGGGTAAGTTAATGCTCAGGAATTCACATGGGCATTTTGCGTACCCTAGGGGGAGTCAAGACCTCATGTGGGTTTTAATTTTGCTAATTCACAGTTTGAACAGATGTTTGCCGAACTTGGTACTTTAGGTCCTTTAATGCTCAAGAATTCACATAGAGCAATTTTGCCCCTCGATGGGGGTTTTAATCCTTGAAGGGCGGGGGGAGGGGGTCGTAAAATGTGTGAAACGGAATATTTACTTTTATTAATAACAATAAAGACATTTTTTGAACAAAAAAAATGCCAAAGAGGCCTAATTTTGAAAATTTGAGTCATAAAATTGCTCTTTTCTACACATTAACGGGCAATTTTACTTTTCTTCGTTTATTTAAGTCTCATTCTTGAAAATGCATCACTTAGCAAAACTTATTTCCGAGGTAAACCGTGCAACGCCATGCAACGCAGCAAGTTAATACTATATATACAGGGTGTTCCAAATCAACCTTCATGACCTCTAATTCCTCAACCGTTCGTCCTAGATGCATATTTCCAATTGCAAATTTGCTCGAAATGAGGTAGAGAGTTAAAATATTGAAAGTTTGAAGCGAAAAAAATAATTCAGTCAAAAAATAAGAAATCTAACTTTTTATAGGGACTCCGGGTCCCCAAACTTATATTTAGGGAAAAAATATCCATTGAAAAATAATACTAACACAAAAAAAATGACATCTGTGCGATCAAAATTCGCGGAGATATTCGAGTTTTAAATGCGCAGGGCCCGTAAACAAATTGACAAAAGAAAATTTTCGCCCTGCCAGAGGAATAACGAGGTTTTAGATTAGGTACGATAATGAAATTTGTTTCGTGCATGTCAGAAAACATTCGCTTCTCATTGTATTCAAAAATAAATACAGATGGTACAAGACTACAAAACATAATAAGACAAGGTAAATTATTATACAATTTTATACAAAAATATTAAACACACGAAATATGTAGAATCTAAGAAATAATATACATTGCGATTACATTGTCCGTAAAGCCACACCATTTCTACATACTGTTCCGTAGTGTACATCGTAACTTCAAGCCTTAACGAAATGCATCTAGTTAAGACGATTTTATTCTGCAGTGAAGGGATTACGTTATTTCAAGCAATCACTATACAGTCGCTAAATTTACAAATTTGCGAATTCAGCAAGACATTTTCATTCTTTCTTATTCAATTTTTTTCGTATTTTAATTCCCATGTCAAATAACTTTTACAGTTAAATATATTTTAGGAAAATAAAGAATATTTTGTTATTAACGAGCTCTGAATGGTGCGAATTTAGTGTATATAGCCCCCAAAATCACTTAAAATAACGCTAGTGTAAAGTGGTATAAGTCATAAAGTTTCATGTTTCATTTCTCCATTGATTTTGATCGCACAAATGTCATTTTTTTTGTGTTAGTATTATTTTTCAATGGAAATTCTTTCCCTAAATATAAGTTTGGGAGCCCGGAGCCTCTATAAAAAGTTAATTTTTTTATTTCTTAACCAATCATTTTTTTCGCTTCAAACTTTTCATATCTTAACTCTCCTCTTCATTTCGAGCAATTTTGCAAATGGAAGTATAAATCTAGGACGAACGGTTGAGGAAATAGAGGTCATGAAGGTTAACTTGGAACACCCTGTATATATATATATCTATATATATATATAATTACCAGGTGCCATCACTATAGTTCCACCATAGTTGCATATTTTTCTACAGAAGTAGGAGGTCTTTGGCAGTATCACTAACCCATACAAGATTATGCCTAAGGGAAGGATTTAAAGGGTTAAACCCCTCCTATTTGGGAACAAAGTTATTTTTAAAAAATGAAACTGTACATTTGTGACTTCAATTTGCTTTAAATATGAACTTTTGTGTACAGCTCTTTTATAAAAACATTTTCTTTGAAGTTCTGCTGCAATTTACGATGATATTTTTTACATACTGAAATCATGTTACGGAAAATCAGTGGCGGAAGAACTCCGTAAATATTATTATATGAGATTATGATGGCACTTCACAAAGAGTGAAGAATGTTACCACTGTGAACAAGGTCACCCCGAGCTAAAATTTTTGGGAGGGGAAAAATTATCAATTTGCCTAATGAAGTTAAAATTTCACTAAATGATTAAATACAAGCATGCATACATAACGTATATGCATACAATTTAGTGAGAAAAAACATCAGGCAACTTTTGAAAAACAATTCTAAAAACTAAAAAGAACAAATAATCTCAATGTTGCAATATTGTCTTCAAATTGCCGACTCGTCAGTAAAATGTGCCGAATATGGAAATTATTGGGAGGTCACAGTGACCTCCCATCGGGGCGCTCCTGACTGTGAAAATGATCTGTAATTGGTGATGTAAATTTGTATCTGCAGTAAACTTCTTCTTATTCAATTTTTAAACGTAATTTCAGAATGTAAAGCCTGATCTGTTTTGAAAAAAATTGCTGACACTTTTTAACACTGTTGCAATTGATAATAAGGATTTAGACCAGATAATAAGGTTTTATTTGAAAGAAGTGTAAAATGAATGAACATTGTGGTTATTAGCGCCACCAGAATTATATCTTCCGGGTGGTTGAGTGTTCCTCTATGTTTTCAAAATAGTGTTCTGCAGTTTTCCATATGACTCAAAACTAAGATTGCCGGTGAGATTTTGATCTCCCCCCCCCCCCGCCCCATACACACACCCACATACATACTGCAACACCCCTCATTACGGTTCATTCAACAGAAAAAAATTATTTAAAACACTGGAATGTTTTACTGACAGTTCGTTTGGGAAAACATTAAGACCTTTCCTTTAAAATAATCCACGGCACGTGGAAAATAACCGTCCGCTGTGATGGTTTCATATTATGTTGTTACGCTGGCAGGTTGGGAAAAGTTTCTAGTAAATAGGACTAATAAGAGAGGGCAGCACTGCGGTTTTTCTTACCTGAAAAAATTTTAGTTTTTTTTCTGGTAAGTGTCAAATTATTTTTTATTTTCAACGAGTACTTTTCATTGCGAAAAAAAATTAGAATGTGCAAAAGTGCGCATGCCGAAAGCGAACAAACAACACTTATTTCCTTTAGTTGCTCTAAATGTTCGGTTACTCTTTCGTCAAAAAATTAGCCATCGGTTTATAAGCCTTTTGCGTGCAGGCGCTGAAGCAGAAGGGGGAGGGGGGTGTAGCATAAAACTGAATTTTTGGGGACTAATACTACGAAAAAATTGCCAACCATCCCCCATTTTCCCACAAAATTGCAAAATTGGGGGCAGGTCCGTCATTTAGGGGGTAGGGGGTCAATCCCCCCCCCCCCTCTGGCATTGAGAAATCAATGTATTTACATATAAGTGGGCATGGTTTTTGCAGTTTTTCGATTAAAGTGCATTGTGTTTGCACTACGGATGCACCGATAAGCAAATTGGCCGATTACACTGCGGGACAGAAAAAATTAAATAATCTGTGGCACTCATTTTGTTAATGGTTTTTGTAAACACTTGCATTAGATTTGTACAGTATGCATTTACTTTTTTTGGATTGTCTCTGGTTCTTGAGATAGACGAAACACAAGATATGCAAAAATTTAAACTTCCACATAAATATCTATTAATTCAATTATTCCCTCTAAATTTTATTATTTTTTCACATATATAGGTATAAAAAACTGTACGAATTAGGTATTAGACCTTAAAAATATCAGTTCATGTCTTACTGTGAGCTTAAAAGTGCTTTTTGTCTGGAAAAATATTAGTTCTTTATATGAAAACGTTGTGTTAACTTGAAGATGGTGAATTTTTTATTAGGCCAGTCAGGGGTGAGTGAGTATACTAAATATCCCTGTTTCATATGTCTATGGGATAGTCGCGCAAAAGCAACATTGTATTAGAAAGGTCTGGCCTTTGTGGAAAAATTTGGAAGTAGAAAAAGCAAGCGTGATTCATGAACTAGAGAAAAACCGAGAGAATATTCTCCTTTCACCATTTCCCATCAAGCTTGGTCTAATTAAACAGTTCATCAAAGCCCTTGATAAGACAGGTATTGTTTTAAATATGTTTGTCAAAAAGTTCCCGTCCTGAGCAAGGAAAAATTAGAAGCATGCATCTTCGATGGACCGCCAATCCATACTCTTATAAAAGACACTGTATTTGTAAACCATATGATACAAATTGAATCTGAGTATGGCTAAGCTCTGTTTTAGTAGTCAAACATTTTTTTGAGGAAAAAATAAGTACCAGACTGTTTAGAATTAGTTGCTAAAATGCTTCAAAATGTTCACACATTAGGAGCTACTATGAGCAATAAGTTGCATTTTTTTGTATAGCCATTTGGACAGATTTCTGGATAATCTGGGCGATTACAGTGAGGAACAAGGAGAACTGTTCCACCAGGGCATTAGAATAACAAAAGAAAGTTACCAAGGTCTATGGGATTGCCACTTTACAGCAGACTACTATAGTACTTTGATAATTTTTCCTGAGAGAGATATTAGAGATTTTCCTGAGCAATACCATGACAGAAAAGCTTACAGAAGTTCTGTAATTTTTGTTTTAATAATTTGATGAACTGTATATAATTTTTATTTTCATATCGTTCTGGTAAAGGATCTTAACCCTACACTGCATGATTTTTTATTTTTCGTAGAAAAAAATATATGTGTTTGTCAATGTAATAAGAAAACATGGAAAAATATTAAAAAAAATTTAACTCTAAATTTTCACCCCTTTCTAATTAAAAATAGTTTTGTTGCCAAGTGGCTACACCATGCATTCAACAGATAAAAATGATTGTAAATGATAGTCTTGAAATTAGTTCTTTTTTGTAAAAAAAATAGAGGAATTGAACATTTGGTGCACTGTACTCTTGTAATCCTTTATATTTTGACATTTTACATTGTTTTTTATATATACTTGTACTTTCCGATGATCAATTCTGTCAAATCTGATGTCTTTTGGAGGCTCTCTCGCGCAAGCTTTCTTTCTTTTCTCTTTTTTTTTTTGGTTTGTATTTCTAGTTCCTCTGTAGCTAATGGTCTCTTTTTAATACGCTTTTATTAATTTCACATGTGGGTTTGTATGTATGTATGTAACTCTGAATAAAAGATAAAATTTACGTTCTTTGCAAATATAAAAGTAATATATTTAATATTATTTTTAATACTAAAGGCTAAACTGTATTGCATATTGATGTATTATAAGTACATGTAAACTTAAGTACGGATATTCAGTAGTTTTGAAAATCAGAGGGAAACCCGTGATGATCACAGCGCATTTCAATGTAAAAGCGTATTTTTCAGTTTTTTTTTTCAAAACTATGTTTTAAAATTATTAATGACTTTACTTGTCCGTGTAAGCACAACGTTTGTGCTAACTGAAATCTAAAATGAACACGTTTTAAAGGCTTTTCCCTATTGACTTTTTGTTTGTTCACTCTGTTGAACATCAACTAATCATTGACAATTGCGAGGTCTTATAAACGGTAGAACAGCCGAAAGTACCACTTTTGGGTCCGCATGATTATATTATACCTTCCAAAAAGAGAAAGAAGCTAGCGCGAAACATAAACAAAGCACATACTTCATGAACTATAGAGATGAATCGAAGTGTTTTCTGGATGCTTACTGCATAATGTTGCCAAATGGCTACAGACGTGTATTATGTCCTAGATTTTTTCCAAATAATTATTTTGATGTAAAACGCATCTTAAACGAAAGATAAATGTTTGTTTTATTCATGTGATTTTTTTTAAAGACGAAGAAAAATAGTTCATTGTAAAAATAATTTCAAAACATGGTAGTTTGAGTGATTTTAAAAGCTATCCATATGGATTCATTTAAGAGCATGTAACAGACCAGTGCTGCCATGTATGGAGGATAAATGGTGATAATTGCTTTAAATATACCCAATACTTGCTTTTTATGCATTCAGTTGCCTTATGACTACATTCTGCTGTTTATAAGGAGGACAAATTGTCCATGTAGCCAATTGGCAACACCATGCAGTGTAGGGTTAATAAAAATATTTTTTCAACACATATTGGTATTTTTATTTCGGTTTTCTCAGTGAAATAGATAATAGTTTTTATCTCAAAAACTAGAGCCAATTTGACACATCTAACAAGTTTCTAGTATTCTGCTCATTTGTTTTATAAGGAATTGACTTGAAGTTAGAATGCTGCAAAATGACTGTTCCCCAATGTTATCGATTACGATTAATCAGCCAAATAATCGGCTTGGCCGATTAATGATAATTTTTATCACTATCAATTTCAACATGAACATTTTTTACAATTTTTACAATCTTTTTACAATTTTTTCTTTTTAGAAATAAGTTATTATTTTACTTTTGAGAGGACATTTATTTTTTTCCATTTTCCGAACGTTTTCAAAATAATTTCCAAATTTCATTCAATTTCTTTTAGTTAATGTTCATAGTATTATTAATAAAATTAACCGAAAACAAAAATTCAAATAAAAAAACAGAGGGAGAGTGGTAATCAAGCTAACTTGGGAGCATTTTTAATTTAAGTTTACTTTGAAATTATTAACCCATTAATTCCTAGCGTCCTTTTTTAGGGACTTTCCAAAAAATGATCTGAATTTCCTCAACATGAACATTTCAACCAAATAATAGTGTTCAATTAGTACCTTGGTATTGTTTCAATTCGTTATTAAAAGATTGCAGCATATAACCATTGTAAAGTGTGTAAGTATGTAAAGTGTGTAAGTATGTAAAGTTCAGTAGCAGTTTTAAATATGATCTTTATCAAAAATTACATCGTTCACAACTCAAGAAAAAAAGCTAAGTTTTCAAAGTTATTCCCAGCTTCCCAGTTTATGTTAATTGCTGATTTTATTTCTTCTTATAAAATGTATTTTTAAACATTATATCGCAGGCAGAAAAAATTTTTATTAAAAAAGTATGTACCCTCTGGGTTCTATCGTAACTTTTAAGGGATGATTTTTCTTTCCTTAATAAAAAAATTATTTTTCACATAATATTTTTTTTATTATTTTTCCTGTCCATTAAACACTGTTTGTAACCAGTATACAAAATATCTTTGGGGGAAAAAACGTCAGGCATTAATGAGTTAATTTAAAAATAAACTTAATTCAAAACTTTTTTGTGAAAATTATTTAGTTTTCTAAAACACTATATTAGAGAAAAATATCGGCTCATAAAAAATGTTGCAACATACATTATGTGCCGTGTCCATAATCAGACCTTAGTTTCGGGGAGGGTTTTACTAAACCCATTTCTCATAAAATCTATCAAGTCAATAAAATTTGATTTCATGTTCTATATTCTGTTGACTTTCTTCATATTCTATATTTTGTTACAATATATGTTAAAAGAGTATTAACATGAAAAATGTAAAAAAAAAAAAAGACTCATATTTTCAATGAAGGAAAAAAAAAAAAAAACCCTGGATAGATGAGTTAACTTATGTATGCGAATTCGATGGAGTACTTCTGAAGTTTCTATCTTACAGCACTTATAAGATGTGTTAAATATAGAGTTTGGTACTTACAAATTTGAAGAATTTTGGTGTGTTTTTTTAGTGTTCTTTTTTAGTTTACTATTTCACTTTGCCCCACAATCCCCTACGTGTTTGAAACATATGAATTATCTAGGTTTTCACATTTTAAAAAATCAATTTACGGCAGGCTCGGATTGGCCTGCTCTAGAAATTTTATTTGCCCCACCTGATTAGAACAAAATTAAGAAGAATGAGCCTATTAATTTCCAAATTAACGGGAAGTACTTCTCAAGGTAGAACATCACATATTATACTTTTTACAGTGTTGCTAATTTATGGTAACACTGGTAAAAACAATTTAGTTTTAATTCAATGTCAAGTCCGATGCCTAATTTTTCAATATTAAAAATACAAATTTATTTTTTTATTTGCTTGAATATTCTTTTTGAATTAATTTTTTACAGGATTTTACCTTGTTTCTTATTGTAAACTAACATGTAGTGCTTGGATGATAGTTTGCTCTTTCTGTCAAATCCGTTGCCATGCTAGTGGTGACAGATTTGACGTTTCTTTCAAATATCGAACCAGGGAACCACACAAATGATGTGTCATTATGAAAAAGATTTGAATAAGTAGTAATCGATAGAGCACTTTTTTGACGCATAAATTATTTACCCTCGTGCTCCTGTAATAATCGATATTTCTGGTCTTCAACTCTACTGAAATTTGGGAAAAGTCATCAAATTTAAACACTTGGCCAGAAATAGAAGATATCACAACTCATCTGCATTTAGCAACATATCAATCTGCAACGACTGTGAAAGATGCGTTCTATTTCTCACCAAAAATTGTAAAATTTGGAGCCTTTTCCTAAAATTTGGGAGAACTTCAAGATTTCATATTTAAATAACGACACGAGGGCAAATAAATCAATTCAAGGGACATAAAACCTAAGACTGGATATGTTTGAGATTTTTTTTCAAATAATTCGTGTACCTAAAACCAATTGAAAACATCTGGTGACTTGACCAAACAATTTACAAAAAATATAAATAGTTAAAGTGTTTACTATGTTTTCAGTTACATCTAGCGAATGCGTGAGCAATTACTTTACATTTAATGTAATAATTTTAAAAAAGAAATTAATTGCGCTCCTGAATTGTATGCATTTGTTGAAAATGACTCAAATATAAAGGATTTAAACTTTAAACCTTTCATGGCCATCAATTTAAATTGATTGCGCACTTTTCCCAACAGATGGCAGCAGATCGCTCTCAGTAGCATCATATTCCGTCTAAATTTGCAGGATGCTGCATTTTGTTTTGTTTCAAGAACAAGAACTGTTGAACAGGGGTGCATTTATGGGCGGTCACGGGTGGCCACGGGTAACCTCCAAAAATGCAAATTTTGTCTGACGATTCGAGAAATTTGGTGACACTATTGCAGTACTGGAATTTTTAAAAATTCTAATTTGAAGAAAAAAAATCACAAAAAAATATGTATTTATCTCCTACCCCGGGGCGCTCAGTCTCATTTTTAGAAAACCTGTTTATAGGTTCGAAATTTTTCTGTTCTCTACGCACGCTGAAACAAAAGTCACTAATGCTTACAAACAAATATTATTTTCTAAAGCAACCTATCTTAACTTTAAAGTTCATCTTAGTCCCATCTCAGGCTGGTATTAAATGGGTGCCGGATATAAGGTCCAAAACCAAAAGGTCGACGAACAGAAGATCCATATAAAAAAGGTCCAAGTGATAGAAGATCCGAGAGACAAAAGGTCCGCCAGACATAAAGTCCAATGAACATATGATCCAAGGAACAAAAGATCCGACAGGCAGAAGATGAACAAACAGAAGGTACACATTTTTGGACAGCGATGTCATAAGGTTCAGTTTTCTCAGCGGGGTGGACATAGGGTCCAGATTTTGAAGTTTATTCTTTGTCGGATACGGTTACATTGTAATTTTACGGTTAGTTGTTGAATCAGATTTATCCGTCTTATGATGTACTCAACTAAATTAATATATTGTTCAAAAGTATATTGTAGGGAAGTTCAACCAAATCTTTGAAAGCAATGTGTATTTTCTCTTGCTTTAGCAATCTCTCTAGGGGGGGGGGGGACTTTTAGCTTTATTTTAGCAGAAAACTATATTGATAATGTTAATTAAGCCATATTAATAAAAATAGTTAAATGTGCAGGTTAAATAAACCTTTTTTGAAGCCGATAGTGGTGGTAGGGAGGGGACGGGGGGGGGAGGGTTCAGCCCTGATGTCTGATGAAGTATTGTTTGAAATAAAGTTAGCACGTAAAAACAAACTATTAAAATTTCCCTTTAGCCATAAAGTAGTTTTAAATTTCAGCTTTCTTTCCTTTTTTTTTTGTTGCTCTGTTAATTTATGATTAAAACTTTACATAAAATATATCCAAGTTATAATTTGTAATGGCATAATGGCATTATAATTTAAAGATTGAGAGAGAGGGGAGAGAAGGAAAAGAGTTTGCTAGCATTCAAAGCTTAAGAATTATTTCAGTTAAATAATTGATATTTAAAAGCATAGGCGGCTGGTGTAGCAAAAAAAAAGGAAAAGGTGGGGGGAGGGGGGGTCAAAAGAAATGCGGGGGAGAGGGAATAGGGGAATGTGGGGGGGGGGGACAGGAGGCAGCACTTCTAAAGTTTTCCTTTTCTTTTGATAAATTTGACTTTTTTATTGGATTTTACTATAACTGATTAAATGATCTCTAAAAATGCAGAATATGGCCTCAAAAATCAACCAGGCTGATTATTTTCCATTCATTCTTGTGAAATAATATGAATAAAGTCCGAAACTTCTGAATTTTCAGTTTTAATCTTGCTGAAATTAATCAATTCACCGAGTAAAAAATCATTTTTCACTTGATCACCACTTTTTATCAGTGAAAAGTGAGGGGGCAAGGCCACTTTCCTTTTGAAAGTGAGGGGGAAGTCGCCCCCCTCGCCCCCTGTACGAGCCGCCTATGTTTAAAAGCATGTTCAACATTAAAAACCAGATTTTACCTACGAAGTTATGCAGTTTGCTGAAATCTAAAGATTGCAGATCACATCCAGCGATCTAAAATATGTTACTCAACTAATATTAATTTTTAAGAAAGTAAAATAAATTGCATCAATTCAGCTCACTTTCTAATAGTTTATTTTTCTCTCTTTCACACTAATATTTTAGTTCTCTATTTATCAGTCGTAACTCGTCAATTACGGTGGAAAATGCCAGTTTTTTGAGCTTCATTTCTATCAGTAATGCAAATTTCAGTTCATTAAAACAACTTGCGCAAGATAACGAATTAAACAGACTCCAGTAAAGTAATCCGGGGAAATATCTTTAATAAGTCATCTAACTGTTGCAGTACATCCAAACATTTCAAACGCCACACTTCCAATTACTACTAAGCCACAGTCACGAAAAGCAATAATTACCATATCAATTGCTTGTTGACTGAATGTCTTTAAACGATATCTATGAGCAATGTGACGTGTGCCTATTGAGCAGTAACTGATGTGTTGCATACCTAAGATAGAAGCAGCGAGGAAAATAGCTTTCGTTTCAACCTTACGGATAAAGTTGTTAGATTTCAGTATTCTTGAAATTATAACGGATCCATTCTCTTCAGACAAAGAGGAAAGGCACAACTTGCCGGCGTTTCCCTCATCAAAGGAAATGAATCTTGATTCTATAATTCTTTTCCCGCTTTGCGCATCCGCTGGGGGTAACTTCAGGAATTGTGTTGGAAATTCTGAAACGCGTGGATAGTAGATAACATTGAATTTGATACTCGATACTCGTATAATACTATCTTCAACATAGTTACGTGCTTGTAAGTAAATATTTGCTGTATTACGTGCCTGTGCATCGAGTCATAGGAAGAACATTATTTTGGAGTAAAAGAGTTAAATGTAGTCATTATTTGTAATAATAGTATGCATTTTGCTTTTTTGGTTAAGTCTATTAATTTTGCACCCATATTTTTATGACTGAACGAAATCTACTTTTTCTTTTGAACGAGAAAAAAGTTCAAGAATGCTTCCTTCAAGAGCAATAATTTATTTATTTTATGTCTAAGTTGATTCTGAAAAGCTATCTATTTTAACTATTATTTCCACTGATGATCGTGACGAGCACTTTTTTCTTAAGTTTAAGCCTACAGTGGACACAAAAAAAAATTTTTTTTTTTTTTTCAATTATTGATCTATATGTCTAAAACTTTGTGTGCTTGTATATTTACTACATTTAAAAGCATAAAAAAATGGTGCAAAAACAATGAATACTTTTTTGGAAATTTAAAATTAAAAAAAAACTTAAACAATATTTCAAAATGCTCCACGCGTCATTATTTTTTTCAAACTTTGAACTTCCACTTATTTTTCTAATCATTAAGCATGATCGCATAAATCCATGCATTACATATAATGTTTTATGAGATAGTTTATAAAAGATGGCTGAAAATGAAAAGTTATATGAATTTTTCAGCTGAAAAATTCAGATAAATTTTCATTATAATTTGCACAAAAATATGCAATTGAGAATATTGATACATTAAAAATTATATTTTCAGTGTATCAATTCAACACCGTGAAAAATATTTTTTGATATGGTAGGATAACACTGAAAAACAAGTTTTGACGAACTTTCTGTTTCGCAATGTTCTTTAGGTGTTTCTTATATATTTCAAGGTGCTGAAAAAGAATATGCTTGCAAAATTTTTCCATCACCCTCCAATTTTAAGAAATTTCATTCATACGTTTTGGATTATGTAGACTATCTCATAGGAGTTATAAGTATATTACAATTTTATTTGAGACGCATTTAATCCGTATACACATTTTTTTTTTACTTATTAAAGCTATATAACATGTAAAAAGACGGTAAACATATAATTCACTTTGACATCTGCCTTAAATTGCCCATATGATGCAGATTAAAGACGATTGTTCATCGATGGCTCGAAGACTAGCTTGAAAGCAATAATACTCCATAATACCACTACACCCTGCCATCTGTTCCAAAAGCTTATTCTTGCATAATGAAATAATCTTACGAAAATATGCTGAAATTGACTACTCACACCATAATTAGAACATATGTGCAGATTTTAAGCACATTTTAAGTAATTGCCATTCTCATTCGTCTGCAACTCGGTTAAACGAACTATTGCTCTTTTCTACGCGAGTGGGACAGCAGGACAAAACTTGGACATTACATAAAAAAGAAATGACCAGAGTGCAAACAATGTATTGCTGATGAAAAAAAAATATCCAAGACGTTCCACTATAATCGATTAAAAAAATATTCTCCCATATTTGCACACAAACAATTGATGAAGAATTTCGTTAAAGCAAGGGATAAAGAAGGGTGTGGGTTTCAATATTTCAAGAAACAGTTCCCGTCACTGATTTATGCAAAAATTAAAGAGGGTATTTTCATTAGTCTACGAAGGACCAAAGTTTTAAAGTTAGTTTCACTGATTTAGAAAAAACAGCAAAGGATTGATTTTTAAAATGTTGCGAAAAAATTCTTTGAGAATAATAGATGTCCTAATTATGAAAAATTAATTAAAGCCTTGTTAAAAATTATATTTGGGTGTTCAATGTCATTGAAATTTCAATTTTTAGTACCTCACTTAATTTTTTCCCTTAAAGTATAAGAGCCGTGAGCAACGAGAATGGAGAGCGCTTCCGCCAGGATATTTCTGCATTGGAAGCTCGATACGAGTATCAAGAAGGGTGGACTGGTAATAAGCTAGGCGAATACTGTTGGAATCTTATTAGAGAAGTTTGTGATAAGGCTTTTAAGAAAGTATTCGCAGTTAAGACATTTACAGCTGCATAAATTATGAAATTCAGAAATTTTTTTTTCGAGTATTATTATTTTTTTCATTATAAATCGCTTCGATTCTTCAGAATTTTTAACAATACATATTTTGTGTTTTAACACAGTTTTAAGCCTTATAATTATTTAATATATCAAATGGTAAATGATAAAAATAATGAATGTGTGTTACATAAACGTCATTAAAGTGGTATTTTAAAATTTTTCAAAAATGTGTGGGTGATGGAATATTTTTATTGTTATATTCTTTTTCAGCACCCCATAAAATATAAAGATCACCACTTACTCAATGAGGAACAGAACCCTTGTTTACCAGTGTAATTTATATTTAATTTGCATTTAAAGTAGTTTACATCTAGACTATACTGATAATATGTATTAAATACAACACAATTTTAAGTTTTTGTCCCTTGACTGCTCACAACCATTTGAGGTATCACGAAAATGTCAAAATCACATTTTAAAATCCTAAGTAAGTCAAAAAAGGATGGACTTAAAATTAAAAAACACTTATCTTATTTGAGTTTTTATTCATTAGTCTATTAGATCTTGTTTGTTTTGATAAAATAAAGACCGCAAAAATTATGAGTACTGAAAATTTTCATTGCATCAAAGCGTTTTTTTTTTTTTTTTTTTGTACTCTCGAGAAAGGATGAATTCTCATTAAAGTTTTAAATAAATAAACAACAAAGGATTATCTTTTATTCAGTGTTCCACATTAATTCTTGCGGAAATTCCACCCCTTACCTATATTTATTTATGCTAGGGTAGTGAAGTCGAAAGTCAGAATGAAGAAGTTAACAGAAGTCAATGAGCTGTTGTAACTAGGCAAGAAAGGAGAATGGGCTGCTTTAAATTCGGAGAATCACGGATGTCGCAAAGCACATGAATGAAGAGTGGCGTACGAGTATCAGTATTGGAGGAAATAAAGTGCTGGAAAGTTATTAAAAATATGTTTTTCGTGATTGAATTGTAATGCTTTACATGCATATTTAAAATGGTCTGAAATCCTGTGATCATGTGATTTTTTTAATTTGTAGATTAAAATTCAAGATGAAATATCGTTTGAAATGTGAGGCATAAAACTTTATAACATAGAATTTTAGAGCTAAAAAAATTAATAATTTTAATTCATTCTCTAATATTTTTTTAATTATAAAATTTTTACTGTAAAACTTTTTGATAACATGTTTTGCTAAATTTTTGTATAAAAAAATGTTTTAATTTGCTTGAATTAAACAAAAAAATCTTGCATATCATTTCATTCAACTGAAATTTCTTTTCCATGTTCTTAGAACCTTAGTTCTGGATGAATATTTAGCAAGTTTAATTGGTAAAATATATTGAAATCAAAAATAATAAAATAGCTTCGAACTGCGTACAGTCACTAGAATTTTCATAAATTTGCCTAATAGAGAATTATAAAAAGATATTTCGCTGATTCGTTGTTTTTAAAACTATGCTCCTAAGCAGTTTGTATTGGGACTCTTTCAGCTTTTGTGTTCTTCAAGGACTATAAATATTAATAGCAATTCAACTTTGATGAAATCAAGGCACGAAAATTCTACAAACTCTGTTTGCATAACTGAGGAAAATAACACTGTTTATGCAAAAGCTTTTGAAGCTAAAATTTGAGGAATTTAATTACTTTTTTAAAATTAACTTTTGTAATCGTGTATTTGAAAAAAAATAAATTATTATATATTTGTAATCGTGCATTTGAAAAAAAAAAAAGTATTATTAGATAAGTTCGTGCAATCTTGAAAAATCAGCAAAATTTTGTCCCATAATTCATTAAAATACTGCAGCAATCACTTGAATTTCTCTAATGAAATGTATTATGTAAAACTGATGATTTGAAATTATAATTTCAGATATTTCATAGCTTCTAAGTAAACATTGATGGAATCAGAAAACGAAGATTCAATAAACGCGGTTTACATAACTTCGGAAAATAACACTGTTAAAGTAAAAATGTTTGAGACTCAAATTTTAGCAATTTAAGCTTTTGAAAATCAACTTTTGCTATCGTGTATTTGAAAAAATAAATTAAACGAATAGCAAACTATGAATTAACATCTGACCCGTGCAAAGCATTTGCGCTCTGTAGCGGGAAATCAAATTCCGGTTCTTTTAAGAGCAATGTCTGCGAAAAAAAAAAAAAAAAAAAGTGAATTGTTTGTTTATATTGAAATATATAGTGCGATTTACCAAGTCAAAAATAAACGTTTTCCTTCCTGATTTTAACAACAACAGAACTGTTTTTCAGAGTCCATAACTGGGTTTAGATAAAAAATTCATTTAAATTCGAATCAAAACACGACTAACAAAAATAAGTTATCACAAAGGGCAATTGGGGATTCGAGCCTACTGCCTTTGCGTTTTTAGCATGAAACAACGGAACAAACAGACCTCCATGTCAGGATGATATATATGTATGCAATGCGCAATAAAAGGAAAAAAAATATTGCAAGAGCGGAAAAAAAAAATCTGAAAAATGATGCTATAATTATAACGTTTGAAAATTAAAGAAGTTATGTCTTTCCCACAAAAAGAGAAAAAATATATACAGGATTTCAATCTTATTAAATCCTGAAAATATTCGCAAAATTTTTATCTATTTCATTAAGTTACTACAACAACTATTTGAATTTCTCTAATGAAGTGTCATATCAAAATGATAATTTGAGATTAAAATATTGATTCCATGCATCGAATAAGCCATCCTTTTCCTTCGTATTTTCAAAATTGAATTTTATTCAGAGGTATTAAAATCGAATTCGTATGTTCAAATTCGTATTTTCAAGTAGAATTTTGTTCAGAGATATTACAAAAAAAAAAAAAAAAAAGAGACAGAGAGAGAGAGAGAGAGAGAGAAAGAAAGAAAAACAGGATTATTTCACGATTTTCCGGTCTGAACTTCGCTATAGCTTCACAATCAAAGGATTGTTAACATGTTTCTAAAAGAACAAATTAGGAAAGCGTACGGGGGAGAGGATAAACCTAGCCAAATAAATTGTTTCGCGCAGTATGGTTTACTAAGAATTTTTCTTTCAATTGTGTTCACAATGCAGACGTAGTGGACATCTTCAAAATAGTTATAAAAATAAACTAAATATAAAAATATAATAAATTAAACATAAAAATATTAATAATAAATTTTAAAATAAACATTGATTCTTATCTGGAATTGCTAGCAAAGACGCTATAAACATTGCTTCTATGCTAAAAAAAAATTACGTGCAACATTTTTTCAAGCTCAGTACTCAATCAACAGAAAATGAAGTGCAAGATTTTTATCTCTTTTGTTTCCTTTTGGCGGGCATTAGCATAAGACCATGCTTTCTGGCACAACATTTTGATCAGTTCACTTGTCGCGCTGGCCTTGACTTTCCACAAAAGTCAAAATCATAAGCGTGTCGACAGCCCCGGGTAACCTCTAAAAGCGAGTTAAACATACGGAGCAAGCATCCACCAAGACCACCGATCCGTTGCTCCCCAAATGAATTTCGTTGAAGTTCAAAAACATTATTTTGTTTATTAAAAACCGTGATTCCTGGTGGTCATCCGTTAAGCTTTAACGTAAGCAAATTGCAGAATTAATTTAAAATTTGAAGTTGTGTGTGTGAAATTAGGAATGAAGGACATTCAACTTCGTTCTGGAAGTAACTCCCATCTTCTAATGAGTTCTTCGGAGGCTTTGGGAAAAAGCCGGATGCGGCGCTTTTAATAGAATTTAAATTAAATTTCTTGTTCTTCGACACATTTTAGAAGTATATATGTGTATATTTTTTCTTTTGGCTGAGGGCAATCACATTTGTGGAATTTCGCAGAAGCAATGGTAATTGTGTAAAATAACATAATACATCAGCGATGAGATGAGGTAAAAAAATATTTGATGTTTATTTTAAAATCCGTAATGAAGGAAGTCATTGACATCAAATGTTGCCGAACGGTATATTTGATATAATTGTGTAAAAAAACATAATACATCAGAGATGAGATGAAGTAAAAAAATATTTTAAGTTTATTTTAAAATCCGTAATGAAGAAAGTCATTGACATCAAATGTTACCGATCGGTGCTATATTTGACATCAAGTAACGATTAAGGCAACATCTTTCAATTATTTCTTACAATAACAAATTATTCCTTTTTATAAAGAATCTTTAATGACAGTTCCTATTATGTTTCTTTGACCCTATTCGTTAAATTTAATTTTAAATCAAATAAGGAAACTACTGAGGGTAAAAGGACAAGTTTTAATTCAGATCGAAACATTTGTTAAAGGAAATAATTTTCATAATATCTCAAAATATTTTTTAAATCTCATTATATTACGCTAATGATTTTCGAAACACTAGAAGAAAATATTAAAATAAAGATTACGATAGCACGTCTCGAATGAAGTGCTAAGAAATGTTTGTATTATTGGCTGGAATTGTATGAAAATTGAAGTACGTATTGGCATAACAAATTAGTAAATTACGAATAATGTATCAAGCACGTATTAAGTTAAATGAAATAGAAGTTGCCCACCCAATAAGTTGACCTCCTCCTGTATAAAATGAGCTCTTATTTCAGGTACTAAAAAGAAAACATTTTTTTTCTTTTGTCATCATCCTCTTGGTCAACTTACACAAATTTCACTGTGATTGCATTAGCGATAAAATGAATATCTTTATTATTCCTATTCACACATTTAAAAGCTAATTAGCATTGTTAAGCAGCGTCCTGAACTTCAGCATGAAAACGTAGGGCATTATGTGAGCTTGCACATGCACAATGCAGTATGGCTTAGGTTGAGGGCTGAAGCATACTAAAACCAAAACGGGCGCTATTTTTCCATCGGTCAGAAACGTAAGTGTTTGACCTTAATAGTTATGAGAAGTTATAATCAGGGCTATCAAATTGAAAAAAAAAAAAAGAGCGACACAGACTCCTTTACCCCAAAATCAGTTCTTTTCCGACTCCACAGCACTGGCAGCAGTGGTGCATCGAGGGGGGGGGGAGGGCTTAAGACCCTCCCAGAAGTCTGAACATGAACCCCCTTGATAAGACTAAACATGAAGTAAAGTTTTTTTTAGGCCTTTAACTTGGGAAATTTTTGGGAAAGAGCACCAAACCCCCAACCTCCTTCCTAATTGTACCAAAGATAACTTCTACATTTCCACAAGAAGTTCCTTACCAGCTCCATCTAACCAAAAGTGGCTTGAAATGAGTTTTTGGGATTCAATTTCAAAGTAGTTTCAATAGGGAATTTTTTTTCAACTCTAGTTTAAATCAGTTCCCTCCCTTGCTCCTTCCTTCCTTATTTTTCCTTTTTTTTCTTTACATGAGTTATAATACTTTTTCATGAAAAAGCATTACACATGTTTCTAGTTTGAAATACACTTAAAAAATTTAAAAAAAAAGGAAAAGAAAAAAAGGGTGTTTCAAAACAAATAGTTAAGTAACATTAATAACACCTTTCAACTTTTCTCCACCTTGCCCCACCTCTTAGCGTTACATCCCAGCTTTCGTCTCGCCGAGAGAAGTTACTTTTTAGTAATACCCTCATTTATATGCTTAAAATGTTTTTAAACAATTGTAATTATCTCTCAATTATATACATCATGAAATAAAAACTGCTATCATCATTGTCGACTTATGGCAGTCAAACGATTTATTAAAATCATTACTATTGCTAGTTTATTTTTTTTCCTTTCACCTCTAAATATGAAAGTTGAAGAAATTTTTCCATTTCAAAAATACACGTAATAAAATTCAGGAAAGGTTTAGCTGTACAAATGGTGTCATAACTAGCAAGGTTTTTTTAAAAAATTAGGTTATGGAGCATAATTACAACTTGGTGCGTAGTAATATCTGGCATTAGTGAGAAAACCAAAAGAATTGCAGCGGAGTGTAAATGTTGGGATCGCGTGCTGGAAAGTTATTTTATGAGTCGATTCAAGCGAAAATATGATGAACAAGAAATTCAGTGTGTCAATAGTGAAATGTGTCCATTTCCTTGAACTGAGTTTGTGACGTCTTTAGTTCAATTGCCAAGAAATGATAAACTAATGTTTGTTCGTATTGATTGAATCTTTATTCTAGTCAAATATTTATGCGTTTAGTTTGGATTATATTAAATGATTTGATAGATGTAAAATATGGATAATAAATCTATTACATGAGAATATATCACTGATAAGGAAGAAAAGTGACAACTCAAAATTTTGGAAAAACCGTTTTATCTAATGATTCAAAATCTAATGCTCTTTCTTGCTGTCAAACTCACATAAAGCTAGCTTACATAACTAGTGCGTAGGTGGCATAAACGCAATGTAATCAGTATTCCAACATTATTGAAATTTCATGATTTAGCGGGAAATTTTCCGAACTTTTAGCTTGCATTATTATTTTAAACAACAAAAATTAACCAGTAAATATCACTTCGTAATTTTTTTGCAAGTATTTTAATATTTAAAGCTAAATCACTTATACTTACGATTGAAAAACTGATTTAATTTAACACTGCTTTTTTTTTTTTTAAAGTTGCGTCACTTTTCTTGCTCATATACGATGTATTTTTTAAAGTCCTCCTGTTTTTGTTTACATTATATTAAAACTGTTGTGAGAAAATTAATGATTTTTTTCTCCCTCTTGCTATTTTATATTTTTAGAGGAAAAGATGTTCAAGAGTGTAAAATCCCTTTACGTATCGTGCCCTTTTATAAAACATTTCCAGCATAAGATTTCAAGAATTTTAATTAAACATAAAATTTAATTAGGTAACGTATGAAATATAAAAAATGCAGACACATGTTTTGGGTTTGCTAGGAGTTTCTTCTTCAGTAGAATAGAGGTGAGCTTATGGAGAAAAGGGGATCTGAAAATTTCCGAGTGAAATTATTTTCTTGTGCGAATAAAAAAAAAAGAAATACGTCATTTTGTTCCATCAAAATACACCCTGCTAATTTTATTTACTTATTTTATTATATATTATTATAATTATTTTTTGATTTAGTTTATCTGATTCTTTTGTTATTTTATTTAGTATAACTTCATTAATTAATTACGTACTATATTTCTATTTATTGATTTAAGAGCACTTGAATAACATGTTTTATTATTTATTTGATACATTTCTATTAGTTATTCCCTTTTTGATTTGTTAATACAAATTTGAGCATTTTCTAACATTTTTCCACCAGTGAATTACAATAATCATAGATTTCCCAAATTTAAAGTCATTGGTAATTATTTTCCATTCTTTTTACAGTATCTCTTGATTGCGAACAGCAGAATTTTAACTTGTGCTCTAAAAACGGGTTGGTATTAAAAGTGGATTTACATTCTTTCCTCATCAGCAGGCACGAAACCTCCAAAAGGTTTATATATTTTACTGGCCACAAACAGACCCGTCGCTTCAGAGTTTTCAGAGGGGGGGGGGAGCAAAGAGGGTATACTCGATGCAATTGATACAATTTTATCGGAAAACAGCACGACCACTTCTACACTTAAAACTACAGGTTGCATGCGGCACTTAGCACCAGTGGCACCCTTGAAGGTACCCTATGGATACCTTATGGCACCCTTGAAGTTGCCATATGGAGTCAAGTGGTACCCTATGGATACCTTATGGCACCCAATGGGTTACCCATGGCACCCTAAATGTGCCATAAGGAGCCTAATATTACCTTCAAGGGTACAATAGGAGTCAGTGGTACCCTTCAGGGGGTACCGCTGGTGCTACAACTTTTGACCCTTAAAGGTGCCACATGCAACCTGTAGTTTTAACAGTGTATGTAAAAGCATTGATATTTCAAGGACGGGGGCTGGGACAATTGACCCCTCCCCCCTTAATGACAGGCCTGGCTACATGTACAGTATACTCCCGATTATTCTCGGAATTATTGTCACGTTTATCGCGGTAAACGGAAAAATGCTTAAAATAAAGGGTAAAGAAAATAAAAATTGTCTTTTGCTTAAAAACCATTGTATTGTACATAAAACGTAATATAAACAGTGAAGATAGGTAGAGTATAAAATTATTTGCCAATCTGTTTATTTTAATAAAGTGTTACGGAGGCGTGAAACTAACATAACCGCAAAAAGAGTGCTGTGTTTATTTTATCAGTAGATATATCTTTCAGCTGCAGCTGCGTTAGTCATCTGAAGAAAAAATGGCAATTCCGGGCCATTTTATCAGCGTTTTTAGCATAAATATTTAAAGTCCTCATCATAAATTAAAAATTTAAGTTTTCATTTCTGAATCTGGTGCAAGATACTTGGAAAAACTTGGAAAAATAAAATCAAGATTAATTCAAGTTGCTATTTATCAGTTTATTTAATTTGCAAAACTGGTGATGTGGGATGAATGACTGATCATAAATTACAAAAAAGGAAAAAAAGGAAGGAGTTTAAAGCCTTTTACTTGGAATATTACACCACATTTTGGAATCTAATAAACATTAGAGTGATGCTTTTTCTTAGAATTAATTTGCCTTTTAGCTGTTTGCAAGGGAAAGGGCATGGATTGAGCAGCGCAAAAGCAATGCATGAGTAAACTGACAGACAAAATTTAGTTTATTCCATTTTAGGTAATTATGGGATATGGGTAAAATGGGAAGACACTTTTTCCTCCAACCGGTTTTCTCTTTCAATATTATAAAATGGCGAACCAACTATTTTTTAAATATTCTACCACGAGCAATGCCGTGCGAGTGACACTCGTGCCTAAATATTTTACACAATATTCAACAACCCCTTTCTGCCCGAGTGGTTTCATTCGGAATAATCATCGAAAGTGAGCCACAATACTCTAGCGATGACCTTGATTTGCCCTTTTCGTTTCTCGGAACGAAAAATCCCTTTGCTAGCCCAATTGAATTCCACACTGCAGCTCTATTCTAGCGAAGATTTCCTGATTTTTCAATTTTTCTTTATTACTATTATTTTTATTTTGTCAATTATATTTTTTTCATCCTGAACCTAGCTTTTAAATAAAAATTAAAGTCAAAATTAAGATTTACCAGAACATGAAAACTAACACGGACAGGCTATCGAAAATAAAACAAAATTGCTCTGTTTTTCACAGCACAAAAAATCCATATTTATCCAGTGATTGCTACGGAGAAATCCAGGCATAAATTTTTAACTTGAAGACTAATATTAACAAAGAGTCATTGATCTTGTATATCATATCAGGTAATAACGTACAACCTCTTGAGGAATTGCCAGATATGTCACAAAATTACACGCCCGTCAAATTTGCTCATATTTGGCAATTGTTATCGATATTTTCTCCCACAACTATATATGAGACATATTTTTTTATTTTCTGTTCCAGTTGAGCACTGAAGCGAAACGCACTCCAGGAATATAGATGATAAATAAGAAACAATAGAATGTTTAGGTTACTAATGCTAGCTTTATTCTTTGTCATAACAGAAAAGGGGTTTAGAAGGCTTTTCATATAATTTTCTTATTGTGAAATGTAGTATATATGAAGCGTAGGGTAAAAGTATCGAATATGGGATATCTTCAGTTTTTGTCACCAACAACTCGCATGATTTAGAAAAAAATAAAATTAAGTTTTTTATATAGTTCAAGATACTAGGGATAAGAATCATATCAGCTTAAAAGCTGAAAACAAAAGAAATTAGCTAGGAATTTTAAGTTGGAAAAAACCCAATAAAGGCAGGCCCGTCATTTGGGGGGGGGGGCAATTGATTTCTCAAAGTCGGGGGGGGGGGCAATTAGCCCCCGACTTTGAGAAATCAATGTATTTACATATAATTAGGCGTGTTTTTTTATGTTTTCCGATGAAATTGCATTGTGTCCCTTTGCCCCCCCCCCCCCCTGGAAAAGCTTGAAATGACGGCCCTGGATAAAGGCTTGCTTGAACGCGATGCCTCCTGTTATGAATGCATATAAAAGGAAAATAAAAAAGAAAACAAGTGTTTGCATTTCACAAATCAACTACACTGCAAAAAAAAAAAAGGCGCAACTTTACTCCACAAAAGCTGTGGCCACATAACTGCATCCAATGCAATAGAGCAGCTGTAGGTAACCCGTCGATCACGATCGACCGGTCGATCTTGAGTCAATTTTGAGTCGATCGCGGCAATCTTTTGAACCTTGCTTTCTGGTGTGAGTAAGATTGATAAACAATAATTTTTGAAGCAAAATAGGATTAACGGCTAAATTGAAATTTATTTTCAAATTTTCCAAACCTATTTTGGTCATTGAGAATTTTTAGTCACTATTTGTGTCTGGAAATATTTTGATGCGAGTTAGAAATCATGTGAGAACATAACATTATTTTAGCAATTCAATGGGACAACTTAATACGTATCAAAATATTTTTTGAAAAGAGTTAACATACGAAGTCAGTATCATCAGAACTTAACCATGTATGCAGCACATCCGTTTATACCTGTAATATATGGACCCCCCCCCCCCCCCCCCAAGTCAATCTTCTGCTCAAACTAAGCTTGAAAAGTAGATCTGCAGTCAATTTAGGTTGCCGACCGCTGCAATAGAGTAACTTAGCTGACAAAACTGGTGTAACATTACGCACGATTCTTAACGTTGCACCAATATTTTTAGTTTAATGACTCAATTGCACTGGACGCGCCAAAGACACGCTGCCGCCGCTTTTACGGAGTATAGTTACACACATTTTTTACAGTTTTTTTCCTTCAAGCAAATAATTTTTTTTTTTTTGATTACCGCCTAGTCTATGTGAACTTATCTGAGGTACTTTTGACACCAAACTTAGTAGTCATCCCCTGATTATATTTGAAGATGACCTTGCGCTTTGAGCACACACATTATCATTTTTATCTTCTCTTTCACTTCTTCATTCTTCTGTTTCGGAAAAAGAAATAATTTGCTTTACATTTTGACTAGACACTACTTTCCGCGATTAAATATTTAGACTAAGTTTTGAACTTTTACGGATCTCCTTATCTTGATTTTTAATTATGCATATGGAAGATTCATTCACACTTAACTGTCATGCTACCTTCAACGCTCGTTTTCTCAAGAAGATCTACAATATTTACTCTCTTTTTTAAACTGTCAGAAGTTTTCTGTTTTTCTTTCCATCTTTACAAAACTTTAGAAGAACAGCACGCTTAGGTGCCGGTATATTTCATTAACATTTATATTTAGAGTGAAAAAAATAAATAAATGAGGAGGGGTTGCACACTATCAAAACGATATTTGGAATAGCATGAAAACTCGCGTTGTAACCATTTCGCCTAAACTGAATCGCGTTGTAGCGCGAGTCCATTCTGTTCACTCAAAATATTAACGCTTGTTTTAATATCTCATCCGTTATTTTCCTGTATTGTGAAAGAAAAGCAGACGCATCATTTTATATTTTTCTTTAAATATTAAACCATGAAAAGTTATTTTTTTAAGTACATTACGGCGAACACTTTATCGAGTATTTAATAATGGCAATAATAATAAAATAGTTACTTAAATACGATAAGTCAAAATCGTAAAAACCGTATTAAGTGTACTCAAATAACAATAAAAATTGCACAAACATGTTTCGGGGCTCCATTTTCAATGTAGAAAAAAAGAGAGAAAGAAAGAAAATTAAATAGACCATGGATGAAAACCAACGGATCTAAGTGGAGCTAAAAATATTCTTTAAAGATACTTTAAAGATAAATACTCTTTAAAATATTCAAAATTTTCCTTTTTTTTCATGCAGTCATGTTGACTTCTCTGTGCTGATTAGTTTGAATTATGCTAGTATAAATAATAAGCATATCCTTAAAGGAGCCTGTCAGGTGTTGAAATGGCTCCTCAGTCCTCAGATCTTCGGATGCTGGAAAATTCTCAATTTGTACACTGCAATAAATAAATTGCTGTTAAATAAATTGCTCTTTTTACGGTATGATACTGAAACCAGAGGTTTCAATTTAAAACTAAAAGCATTTAGGTGCAATGAACCCCAAAATCAAATCACCGCCAGTTTAACGATACAAATAACAGAAATTTAATTTGTTTTGCTACGGGAGAAATTGCTACCCGAGAGAAGCAAAGAGATGTAAGTCATGGACGCTCATAATGGGGGAAAGGAGGGGTGCCAGCTCCCCCCCTAGAAATTAGTATTTCCTTTCCTTTAGTACTTTTTTTTTCGGAAAAAATATTACAATATTTCTTTTCAGCTAATAATGAATAAATTATTAAAAATGTCAAATTTTAATAACTTTAATCTGCACAGAAATTGTTCTCCTTGGGAAAAATATCCTGCAAAACCATGAGGAAAGTATCTGTGCGACCTCCCCCTCCCCCCCCCCCCATTAAAATTTCGTATATGGTATGATGTAAGTGCCAATGATGTAAGTACGCCATGATGTAAGTGCCAATATTAAACATTTGGAGATAACTAGTGCAAACGGTAGGAGAACCTCTGATCTGTTTTGCGGCAAAATATAGAACAAATCGCAAGAGATAGAACAAGTAGGTGTGATATATAACATGATTCAGATTTTTTTTTTTTTCAATGAACGCCTACCTCAAGTTTGATATTTAAACGCGTTGTACTCAAAACTTGAATTTGTCCACTTACGTCCCTTCGCTTCTCACTGCCTCAGATCAAGAACTGTTTAAAAAATAATAATAGTAATAATAATAATAATGAAAACGATTCATCATATCAGTTGACATCTTTAAAATAATGAGCAATAACACATGAAAGTTCATTGTGCCGAATTGTGATTGCGGATTCAACGACGGGGCATTTTTTGCTGGGTGAGTCATGTTTTTGACCGATCAGGATCCGACCTGCTGACTGCAAACTGAAAAAGAAACGCTAGCACCAAAACCAGCTCAATCCATTTTTTAAAATTTCATAGGAGAGTTTTTCCTTCTTTAAATTAGCAGCGTTATCTAATTATAGCTCTTGGTATGAAAATTGCCTCTGACACCATTCCTGCCGAATCTGATATAAAATGACCTCTTAAATCTGAATACGAGCTCGTTTTTCCCAGTTTCCGTCTGTTTTCAAGATATACCCCCCCCCCCCCATAGTTTTAATTTATCGCTGATATCATGGCTATGATTTTAATTAAGAATAGAAGGAAGTATTATTTTAACCGTTAATTTCTTTTCTAAAGGGCTACAGAAGTGAAAAAATGAGAACGTTTGTAGCAAGGAAGGAAACGGGGGTAAGGGGTCTTTCTTTTAAAAAATAATTATTAAAGCGATTTTTTCTCTTTGTTTTACTTTTTGCTTTGATTTTTTACTGTTTAAACTAGAATATCGGTCCCAATCATATAATCGTCATTTATGCCCATGAAATAAATCTTAGAAGTGGCGCAGCTCGGTGTGATCAAATTCGTGACGAGTAAGTTAAGTGAAAAAAATTATTTCTTCCGCATCGACCTCTGAATTATGTTATTCCTGTATCATGTAGTACCCATTAGTTCATGATTGTCGAGACGTAGTAATTTTATTCAAATGGTGTTTACATAACAATTTAAATTTTTTTATTTATCTATCAAGAAAATAATTTAAGGTGATTAAATGGGTAATCGTACATTTATTTTATCCATATAGGGAGCGCACCACCAAGTTCCCTCTTATGCCGGTCGCGTCATTTATGCTATTTTTTAGAAAATGTCAAAACTGTAAAAGAAATTATAATAACGTAAAATTGCACAAATTTTCAGCTAACTGCGGACGCCAAAGCTTCTGTCAGACGTTTTTGCATTGAAAAGCTCACTTTTTTTGCATTGAAAATCGGGTTCTTTGAAGTCTCATAACATATGTCTGCTGCTATCTACAAAAATTTGCGATTCAAAATCGGTATGTTTTCTTTTATTTTTCTGCGCAAAGGTATTTCTTTATTTATTTCCTTAAAACTGATTTATTTTGGAAAATAAATGTAATTTTAAAAAAAAAATCATGAAACTGAAGACCTCTTAAGATAAATCACCCACTTGAGCTGTCATAAAATGTTTCCGATTCTTAAGCAAATCAGTTAAACAATCCATCTCGACAACAGACCTTGCCATAGATTCTTCTGTACTATTTTTGTCTCCAACTCAGTGATTCACATTTTTCAGAGGTGAGCGACGCGAGGCTTGCTTCT
Source organism: Uloborus plumipes (assembly GCA_038373865.1). Taxonomy (NCBI): domain Eukaryota; kingdom Metazoa; phylum Arthropoda; class Arachnida; order Araneae; family Uloboridae; genus Uloborus; species Uloborus plumipes. The sequence goes on from JAXGGA010000131.1 coordinate 286,091, forward strand.
TTTTATATTCTTTTTTTTTCGACGAGGGAATGGTGGAAGTAGTCTTGAGCGATCGTCTGCTACAATTTCCGGTCAGAAGATCAGGCAACTTTTTCAAGGACAGGCTCTGTCATCCCGTTTCCTTGTTCTCATAATTAGATCCAAGATTCTCAGATTTGTGGAGTGATGTAGATTCCCGACGGAGCTTTCATGTTCGGAGTTTTAAAGAGCAGAGCACACTTCTTCCACTCTCTTTTTTCCATCTTTTCATCTTGCGCCGGAAGCGTAGGACCTTCGTTTTAAAGAAATCGTGAAGCTGTCATTTGTTGTCAATTCATAATCACGCAATCTTTCCCGATACGGAGCACAAATAAAAATTGCGTTTGACACTGATGCCGAAGTCAGGGGGGGAGGGGGCAAAGAGGGAAATTTCTGATATCTATTGGGGCCCAGGACTACAGTGTGAACGAACTAACTTAATATCAGAGCATATTTGATAGTTTATCAAGAGAGGTTGACAAAATTATCGACGAACATTTATGAAGAGTTATGGGCTCGTTTCTATTAAAGTATCACCAAGTAAAAGTGCAAACCAAGTACAGGTACACGTAAGTTTAAGACGCGTCTTAATTTCTTAAGTATTCTAAATGTTTTCAGGTTGACGAAGTAATAAAGGGGAAAAATTCGATTTACTTCTGACGAATAAAAGCTTATGCATAAAGGACTTGCAGCTTTAGAACATGAGTATTTATTAAGTTTTCTTTCTCTCTATGTTCGGATTTCTATGTTCCATAGTTGATTACCCCATGTTTCTAAAAGTTACAGTTTTGTATAAAATTAAGATTATCTCTTTTCAGTTTTCCCCCACTTTAAATATCATTCGAAAGAGACACTAGGAAGGAAACACTTTAAAAGTAATTACATGTTACATAAGGTAAATATTATACCTTAATACCTAAAGCAATCATCAAAAAATGAACTATCAATGAAGTTAAAAAGATGCTTAATTGAAATATTAAATGAAACATACAATTTAAAAAATATGAAATATTTGGTGTGAAAAAATATTTAAAACATTTATGAGCAGTATAAAATAGCGTCTTTTTGATCGTTTGAAAACTTAACGGGGGGAAAAGGGGAAAGAGAAAACAATCAATTTAGTCCGGGAGCCAGCGATAGATTTTGGTTGGTCATTTCATATCGGCTAATTTTCATATGATGATTTTATGAAGCCTCGTCGACTTCAGCTGGGATACCGTGGGTGGGGAGAGGCAACGGCAGCCTCCCAAGTGTGTTGAAAAAAAAAAAGTAAAATCATATCATCTGAAGCTTCGTTTATAATTTAAATTTTTTCCTGTAGAAAAGATATAAAATATTCAGTTGGCTCGCAAGTGGTGCTTGCCAGCTTCAGCTGACTGCATAAACATGTCAAAAAAAAAAAAAATTTAGTTATTTCAAATAGATTGAAAATTTAGTATGCTAATGGTTAAATGGTATGTTTAATGGTTAAAATAGAAAATTACTCAGCTGGCTATATGTGGGTGGAAAACCCTTCAGCTAACGCAATAAATAGTGCGTCGCGTAAATTAAGTCTGAGTGCCACGAGCTCATATAAGTGACAAGTGATACCATCCCGGCTAAAACTTCGTTCAATATTTAAAATATATCCTGTAGAAAAGAAAAAAAATATTCCAATATAATAAGAAGCTATTAGAAAGGAACTTCCAGAATACTGAATTAGATATTAAATAGCAAGAAATGAAACATGTGAGTCACAAAAATTCATTTTATGAAATATGCTGCAATAAACGTTGGAACCATGATTTTTGCATTTTTACGCTCGCGGGAGCATTTTTTTTTTTTAAATAAAGGAACTGAATTTGGCACATGCTGGGAGAGCTAATGAGAATTTAAATTGCCTATTTTTTCTGTTTTTCCTTAAAATTGCACTCATTTAATAGCTACAAAATTTAGAATAAAATCTTTTATTTAATATTTTTCTTTTCTGTCATTAGAAAAAAAAACCTTTTTCTGTTTTACGTTACGAAACATTTCTTGCTTCGGGGGGGGGGGGGGTCGCCCTCCCCCCCTCTGGATATGGCCATGAGTATATAAGTTTGAGCTATTATCAGAGTTTATGGAAAGATAAATCAACAGATAATCATAACTCCAAAATATGAACTTTGATGGAATTGTTGAACTCTAGGTAATTTAAATTTCTTCTTTGCAATCTAGCGAAAACCCATTAAAACGAAGATTTGCAGGGAGAAAAATAATTTGTTATTATGCAGTGACTTTTTCAAAAACAAATTTTAATAAGTTTTTCATTGGAAAAGAAACAATAGACAAAAGTTCCTTGAACTTCACGTCGTTCTCTGTTCTGTTCTAAAGCTTCCTCCCTCATCTCACCCTTTCGCTTGCTTTGTCTAACATCTTTGAATGATTATTTTTTCGGAAACTTCTTTCGTTTGTAGTAATTGATTTCGTTTGTTCAATATAACTTTTAATGATATTTGTGAAACGGCTAATGTCTTATAATTAGCTTACATAACAAATAGAAGCAAACGCAAATAAAATGTAGGAGAATTCTAGAAAAAAGTGGACATGGTATCTGACTTTTAAAAAGTAATATTTTGCCATTTGCCATACATTATTTACATAAATATCTTTAATTGTAACATATTTTTCCCAATTAACTCAATAACTAGAATCATCTGAACCTGAACTAAACGAGCTGACTTACCTCAGATATTAATATCCGTTTTCTAAGGTTATCCTCATTTTTTAATAGATATTCTTCTATTATTTCTCTCACTCCGAATCAGTTCAAACATACTTATTAGTTGATTGAATTTAAAGCTATTGTTTGAAAAGAATGTATAGCTTTTACCTGGAAAGAAAAAAAATATTATAAAAACACCATTTAATTCATTCTCAAGCTGCTCGGTATTATTTTCTTCTGCAAATTCTAGTTATTACTATTTATTTATTGCATTTGTTACATTATTTTCTTCATTAAGGTTTAGAGGAGAAATATTTCTAAACTAAAGCAATTTCTTTCAATATGTAAGCAATGTTCAAAACTTCCCCCTTAACAAATTATATGTTTAATTGGGTAAAAATAATTCAATGCAGTTTCAATAACTTTTATGCCGTACTTTTCAAAACATAACGTATTTCACTCACACATTATTTCAAATGCATTTTCGTCTTTAGTTTATTTTTTATTTTTACTTTTATTTTTAGTAGTTGCCAGTAAAAAATAGTTATTTTAACAATAGAAATATGTGTCTTCAAGAAAGTTAAAAGTATTTCACTTTGTTGTTCTAAATAAAAATAATCAAATCCACCTATTATATTAGGATTTACATAGAATTCAAATATCTTTGAGAATTATGCTAAGGTATTTTGATCTGATTAAAATAAGTCCAGTTTTTAAATTTTTTCCAAAAAATATAAAACAAGAACGAAGTCCCTGGCCAAGCTCTTCCGAGCAAAAAGTTTAGTTAGAAGAGGATTATTCGCTCAAAAGCAGTTACAGAGAGAAAGAGAAAAGATTTTTTTACAGGAAAAAGCAAAGTTGTGGGCAAATGGATATCCGCTTTATAGACGCTTTTTGATAAGATCCGAAAAGTGAGAGCATCCATGTAGATAATTATCTGATTTCTTCAAGTGCTGCAACTAATGATTTAAGTACAACAAAGGACCTCTCTGTGGCATAGGGTTTAATTAAGATGCAAGGCCTTTGGGGAGAAATTACTTAAATCTGGTGTCATATATATATATATATATATATATATATATATATATATATATATATATATATATATATATATATATATATATATATATATATATATATATATATATATGTGTGTGTGTGTGTGATTCTTTACAAAGGTGTTATTATGCACTTTTCAATTTTTCAGCTTTTCAAAAGGGATGCAATAATGTTGCCTTTCTTAGAAAGGAAATATATGTATTTTTGTTACAATATGAAAGTTCACATTTATTTCAGTTCTTTATTTTAGAGATATTGAGGGCTAAATTTGTAAACTTGACAAATTTTGTGAAGTTAATTGTTTCGTACTTTTCCTTGATTTTGTTTCACGAATCAATTAATTAATTAATTGCGTTATCAAATTTATAATCCAAAATCAAATCAAATATAATAAAGTTGTTAAAATAATAATTTTTTAAAAATACTCACCAACTAATTTTCAAATGAGTTTTGATTGAACTTATGGAATAAGACATCCATTGCTTAAAAAATTAACTTCCAAAAATTCAAACTTATAAAATATTAGAAATATTGTACTCTCATTTTTTCCTCTCGGTCCATCTTTATCATCCAATTGCTTATAACTTTTGCACCGTATAGTAATGGTAATGACATTTTAACGTATTTCACCTGACAAGACATAAAATATAGCAAAATTCGTTCAAAATTTTACATTGAACAAAGGTTCATTTATTATAAGCAAAAAAAAAGAAAGAAAAAAAGGAACGAAATTGAACAGTGAAGTTAAAAGTAACTCATTATGCGCAAGCAGTAATTTTTTTCTCTTTACTTTGACATTTAATACACCTAACTAATCAGAAAGCTTTTAAGTTCTAAGCACAAAATTCTTACTTAACTAAAATAATAATGTTATGATAGTTGCTACGAAAATCTTTAGAAGAATCTTTATTGAAGTTATTTGACCAAGTGGTCATAAAAGCCTGCAAAAACTGTTGGATGGTAATGACGCAAAATACAGGGGACAAGTTTTAACTATGCAAGAAACATACTAATGCCTACTATAAAGCGAAAAATAAATTTGATTTCAAATTAGGATTCTTGACGGATTGTAAAAATCTCTTTTAGTGATACATTTTAGATTTTTTTGCTGTTTAGGTAGACAATTTAAAACAAATTCTGATTAGGGACACTAGATGATAATAATATTTCTGAAGTTATGTTAAGCCTCCACATAAAAAAGTATTATTTAGCACTGTAAAATGCATGTTTTCTTGTTCTTCAGAAGGTGACAAAGAAAAAGTAAAAGAAAAAATGAAAAAGAAATAGATGACACTTTTCTAGGTCTCTATGACCCTGTGCAAGAAATTGCATTTTTCTTGGGAATTGCTCATGTATATTACGGTTATAACTTTAAAAAAAAAAAAAAAAAGCCCGCAGAAGAAATCACAAAATTTTTTTGATACATAATTAGAAAATAGCAATTACTTGTTTAATTCAAAAAAAGAACTGTGCACCTATGATATTAAAAATTGTTAAACTTTAGTACTTTTAGCAAAATTAAAACATACTGATTACTGCTTGAAATTAAGTTTATTTTGGATTATGGATGATGCATCAGTTATTCTCCATTTATTTCAAAGATGAAAAAAATTGATACAAATATTAGATCAAATAAACATTGATAAATATTTCATTCAAAGTGTAGCCATTAGCAATAACGGCTTCTGCATGTCATGAAGACACCAGATGGACCTCTACCAACTACCAGTGGCGTTCAAAAGAATAACTACTCACTTTAAAATTAACAGTTAGTAAAAATCGTTACTTTCTTTACGTCTATTCCTTTTCCTATATTTTCTGAGAGCAAAAGCTTTCCTAACCTCAGTGTGTCAGATAATATGTATAGATGACACGTCGTTCAAATTTCTGCTAACTAAAACTGAAAGTTGTGTTCTGTCAATCGATATTTTTATTTTGAACGTTGAAGTTACTTCTATCCATCAACAAACGGTATTTCCTGATAAACTTCAGACTTTCACACATATCTCCCCCCTTGTAGCATGGCTTTTCCGTAAGCTAAAATCAATGCATGAGAGAGTAGGAAATTTACGTGAAAAATCGTGTAGCACCCTCTATATCTCAGCTGATTATGCTGAAGCTACACGAAAGTAGGGTAAAAATGGGGATTCACCGGCACAGGGGGTGGTGGGGTGGACCTCCACCCCCTGCGACCTTCCCTCCCCCACCTGCACCTCCCCCACCCTGGGTTGAGTTGTTTAGGGGCTGCTGCTTGGGGTTGAGTTGTTTTCAGGGCCGCCGGGAGTTTTACACGTTGAAGAAGGTTATGAGGCTTTTTTTCGAATGGCAACACCTTTTCTGGTTGCTATGACAACCAAATATTTAGGTTTCTTTGAATGGCAACACTTGTTGTGTTTTTGGGGCCGCCGGGAGTTTTCGGTTGGCAACACGTTCTTGCTTACGCAAGACTACAAGGTGATGATCTGGTTGCTATGACAACCAAATATTTAGGTTTCTTTGAATGGCAACACTTGTTGTGTTTTTGGGGCCGCCGGTTTAAATGAATCTCAATATAATTTTTAATATCAAAGAACGATGATGCTGCCATCTGTTGATGGAAATTTATTTTTTTTTCGAATTTAATTATTTCTTCGAACTTAAATTATTTTTCAAGCCGAAATCGGACTTTGTCAATGAAAATTAATTTTTTTTTATGTTTATGATAATCCGACCCAATGTAATGATTAACTATTTTTTATTAACCTGCTAATTTAATTAGTAATTAGTCGAATTTAATTAATTTCACACCATCGAATGAGAATATTATTTAGGAATTCCCGACTTTACATACTTCTTAACGAATTTTGCTGTTTTTCAGTTTATCCCTCGCGCTTTTACATGTTAATTTTAGAACTTTAACTATTTCTCAACGAGTTTAATTTTCTTTTTCGAATTTTCAGACCGAAATGGGGACTTTGTCAATGAAAATTAATTTTTTAATGCTGTGGAAATTATTTTTTTTTTCCAACTTGGATTATTTTTTCAAACCGAAATGGAATTTTTTCAGTGAAAATTAATTTTTTATGTTGCTGCTCATCTGACCCAGAGTAATGAATGACTTTTTAATTGCCATCCCATTTTAATTAGTAATTAGTCAAATTAAAAAAAGCCCACACTTCCGAATTTGATTATTTCTATAAAGTTCTGGACATTGCATGTTTTTTTTTTTCACGAATTTTACTGTTTTTTTTTTTTAAACTTTTTAGCTACTTCAAAATTTTTCATCTAATCTACAATGACTTAATTACTTCGACTCCAAAACAAACTCGACCAACACGACTTCTTATTTCCGACATTAATGAACACATTGATACAAATAATCATTACCATACAAGACTGTCAATTACTCACACACAATAGACCACACATTGATTTTTACTACTTTTATCCGATTATACTCAACCCTCGACTTTCATGTGAAACCTCAATCATTCATACAAACCACTTCTCTATCATTCAAACACACATGCATCCATTCATTAAGACTCAATTGTTAAATAAAATTTCAAACATCAAGTCAACAAGTCAAAAATTTCAACCATTAAGTGAAAAATAATCCTACTCTGCCAAATAAGAGAAAACTCGGTCGTTAATACATTAAAAATCAAAATCAAATTTTTCACAATGTCGAAGTTGAAAATTAAAATTTTTACAATATCAAGATTAAAAATCAAATTTTTTTTTTTGCAACGTCAAAATCAAAAGTTAAAAATTCCCCCATGCTGAAATTAAAAATCGAAATTTATTTTCCAACGTCAAAATTTAAAATCAATTCGATACACTCAAGTTAACATTGGTTTATACGTTCGAACACACAAATTTTTTTTACATTCAATATCATTTCACCCAATGAAACTTATAAAACACTTTAACTCGCTCAACACTTGATAAAAAATTGAACTATAGGTATTATTTTGCATGCAATCAATTGAAATGAAACAAGAAACTTACCTTTATGTTGAGCGAATCACAGCGATGTCCTATGAATGAATGGCGAGTAGTAAAAGCAATAAAAGAGATTACACTAAATGAGTTGGTATTTCAATTTACAACAACAAATGATGTAATCTCCCTCATACTTTATTTCGCACATCAACACAAATCCAAAAACCGACATGCCGTGAAATTTACATCAAAAGCCGGGAGTCAACGAAGATCACAGGAGTCCTTCCGAAACATTTCAACAACCATTTCCATCAAACCCAAGGCTACAAATGATTTATCTTGATCAAATCTGACCTCATACTGATAACTAAAGATCACATGACGTCTTATCAGCAGCAAGCACATGATCTCTCGAATCCATACTATATGACTAGTGCTAATACTTAAATTTACTTTCGACTTCCAAGTCTTTGTTTCTTTTCTCATAGCATAACATGATTTATATTAAACAAGTTTGCGATAATTATTTGCACTCATTGCGTTACTTACAACTTGTACTTCTATCTAAATTATTGTGAATGTGAATTTATCTTAGCTTATTCTTAACAAGTCTGGCAATAATTTATTGCATTCATCTAATTAATTACATGTTGTGCTCCTATCTGAATTATTTTGAATGTGAATTTAACAACTTTCACACATATCATACATTGCATTTTTTTTTTTCACAATGTTTACTTTTTACATGTTTGAAAGATTTTATGTTGGAAAAAGTTTAGTGTTTATGAAATATCATTGAGGAATACTTTGTGATAAAAAAAAATTTTCGAACTTCAATTATTTTTACACGAGGTGAGTATCGAACATGCGACCCTCTGATCCAAAAGGCATTTTTCAGTTTTCGAGTATGAGTAATGAATAATCTATGTCATTTGATGCATTCTACTTTTTCCCCCGACTTCTACATCAGTTTCGTCATAGTTATCACAACTTTGAATTTTTAGCTAATATGCTAACATCCCATAGTTTAATAATTTAATTAACTGCTCCATTAAGCGCATTCCTCTCTATCGAGTTACATTATTTCTACGAAATGCCCAAACTTCAAGTATTGTCAGACTTCTCTCTTTCAATGGAGTTGTGTAAATTATTTATGACTCATAAGTAACAATCCAATCAAGTGAATCTTTAATGAACCAAACACAAAACTTTAACGGGAGGAATAATAGTTCGATCATTCCATCAATAATACTTTATTATTTTTTCTAAGTTTTATATCATGAATATCCGTTTTTTGTATCATGAAGTTTTACATTTCTCGTTAAGTTCAGCTTCAGAAAAATTACCTTTAGTCTTTTTGACTTGGAGATTTTTTTTTTTTTTTTTCAAAATTTTGCAAAGTTATTAGTATATTTTTTTCATCTTAAGTTTCATGAAGTTTGCTGAGTTGAATGTAACGTTTGAAATTTTCATACAACATTTTACTGTGGTAGTTCTGGATAATATTTTCTTCTAAGTTTCATTTCATGAGTATAAGTTTTTTTTTCGTTTTCAATAAGATCTCGTTAAGTTCAGCTTCAGGAAAATTGCCTTTAGTCTTTTAGACTTGGAGAGTTATTATTTTTTTTTTCGCATTTATTTTTCGAAATTTTGCAATGTTATTAGAATTTTTTTTTTTTTTTTTGCATCTTAAGTTTATGAAATTTCCTGAGTTGAATGTAACGTTTGAACAACATTTTATTATGTTAGTTTCAGTTTTATCGTTTCGCCATTAATACTGCATAATATTTTCTTCTAAGTTTCATTTCATGAGTATAAGTTTTTCTATTTCAATAATATTTTCAGAGGAATATTTTGTATTAAGAAAATTTGTTTACATACGAAGATTATTTTAGAAAAATAATATTCAATGCGTTAGAATTTTTTTTCCTTTTTGCAGAAAAGTTTTAAGTGATGAAAATTTTTAAATGAAGAAAAATTAATTTTCAAAAAATATTTGCGAGGAAAGTTTTGCTTACGAAAAAATTTAAGTTAGATTGAAAAAAATTTCTCTTTTTTTTCTCTCTCTCTCTCGAATCAATACTATGTGACTAATGTTAATGCTTAAATTTGCTTTTGGCTTCAAAGTCTTTGTTTCTTTTCTCATAGTATATCATGATTTATATTAAACAAGTTTGCGATAATTATTTGCACTCATTGCGTTACTTACAACTTGTACTTCTATCTAAATTATTGTGAATGTAAATTTATCGTAGCTATTTCTTAACAAGTCTGGCATTAATTTATTGCATTGATCTAATTAATTACATCTTATGCTCACATCTGAATTATTTTGAATGTGAATTTAACAACTTTCGCACCTATCATGCATTACATTTTTTTTTTTCTCCCACAATGTTTACTTTTTACGTGTTTGAAAGATTTTATGTCGGAAAAAGTTTAGTGTTTATGAAATATCATTGAGGAATACTTTGTGATAAAAAAATTTTCGAACTTCAATTATTTTTACACGAGGTGAGTATCGAACATGCGACCTTCTGATCCAAAAAGCATTTTCCTTAGCTGTTAGAAATTATTTTTCCCCACTTTATATTTTTCAAGTAATCGAAATTACTTCTTTCACAATCAACTATGATTTTAATTTCACCAATTTTTATTATTTCCAAAAACGAGCAAAATATTAGAATTTACACTTAGTATTAATTATGATGAATCATTATCATTTTTTGAATTTTACTTTCTCTTAATTATATTTTCGAATCTCATTTCCTTTTGATCAAAAGGAAATGAGATTCGAAAATATAATTAAGAGAAAGTAAAATTCAAAAAATGATAATGATTCATCATAATTAATACTAAGTGTAAATTCTAATATTTTGCTCGTTTTTGGAAATAATAAAAATTGGTGAAATTAAAATCATAGTTGATTGTGAAAGAAGTAATTTCGATTACTTGAAAAATATAAAGTGGGGAAAAATAATTTCTAACAGCTAAGGAAAATGCTTTTTGGATCAGAAGGTCGCATGTTCGATACTCACCTCGTGTAAAAATAATTGAAGTTCGAAAATTTTTTTATCACAAAGTATTCCTCAATGATATTTCATAAACACTAAACTTTTTCCGACATAAAATCTTTCAAACACGTAAAAAGTAAACATTGTGGGAGAAAAAAAAAAATGTAATGCATGATAGGTGCGAAAGTTGTTAAATTCACATTCAAAATAATTCAGATGTGAGCATAAGATGTAATTAATTAGATCAATGCAATAAATTAATGCCAGACTTGTTAAGAAATAGCTACGATAAATTTACATTCACAATAATTTAGATAGAAGTACAAGTTGTAAGTAACGCAATGAGTGCAAATAATTATCGCAAACTTGTTTAATATAAATCATGATATACTATGAGAAAAGAAACAAAGACTTTGAAGCCAAAAGCAAATTTAAGCATTAACATTAGTCACATAGTATTGATTCGAGAGAGAGAGAGAAAAAAAAAGAGAAATTTTTTTCAATCTAACTTAAATTTTTTCGTAAGCAAAACTTTCCTCGCAAATATTTTTTGAAAATTAATTTTTCTTCATTTAAAAATTTTCATCACTTAAAACTTTTCTGCAAAAAGGAAAAAAAATTCTAACGCATTGAATATTATTTTTCTAAAATAATCTTCGTATGTAAACAAATTTTCTTAATACAAAATATTCCTCTGAAAATATTATTGAAATAGAAAAACTTATACTCATGAAATGAAACTTAGAAGAAAATATTATGCAGTATTAATGGCGAAACGATAAAACTGAAACTAACATAATAAAATGTTGTTCAAACGTTACATTCAACTCAGGAAATTTCATAAACTTAAGATGCAAAAAAAAAAAAAAAATTCTAATAACATTGCAAAATTTCGAAAAATAAATGCGAAAAAAAAAATAATAACTCTCCAAGTCTAAAAGACTAAAGGCAATTTTCCTGAAGCTGAACTTAACGAGATCTTATTGAAAACGAAAAAAAAACTTATACTCATGAAATGAAACTTAGAAGAAAATATTATCCAGAACTACCACAGTAAAATGTTGTATGAAAATTTCAAACGTTACATTCAACTCAGCAAACTTCATGAAACTTAAGATGAAAAAAATATACTAATAACTTTGCAAAATTTTGAAAAAAAAAAAAAAAATCTCCAAGTCAAAAAGACTAAAGGTAATTTTTCTGAAGCTGAACTTAACGAGAAATGTAAAACTTCATGATACAAAAAACGGATATTCATGATATAAAACTTAGAAAAAATAATAAAGTATTATTGATGGAATGATCGAACTATTATTCCTCCCGTTAAAGTTTTGTGTTTGGTTCATTAAAGATTCACTTGATTGGATTGTTACTTATGAGTCATAAATAATTTACACAACTCCATTGAAAGAGAGAAGTCTGACAATACTTGAAGTTTGGGCATTTCGTAGAAATAATGTAACTCGATAGAGAGGAATGCGCTTAATGGAGCAGTTAATTAAATCATTAAACTATGGGATGTTAGCATATTAGCTAAAAATTCAAAGTTGTGATAACTATGACGAAACTGATGTAGAAGTCGGGGAAAAAGTAGAATGCATCAAATGACATAGATTATTCATTACTCATACTCGAAAACTGAAAAATGCCTTTTGGATCAGAGGGTCGCATGTTCGATACTCACCTCGTGTAAAAATAATTGAAGTTCGAAAATTTTTTTTTATCACAAAGTATTCCTCAATGATATTTCATAAACACTAAACTTTTTCCAACATAAAATCTTTCAAACATGTAAAAAGTAAACATTGTGAAAAAAAAAAAATGCAATGTATGATATGTGTGAAAGTTGTTAAATTCACATTCAAAATAATTCAGATAGGAGCACAACATGTAATTAATTAGATGAATGCAATAAATTATTGCCAGACTTGTTAAGAATAAGCTAAGATAAATTCACATTCACAATAATTTAGATAGAAGTACAAGTTGTAAGTAACGCAATGAGTGCAAATAATTATCGCAAACTTGTTTAATATAAATCATGTTATGCTATGAGAAAAGAAACAAAGACTTGGAAGTCGAAAGTAAATTTAAGTATTAGCACTAGTCATATAGTATGGATTCGAGAGATCATGTGCTTGCTGCTGATAAGACGTCATGTGATCTTTAGTTATCAGTATGAGGTCAGATTTGATCAAGATAAATCATTTGTAGCCTTGGGTTTGATGGAAATGGTTGTTGAAATGTTTCGGAAGGACTCCTGTGATCTTCGTTGACTCCCGGCTTTTGATGTAAATTTCACGGCATGTCGGTTTTTGGATTTGTGTTGATGTGCGAAATAAAGTATGAGGGAGATTACATCATTTGTTGTTGTAAATTGAAATACCAACTCATTTAGTGTAATCTCTTTTATTGCTTTTACTACTCGCCATTCATTCATAGGACATCGCTGTGATTCGCTCAACATAAAGGTAAGTTTCTTGTTTCATTTCAATTGATTGCATGCAAAATAATACCTATAGTTCAATTTTTTATCAAGTGTTGAGCGAGTTAAAGTGTTTTATAAGTTTCATTGGGTGAAATGATATTGAATGTAAAAAAAATTTGTGTGTTCGAACGTATAAACCAATGTTAACTTGAGTGTATCGAATTGATTTTAAATTTTGACGTTGGAAAATAAATTTCGATTTTTAATTTCAGCATGGGGGAATTTTTAACTTTTGATTTTGACGTTGCAAAAAAAAAAATTTGATTTTTAATCTTGATATTGTAAAAATTTTAATTTTCAACTTCGACATTGTGAAAAATTTGATTTTGATTTTTAATGTATTAACGACCGAGTTTTCTCTTATTTGGCAGAGTAGGATTATTTTTCACTTAATGGTTGAAATTTTTGACTTGTTGACTTGATGTTTGAAATTTTATTTAACAATTGAGTCTTAATGAATGGATGCATGTGTGTTTGAATGATAGAGAAGTGGTTTGTATGAATGATTGAGGTTTCACATGAAAGTCGAGGGTTGAGTATAATCGGATAAAAGTAGTAAAAATCAATGTGTGGTCTATTGTGTGTGAGTAATTGACAGTCTTGTATGGTAATGATTATTTGTATCAATGTGTTCATTAATGTCGGAAATAAGAAGTCGTGTTGGTCGAGTTTGTTTTGGAGTCGAAGTAATTAAGTCATTGTAGATTAGATGAAAAATTTTGAAGTAGCTAAAAAGTTTAAAAATTAAGTTGTAAAACAGGGACATAGTTAAAAAAAACAGTAAAATTCGTGAAAAAAAAACATGCAATGTCCAGAACTTTATAGAAATAATCAAATTCGGAAGTGTGGGCTTTTTTTAATTTGACTAATTACTAATTAAAATGGGATGGCAATTAAAAAGTCATTCATTACTCTGGGTCAGATGAGCAGCAACATAAAAAATTAATTTTCACTGAAAAAATTCCATTTCGGTTTGAAAAAATAATCCAAGTTGGAAAAAAAAATAATTTCCACAGCATTAAAAAATTAATTTTCATTGACAAAGTCCCCATTTCGGTCTGAAAATTCGAAAAAGAAAATTAAACTCGTTGAGAAATAGTTAAAGTTCTAAAATTAACATGTAAAAGCGCGAGGGATAAACTGAAAAACAGCAAAATTCGTTAAGAAGTATGTAAAGTCGGGAATTCCTAAATAATATTCTCATTCGATGGTGTGAAATTAATTAAATTCGACTAATTACTAATTAAATTAGCAGGTTAATAAAAAATAGTTAATCATTACATTGGGTCGGATTATCATAAACATAAAAAAAAATTAATTTTCATTGACAAAGTCCGATTTCGGCTTGAAAAATAATTTAAGTTCGAAGAAATAATTAAATTCGAAAAAAAAATAAATTTCCATCAACAGATGGCAGCATCATCGTTCTTTGATATTAAAAATTATATTGAGATTCATTTAAACCGGCGGCCCCAAAAACACAACAAGTGTTGCCATTCAAAGAAACCTAAATATTTGGTTGTCATAGCAACCAGATCATCACCTTGTAGTCTTGCGTAAGCAAGAACGTGTTGCCAACCGAAAACTCCCGGCGGCCCCAAAAACACAACAAGTGTTGCCATTCAAAGAAACCTAAATATTTGGTTGTCATAGCAACCAGAAAAGGTGTTGCCATTCGAAAAAAAGCCTCATAACCTTCTTCAACGTGTAAAACTCCCGGCGGCCCTGAAAACAACTCAACCCCAAGCAGCAGCCCCTAAACAACTCAACCCAGGGTGGGGGAGGTGCAGGTGGGGGAGGGAAGGTCGCAGGGGGTGGAGGTCCACCCCACCACCCCCTGTGCCGGTGAATCCCCATTTTTACCCTACTCACGAATATATTCAATCAATAAACTACCAACTTGTTTTGAGTCAAGGTATTTCAGTATAAAAAGTATGTTTTTGCACTTGAAATAAGAAAGAGATACGTAGAATATTTTCGGTGTTTCTGTCTTATGAGGCAGATGGGTGTAAAATATTTAGGTTTAATAAAGTTTTTCGGCACAGTGATAATTCTCGTTAACAGATCACCTCAGATTTTTTGAAATGTTTGCCGTAAACATTGCTTCTTTTAAATATGGAAAATATACATTGGTATTGAGAACTATACCTATCCACAACCGAATTTTGTAGTTTTCCCTAACTACTTCTTCATTTGACAGCATATGAAAAATCTACTCAAGATTTTGGGACATTTTCATCCTTAGTCACTGTCATTTACTTTGTCCAAGTCAATGTTAGAGCCATTAAACGTGCCCATCAAAGTAAATCTGTTAATGAAGGATGCGGCATGCATGGAAAACATAGAGCAATTAAGCTGGGCTGTTATGTTCATTTTATTCAACCAGTAATGACGTAAATGTATTTAAATAAAAATCCGATTCAAAATACGCTGTTTAAAATTTAACGTCTTAGGAGGTCCAAGTTTCTTTTGGAAAATCAGGAATAAAATGTAATACAATTCTGAACAACATTTTGAGATATTATCATTATTTCAATCAAATCCAGCCCCCCCCCCCCCCTCCTTTCAGTGACATTTGAAAAGTTTTCTAGTAGATTTGCCTTTTTAGTAAATATCATTAATGTATTTTAGCATTTTTGTGGTATCATTTATCTGTCTTAATTATGTACCAGTGGTGCAGACACGAGATGGGCTTCGGGGGTACCCCTCCCTCGTGCCCAGGACCCCTAAACATTCTCCCCCCTCAAAAAAAAAAAATAAAATAAAATAAAATAAAATAAATAAATAAAATAATTAAAACGGAGTAGGAGGGGCGAAACTGAGCTGGGGAAAAAACTGAACGGTGAACGGATAGCAATCACTAAGTACTTTCTAATTGCAAGTAGTATTTCGCGATTAGCAAGGGATCATGGTCATTCAGCACTTCCAGCGCTGCACAAATAAATTTTAGGGAAACCTTTGTTTTTCCGGAGCTTCTAGTTTAGTGCAATTAGTGCATCTTGATGAGCTCTAAAGGCGCCACGTCCGAGTTTTATGAAAAAAATTCCTGGTACAAATACATCAAAAGCACCTGTTCTGTAGATGTTCAGTTTGATGTAAAAATCAAACTGAATGCTGGAAATTACCAAACTCCCTCAAGATCTCAATTTTCTTTCTTTCTTTTTTTTAAGAGGGGGGGGGGGGTAATTGTCACGACTAGGGTAGGAAAATTGCCACACCAATTTTTCTGTGGCTCCATCCTAATTCTGATCGAAAGATCAAAATAGTTATTAGCTTCTATCTTGCATTTGACCAAATTACCCTATTGTTGGGTATTGTTATCTTGAATTCGGTTTTCATGTACATTGTGAAAGTTTAAAATATTTATTTAATAAAATACATGATTCTAATCTCAGGCTTATTCCATTCTTCCCTTGGATTAGATTTAAATCAATAATACGTTCCATAAAATACTTGAAATGCTAATATGGTTTATATTTAAAAAAAAAAAAAACTAAAATACATTTATTCCACTTAAAATCATAAATGAGATGAAATAAATGTATTTCTTCCATAAGTGGTCAAAATGAGCTCCACAAAATAAACGACTTTTATCTCTTTCGTGGGGAAGAAAATGAATAATCGCTTTAAAAAACAGCTTGCTCATTCGGAGCGCTTTCTTTCTTCTTTATTTTTCACTCCGCCGGCGACTTGAAGATAAATGTCACCGCTGCTAACGCGTTCTCCGAAAAGTCATCTAAAGAGATAAATTTTCCAGAATGAGGAGAAAGGGAAGAAAGCATCCCCCAACCCTCAAAGGGGTCGCCCGAAGTGAAAAAGTGAAATCTGATTCCCGATACGCTCACTCTGCAGCGACTCGAGGCGTTGACAAATTACGAGAGGATTGCTGGTGTCTTTCCCTTTCACATTCTTTTGCGGTCGAACAGGAAATGGCTCTATCCAGTCTATCCAAAAGGGAACCCAATATTCTGTGGACTGCTCGATCGACATCAACGCCTTTGCGGAATCTGTGGACTTCAAGTGCTTCGAATTGGATTTTCTCGCTTTTGTTACGTAAAAACATTGGCGTAGGAAAGGGGTTGTCCCAGAGTCCGCACACCTCCCTTGAAGTTCAAACTTTAATACCTACAGTGAATAGAAAGTTTATCTTCTTTTGTTTTGAATGTCATTTTCATCAATTTTATCTATTAATGACTTTCCATGTAAAATAGAAATGATATTCTGACTGCTCCTGTTTACATTTTCACGTATCAGAGTTGAGTATTTTAAGCCTTGGAAAACCTCTTTGAGAACTTTCTTGCTACGCCACTGCATAAAGAAGAGTGAATCGTGTAGCAGGGCTCTGATTCAGGAGGAAAGGGTTACATTAATATACTATCACATTATTTTCCATTTAATCGCGAATTGCGTGATTAACATTTTTTTGACATTTTTTCTTACATTTTTTTATCCAAAGATATTTTGTATAATGGTTACAAACACTGTTTAATGGAAGGGAAAAATAATAGAAAAAATATTACGTAAAAAATAATTTTTTTATTAAGGAAAGAAAAATCGTCCCTTAAAAGTTACGATAGACCCCAGAGGTTACATATTTTTTTTACTAAAATTTTTTTTCTGCCTACGATATAATATTTAAAAAGACATTTAAAAAAAAGAAATAAAATCGACAATTAACGTAAACTGGGAAGCTGGGAATAACTTTGAAAACTTAGCTTTTTCTCTTGAGATTGTGAACGATGTAATTTTTTATAAAGATTATATTAAAACTGCTACAGAACACACTTTACAATGGTTATATGCTGCAATCTGTTAATAACGAATTGAAACAATACCAAGGTACTAATTCAACACTATTATTTGGTTGAAATGTTTATTTTGGTGGAAATTCAGACCCTCTTTTGGACCGTCCCTAAAAAGGGACTCTAGGCATTAATGGGTTAAAAATAGATTTCACCCTAAGTTAAGCGCATCACGGATAATTACTAATTATTCATTAAAAAACAATTATTATGAAATGCGCTCCCAGTACCGGCAACCCATCCCCTCAGAGGTATGTGAAATTTCAAGTTTTAAAATGCAAGTTCAGGTTATCTTTAGAGACGTTCAGCGAGGAAGATCCCTCCGGAAATTTACTTCGCAATTCAAACTATGGTAGTATGAGCGAGGATGACTCGCTTGTGTCTTCTTAACGTTGTAATTTTCTCTACATCAATAGCACAAAGCACAAAGGTATTTGTAAACTTTATGGTAGTAAAGTTACGGAAAGGAGTGGTTCGGAAAACCTCCCTAAGGATATTTCGCAACTAGTATACTATAAAAACGCCTTTTCGGTTCTCTTTAATGACGTTAGGAAAAGGATTGAGGGGGGGGGGGTGGCTAACCCTAGAAATTCTAGCGCGGGCCCCCTAGGCCCACTCCTTAAATACGTCTTTGAATGACGTCATTAATAGCAAACACATATTAATTTTATTTCGCCTCTCCCCTTGTTCGAATATTTTGATTCTTGATTATACAAATATATTTTTTAACCTTAAAAAAATGTAGCAAAAAACAGAAAGAAATAAACAATAGCTAAGTCTTTTAATTGTTATTTTTGTATTAACTGTAAGCCGTATAGAAATATGCGCATTTCTTTTAAACTTCAGTTGAATGTCACAAAAAATCTGTGTGTGATAGAGAAAAACTGTTTGCATATTTGATTTCAACGCATCATTTAACACTGAGATCAGATATTCTTTTAATTCTTACAGAAGGAGAGCTATTTGTTTCCTTTTTTCTTTGTAGGCCAGTGTTATCAAACAGAGTAATAGAACAAAATCGATTGCGTAGTGAGGATCAGATTGACAAGATCCTACTCATAGGAAGAGTCCCATGTGGTCTAGTGGTTAGGACACCTGGTTTTAACCCAGGTAGCCCGGGTTCAATTCCCGGCGTGGGAGCATGCTATTTTTTTTTTTTTTTTTAAGTTTTAATATTAATTAATACTGTTCGTTCAGATTTTCTTTGGAAATGACTTTACAGTGCTTTTTTGTGCCCCTCCCCTTTTTTTTAGATTATTTATGAAGAATGTTTAGTTCTATATTTTTAAGAAAATCATGAACCTTACAGCGTACAATTTTATTTTTTACATCATTGCCGAAATAAGAGTAGAAAATAATGCAAAAATTAAGAATGAGAACAAAAATAATACATCAGAATAATCAATTGTACACCAATAAAAAAAAATTCAAATGTTTGTGTACCGTTAGATGAATTTACGATTTTGTCTGCAAATCTATTACTCAGAATGAAAATAAATATTTTATTCAGAATCTCAGGAGACTCTTTTTAGCAACTAATTGACTCATTTTTTAACTTAATTAAGCAATCCCTAAGCGTATCCGCAAACAAATTATTTCGCCATTATTTACATTTTTTTAAATATAAAAATAAAACATTTCTCGCTATTATTTGCATTTTATTAAGGTTATATACATTATTTTAGGTGAATGGTGTGGTCGAAGAGTAAATACGATTTTATCTTGAAAGACATAATCTGAACCCTTGTTTTCGATTTTATTGCGCGCTATAAAACAAAAATTTACCGCTAACGGTTTCAGATTTTTTTGACAAGAGTTTCTAGCTTCGGGAAATAAATCATATTTAGCACGTTATATCACCTCCTTTTGTTTCAATAATTAAATAACTGAATTTAAATTTTTCATCAACATTGCAGTGAAAGATGCGAAGTGTGCTATAAAAAGCTTTTTCCTTGAAATCAAAAAATCCAAAAGTTTATATTACAGCAAATAAAAACAGTTAAATAGTTCAGTAATGGTCGTTTCCCATTCATTTTGATTACAAGGCAAACCAAGTCTCTGCGCAAATTAGCCAAATAATTAGACAACTTGAGAGCTATTTATATATTTAAGGTTATGATTGCCCTAGTTTTCCACGTTTTTGGCGACTTTTCGAAAATAAGTTTCGAAGTATTTACCGTCTAATTACTGATGTATTATCGTCATAACTATTATTTGTGGTTTTTTTTTCAAATGTGTAGCTTCTCTAAGTCAGTGCGAGTGCGCAGGCATGTTGGTCAGCAAGCGGTCTGTGGGGGATGCAACATCGCCCCTAGTTGCCAGAAAGAGGACAGCCATTTTTTTTCTTGGAGGGGGGAGGGGAAAAAATCTTCGTTGTTTTAAAAAATGGAATAGGAAAAAAAAAAAAAAACTGAAATAAAATTGACAAAACTTATTTTCTGAAAAATGTTAAAAGACAAGTATTAAGATTAAATAAAAAAAATTAAACAACCCCTGACCCTAATTGCCGATCTCATATTAAAGCGAACTTCTCTAGTCATAAAGCATTTTAAATCTAAATATATTTAATTGCTTTCGAGAAGCTATTGTAAACACGGAAAAGAAAAGATAATAATTACTGTAATATTAGCTAGTTGCAAAAACAGAATAAAGAAAGAAAATTTAAAATTATTATACTAAAATCAATTACAAGTACTTTAATTGTTAACAAATGGAAACTGGCAACAAATAAACATTTTAAATCCTTGAGTTTTCCTTCCTCGTCAGCCGACAATGACATCTGTTTCCCATCGTGTAAATTTAAATCTCCTAATAGATTATTTTCAAACGACTAGAGTTTGAAAAGATCTCTTGATTAGGTGGAATTCACAGTAAATACATTAGTAATATTACATAAATACCATTTTATCTGTAAACGCTATTTATTATGCAGCAGCTTTTTTAATCTTTCAATTCAAGTTTTTTCTGTTTACTTAACGATGAATTTTTATTTGCATTCCATATATATCTATCTTTCTGAAATCAAAAGAACAGTTAGAAGAAGAAAAAAAAGTTAGAGCTTTTCAAAAATTCGCTTATTTTTAAGCGAAACTGGTTTTTACACAGAATGGAGAAACTAAAAGTCAACAGATGTCATGATTTACTTTTTTCAACTATTTAAAATTTCGAAGTCATCGTTCCATAAATGCATTGAGGTTGATAACACAGATTTTATTTTGAGCAAAATAAATTATTTTACTTCAGTTTTCACTGCACACGCCTTCATAAATTAATTTTAGAAGAGCATTTGGACACTCTGGAGGACTCTTCGGAGAGTTCAAACGACTCTTTTCAAAAGCACCATTTGGGAGTCGGAAGAGGAAAGGGTTCTGACTGTCTCGTCTGGATGAAAAACAAAATGAATAAGAGAGAGAGAGAGAAAAAGTGTGTGTGTACTTGTAAAAAAACAAACCCGCACTATTTGCGCGACCATGATTGCCGTGAATCTAAAAAAAGAAAAAAAAAAAACACCGTGAAGGACCCGTTTGAAGTATACGGGGTTTACGCCCCGTTCAACCCTGAACTAGATGCTAAATGAGATATGGCTGGGGTCTGTGGATGGAAAAAAAAAAGCTGAAGTCAAACAATTCCTGCCATTAGAGTTCGTCACACATTTTCCTCGTATTTATTTGTACCACCGTCGCATATGGATATTGTTTCAATATTTCGGGAAAGTGTAATGTGGTATTAGAGTAAAAGTGTGCAATTATGTCTATTTCTTGGCTAGGGATATAGATGCGGTCTTTTATTCAGGCTTGCATTTCAAATATGATTAATTAATTTATTTTTTAGTTTGCCATACTATTTATGATATTTTTAAATTAATTATAATGTAAAAGCTGGTTTAAAATAGGAAATTATTTTACATTAAAATATATTTCTTTCATTAATCTACCTCATCATATCATGATTTCTGTGCGTGGATATTCCATATATAGAAGACATGCCAATAACTGTTTTCCAAAAATTCGCAGTTATGTTTACTTCCTTCCAATGAATATAAGTAAGATTTTATATTATTCAGGTTTGCATTACTAAAAGAGTTATTTATTTATTTATTGCACTTTTTTATTTCAGTTAAGAGTTATGCCATTTTAGAAATGATTAAAATGTAAAAATAGGTTTAAAACAAGACATTTTTATAAAAATAATTTTACAAAACAAATACAAATAAATGTTTTAAATAGAAAAGAAATGCAAAAAAAGTTTTTTTTAAAGCTACAACTGTGTTTCCTTTCTCCCAAAAAGCCTAAAACGATTTTCTTTTATTTGTGATTGCATTTCCAAACGAGCTATTCATCAATTTATTTTTATTTAAGTTCAGATTTATTTCAAGAATTATTATTAAAAAGGCAAGAATTGGTTCCAAGCTCCAAAGAAGAAATTTTTCACCATTAAAGTATACCTTCCATATAAATGTACCATATCATATTATATTTATGAGCTCTGTGGAGATTTTAACTACAGAAGAAATGAAAATAAACGCTTTCGAAAAAATTAGGGAAAATAATTGAAGAGTTTTTCTCCCATTTGCCACAATCAACGTCTACAGATATACGGAGGGTTTTTGTGCTTGCATAAAAAATTACATAGTATGCATTTCATTTAAGATATTTATGAATGAAATGAAAATTAAAAAATTGTGCTGTGGCATTTTAAACAAAATTGTTGGTTGTCAACTGAAGTAAGTAGTAAATACTACCTGATTTCTGACTTGAAGAATCGGTTTCCTTTTTTTAATAGTTTTGTAGGTAAAAAAGACTCTTTTCTTGAGTTAAACAAACAAAAATCATAACCTCTGCATTGAGTGTCTTCTTCTTTTATCATTTATCATACAATGTTCTCAATGAAATGTCTAATGACATATTTATCATATTATACACCGTACAATAGTACCTAAAAAGGAGTATGATTGCCTTTCTGTCCCGCAATGTAGCATTATTGAAGCATCAAATGTCTTTAGTTTAATCAAGATTTTTCAGAGAAAATACTCACGTTTTGCCAATAAACATAAATTGCTTTGCGTTCAAAATTTATTTACTAATTTCTTCTGAATAAAATATAAATATGAATATATGAATTAAAAACTTATAATCTAATACGTCTTACAATAAACGATCGAAACACCTCTGCATTAAATACGCGTAGTTCTAAAATGGTATTTTCAAGTAACTTAATTATTTAACAAATGAATTAATTAAAAAAAAAAAGAAATACAATGAATAAATAAATATATTTCCGGTTCAATTTATTTTCAAACTTTTTTTGTGAGTAGTTTGGTCCCTCGCGTTTGTGGTTTACCACAATAGAAAATCGATCTTTCCCAGTTTTGCTTCTCTCCACCTTTTCCGCCGTCACAGGAAATAGACCCTACGTGGTTAAGTGGATTTGGATAAGAGCATGCCCTCAGCACAGAGCAATTACTTTCTTCCGGTGATGTAGAACTCCCCCTCCATAAATTCTATAGTATGCAAGTATACCCCATTGCGGAATACTAGTCAAGAGACGCTTGTTACTCCCAAAGATCTTTGGATAAAGTTTATAAAGTTTTGGTCAAAGCATTAAGTTCGCTTTTTAAATCTACCGACTTAGTAAGGTATATGAATTTTTCTAAAACTGTTTGCTTAGATTTACGTTTCTCATAACCGACCTTTTTAGCAGTGTGAAACGCCCAAACCATCATACACAGCTTTGTGATTTGTTGTCCGGTAATTATAAAAATAACAACTGGACCTTGCATTTTAGAGAGAAGTAACAATTCTACCTCAATACGGTTATTTTGAATAAATAAGTACATAAATAAAAGATTAAGAAAATAACGTACAGCCTAGTATTTATATATCTATAATAATAAAAGCAAGTATAATGTGTCTGTCTGTCTGTCTGTCTATCTGTCTGCCTGTCTGTCCATTTGACCGAGCTCTCCAGCCAAATCTATCGCACGCAGGGACCTGGAATTTTTTACACGGAAGCACAAAGGGGCTGGCCACCAGACCTCGAAGCCCGATTTTCGATTTTTGAATTAGAAAAATTTTAAAAAATTATTTATAAAACTTCTTCTCGAGATCGCTGCTCGCCAATACAATATGTGTTATCGTAAATCCTTACTTCAACGAGCAACCCGATGGTCAAGTGGTTCTGCGCGTCAGGTTGAAGTTCCTGATGGAATGAGATCGAATCCAGGCCCGCAAGGATTTTTTCGAACAGCTGCATGTTTTTTTTTTTTTTTTTTTTGAATGATTTTAATGATTGTAATGTCTTAATGCAGGTACATCCCCTCATGGGGATCTACCCCATATTTTTTTATAGTACAAAATGACAGTTTTGGTCGAATCTTTTTTAAAATTGGCAATGGGGTCCTTCGATGCTGTAGAATTTTCGTATGGACGTTTGCGCCATTTTTTGGGGCTTTGAATCGATTGTGGCAATAAATGGTTTTTGATTTGCGGCACTTATATTATTCTATCAAAAATTATATACACTATCAATTATATTATGTTAATTTTTGTACCTTTATAAAATTCTGTATTTTATACCTTGCATTTACGTCAAATTCAAGGTAAAATTAAAAGTCAAAAATTCTGAAGAAGATAAATATATGTTAAAAATTAAAGTAAATATTTTTTGTGATTTTCATATTGGTTGTGACCAAAAAACATCATTACAAACAAATAAAACGTATCAAACACCATGAGTGTTGAGTTATTAGGCAAAATCTGCTGTGTAATGTTTTTTGCATTGCGAGGGGGGGGGGGGTATGAACGACCATTAAAGTGACACAAATTTTTAAAAAATAAAGGTTGGATCTCCAATTATCTTGCTTCGTAATTTGAACCCGCCCCGGCTGTGCAACGGTACGCGATTAGTCATTCAAAAATTAATGAAAAACGTGATCGAAGCCAGAATTTTAAATGGCAAGTTCAGAGGTGAAAATATACTCATACCACGGATTCCTATTATACCTACAGCTGTGCCCATTTAATTCAAACGTATTCAGTTTCCGATTAGATTGGTATTTGCAATGACTATCAACAAATCCTAAGGTCAAACGATGTCTGTTTGTGGCTTAGATTTGAGAACACCATGTTTTTCACACGGACAATTATACGTGACATGCTCTCGAGTGGGTAAACCATCCAGTTTGTTTGTGTTAGCTAAAGATGGACTAACAAAAAATATTGTTCACGCTATAGCATTAAGAGATTGATATTGTTTAATAGCGGCTCGACGGACCACTTAATGGCCGATAGTAGTGGACTGTATATTGTTCCGTGGATGAAACACTCGAATCTTGAGAACTTACAAACAGATTTAATCAACGGAGGACACAATATTTACAGATATGTACATTTTGAAATTTATGAATGGAATGTGGGCTTCATTAGAGAAGCATAAAATGCCCACGTCGGCGGAATGCCTCGTTACTCAGGCGTCTAGTCCTTTGCTCTCGCACAGGCAAAGTCCCGGGATATTTCATATTCGGCAGAGACGCCGCGGCGCGCGCATGCGCAAACATCTACGCACGCGCAAACAAATAGTGTTACTGTCGTAATTGTTTAATGATATATAATTTTAAGGAATAAATTATAATAACTTAAAAATAATGTTTGCCTTTTGTTATTTTTATATTCCCTCATCGTTCACAGCGCTCCATGCTTATTTCACGCATATACAACATTCTTACATACATACAATATACACATTCTACCATACATACATACTTACAATAAGTAAGCTATTTTTTGTCTACACTAGAAATTGCTACTATTGTGATTTGTTGCTATACACACTACTATTCTTGCGATATTCACTTATCTGCATTTTCTAAATGCACGGGCAACGCCGGGCGGGTACAGCTAGTATATAATAAACAAACATTACGTAAAAAAAAGTGGTTCAATTACATTTAATAGAGATTAATTTTGTAAGCTAGACCGTAAAGTTTTGAAAGATAAGGAAGTGATGTAAAATTAATTCATAATAAACTTTTTGAAATATTTGAAATTAAATTATTTAGCCATTTTGTTTGCTGCTTATACGTCATTTCTATATACATTTCTATTTTTAATGTGATGAAACTTTGAACAAACTTCTGCAATAAAACGACTGTGTTTTACAGCACGTATCCTTAGAGCCTAGCATGAACAGAGAACTAAATCATATGAAAAATATCACATTTAATGGGATTAAAATTATTTATCGCATGAAATTGCAAAACAGGTTTTACTTGCCAAATCATGCAGACTACTTCGCAAAAATTGAGTGAGAAAGCTCTGCTACTATTAACTCCCGCATCAGGTCAACTTAGTCCAAAGTGATGAATATGAAACAGAAATCTGTAGAGCATGGATTTCCTATTTAGCGGCTCTTCGAAAAGATACCGAGTCCTTGACATACCCTTGTTTGAATTTTTATGATCTTGAAAATGATGGTTCACATAAAGCATAACAGTGCTTATTCAGCAATTAAAATGAAAAATGAATTTACTGCTGAAAATGCATTTCATGCTTATCGAAACAAGGATAAAAAAATGCAAACCATGAAGTGTAGAAACGGATTAGATGGGAGTGTGTACTAGTGCTGTCTCTATTTGAATTCCCAGCTTCGGTACGTT
Source organism: Uloborus plumipes (assembly GCA_038373865.1). Classification (NCBI taxonomy): domain Eukaryota; kingdom Metazoa; phylum Arthropoda; class Arachnida; order Araneae; family Uloboridae; genus Uloborus; species Uloborus plumipes. The sequence goes on from JAXGGA010000131.1 coordinate 312,732, forward strand.
ATAATAACAGTACACTGTAAAAAATGAATTGCTTTTACAGTAGGATACTGGCAGCCGAGGTTCCAATTTAAAACTGTAAAATGTACACTAATAAACTGTAAAACTAGCAATTTTAGTTTCTTACTGTAAAGTTTGAAATTTTACAGTTTATTGCAGTAAAAATTTATCTGTATTATACTGTAAGAGCAATTGTAAAATGCGAGGTAATAAACTGTGAAATGAGTAGTTTTACAGTTTATTACTATAAAATTGGCAACTTTTGCAATTCATGACTATAAAATTAGCTGTATTATACTGTAAAAACTAGTCATTTTTAGTGTACTTGCGGTTCCAGCACTTTTCTTTATATTATTTCATGGGGGGAGGGGGGGGGGAGAAACCATGAAGTATCTAGAAATCCTTATGGCACCTTTGACAGGAGTGCCCCCCCCCCCAATGGTACATAAAGGCTCACCCTCTTAAATGGTACGGAGCATCCCCTGACTACCCCCAAATGAGATCAAAATCACTCTTAAACTAACCCTCTAAATATTTCAATGGTTCAGTCTGTGACATGAACTGCCTTTCATGGGTATCCCTGCTTTTGAGATCAAAGCATGTTATTTCTCTAAACCTGCAACTTTAATAGCATAAAGCTATGTATTAATCTGCAGCATTCTATGGTAATAATTTTGAATTCATATGTCACGCATGGTTGGCTCGCAGATTTTAAAATGCTAAAATATCCAATACACGGATGGCGAATTTTAGCTGCAGTAAATTACTCTTATGATTTGTTAAAGATTTTTTGCTTCATGTTACTTGCAAATTTTTGAATATAGGGCCAATATGTTGTTTATTGCAAAAATATGCTATTAATTGATTCTTCCTTGTTTATCCTTGTTGAACTTTTCTTGAGCAAGAAAAATATATTTTGCATTTCATTCCTCACTAGCTGACCCGGCGAACTCTGTTCCTCCTTAAAGGCAATAAATAAGCAAATTTTTGAATTTATTAAGTTTTTTTTTATTAGAAAATACAAAAAAAAAAAAAATTAAGTACCTACATTAATCATTCATTACTGTATTTTAGTACATAGGTTGCTCTTCACTTAAGTACCTTGTGATACACAACATTTTTTGTTTTGTTATTAGGTGCAAAAACAAACAACGCAGATGGTCTTCCGACCCGTGAACATGCCATATATAATTGACCATGGGAAAAACAGTGATGTTCTAGATTCAAACCACAAACTTTTAATTATTGGCCTTGTGATTTGTTGATGGTCATGACAAATGCAAGACGGATCGGAAATTGAAGTCTTTTAAATTCAAATGACATATCGGTTGGGATCATCGGGATCCGCGGAATGAGAACTTCCTCACCTTTGATTTTTCCTTTTAGTATCGTCGCGTAAATAAGTATGCGTTAAAAATAAAATCGCGTACATTGTTCACCAATTTTCTAACCACCAAACGCGTACCGTTGCACAGTTTTGGTTGGTTTATGTTTCGAACCATGATTAAGCCAACCTTTAGGCGTAAATTGTGCGGTGGTAATCCAGGCACATTCAAAGAGTTTAATGTAACTAACACGACTTTCTTTTATAGATATATAGATTTGCATCACAAAAAAGTCAAATAACACTTAATACACCGGTACCTCACAACCGATTTTAGGGTCATTCCATGTCAAGTGTACGAGTCGTCCCCACTCGACCCCCTCCGATTTTGATGAAAATTTTTTTGGAAGTACATATAAGACTTTCATGAAGCCATACCAATTTTTTGCTCCATAAGTGCTATAGTGCAGCCAATATAAATTATTTTGTAAAGGCCTCTTTTTCGTGTCTTGAAAAAAATAACCAAATCGTCAAGTTTGTGCTTTTATTGCTCGCGACCTAAGACGATTATATGGCTCAAATTTGGTGATTCTGATCACTGTTTAGGGTAGAATAGCCTACTTGTGTAACAAAAGCTCAAAGCACTGTAGATTTTTTGCAATTTGCTGCCAAAGTTGGTAAAAAATCGTATTTTGGTAAATTTTGACCATACGTTATCAGCTTGTATCTGCTGAAAGAATGACTTTCTGAAGCTAATTCTTTCCTCGTTTGTAGCCTGATAGTTCGTCCGAAAGGTGTGCAAGTGGCATCTTGATAGCTCAAATAATTGCTGAATTATGCGAGTTTAAATTCCAGTCAAAAATTTTTTTTCTCAATTTTGTCTCAATTTCAAAGGGCAATATCTCAAGAGTCATCTTGAATTTCAATTTTCATTACATTATTGGAAAGAACACACTTTTCTTAACTAAAAAACGTTGGTTTTATTTTTGAAACAAACCAGTTTCAAGGGGATATTGCAGATCAAAAATGTGACGTCTATCCAAGTGAAATCAAAGAAAAAACGACATAGACATTAAAAGTTCATGTCAATCTGTTCTATTATAATTTACAGGAGCTATTGTACTTATGTTCGGATGAAAAAACCTATTTTTAGATATTTTTGAACATTAGTTTTTGTGTGCGCATCCGTAAAAACTCAAGAAATGGCAAAAAATAAAGTTTTGTTTTTAACAAAAAGAATTATCTTTTTATCGCTGCTATAAGAGCTTGAGTCTTTTCCTATGTGTTATTTTAAAGCTCTTGAAATAGAATTTTGGATGATATGTCACTTGGCAAGGTTGTAGGTCATGAATATTTCAAGGTCATAAAAAGCATTTTTCCATTTTTCATCATTTTTCTTTATGGGCAAATTGCAATCATAGGCTGAATATCCTAGACACATCCTCGGCAGTATAAAGAATGGATTTTCAATTACTATTTATCATATTTTCAATCACTATTGTTATCATTTACATGGCGGAAATAATTGCAATATTCAACTCTATCGAAAACTTTCGTTATTGCTTTTTAGAATGATGGCTTTAGAGTCCCATTGTACATATTTTTTGTCACAGACACACCATATTAATTGTTTTATTTATTTATTTATCTCATTTATTAATTATTTTTAATTTTAATTTTTTGAAAAGGAAACAATGCTTTTTATGACCTTAATATATTAATGACACCTTGCAAAGTGACATATCATCCAAAATTCTGTTCTAAGAGTTTTAAGATAACTCCTAGAAAAGACTCAAGCTCTTATAGCAGCGATAAAAAAAAATAATTCTTTTTGTTAAAAACGAAACTTTACTTTTTGCCATTTCTTGAGTTTTTACGGATACGCACACAAAAACTAAAGTTCAAAAATATCTAAAAAATGTTTTTTTCATCAGAACATAAGTACAATATCTCCTTTAAATTTTATTAGAGCAACTTGACATGAACTTTTAAGGTCTATGCCTTTTTTTCTTTGATTTCACGTGGATAGACGTACACATTTTTGATCTGCAATATCCCCTTGAAACTGGTTTGTCTCAAAAATAAAACCAACGTTTTTTAGTTAAGAAAAGTGTGTTCTTTCCAATAATGTAAAGAAAATTGAAATTCAAGATGACCCTTTTGAGATATTGCCCTTTGAAATTGAGACAAAATTGAGAAAACAAAATTTTGACTGGAATTTCAACTCGCATAATTCAGCAACTATTTGAGCTATCAAGATGCCACTTGCACACCTTTCGGACGAACTATCAGGCTACAAACGAGGAAAGAATTAGCTCCAGAAAGTCATTCTTTCAGCAGATACAAGCTGATAACGTATGGACAAAATTTGCCAAAATACGATTTTTTACCAACTTTGGCAGCAAATTGCAAAAAATCTACAGTGCTTTGAGCTTTTGTTACACAAGTAGGCTATTCTACCATAAACAGCGATCAGAATCACCAAATTTGAGCCATATAATCGTCTTAGGTCGTGAGTAATAAAAGCACAAACTTGACGATTTGGTCATTTTTTTCAAGACACGAAAAAGAGGCCTTTACAAAATAATTTATATTGGCTGAACTATAGCACTTATGGAGCAAAAAATTGGTATGGCTTCATGAAAGTCTTATATGTACTTCCAAAAAAATTTTCATCAAAATCGGAGGGGGTCGAGTGGGGATTTTCTCGAAATTTGGGACACTTGACATGGAATCACCCTTTAGCAAAGATTGGGAGATAGCTAAAAGGAAAGCATTTTTATCGTCAAGAGATAATAGTGAGGGATATTGAGATGAGTACATTCTAATTAGGTCACAGTTTTTTTGTGAGTTTGCAATGACTTCGTTGTTATTTCAATCATCTGACTCATAAACAGTCTGAAAAAAAAAGATTTATCACTATTTCGCTGAAATATTGAAAAACTTTTCTATGAGAAGAACATGCTTTTTTAAGTTTCGAAGCAGATGCATAATCAGGACATTAGAAAGAGTGTTTTTTTTTTTTTTTTGCATTTTTCATCTTCTTATAACTATTACTAACATTTATTATCATATCACTTAACATGAATTTGAGCTGATAAATATTTTGCTGAATCGGAATAGCACAACACTCTTAGGGCAGTTCTCAAAAGGTGCGAGCAAACACAGATCTAAACTTTAAGGCTATTACACCAAATAACTATTATTTTAATTCATTCAATTTTTTTAGAGCGAATATATTGTTCTGTATAGAGACAGGAATTGCCATAAATTAATTTTAAAATGCGTTTCAATTACCTTTAAAAATGTTTCTTCTTCCTAAAAGGGACAATTTTGGACATTCAAAACGTTAACTGAGCAAACATACCTTCAAAAAAAAAAAAAATTTTTTTAAAACTATTTCCAAGTGTTTCAAAGAAAATTAAGGGCATGGATCTCAAACTGAATAATATTTTGATAACATGTTCTACAAATAACAAAAGTAAGGACATATTATTTATTTTCTAAACAATTTTAGAAAAAAAGTTAGTTGGCAGTTTGATGTATGTCCAAACATTACGATCTGGATAATGCTGTTTTTTGAAAACTAAATAGAATATGTATACGTTTTAAACGTATTTATCTATCATTAAAATCAATTATTGATTGCTGAAAAATGTTTTCTTAAGTTTTTATGCAGTATCTGTGGAAGAAAATCTTTTTTCTTGAACATACATTTGAGATGTCCGAATTGTGTAACGATCTAGGCGCCGACTATCTTACCAACAGCCTGTGGATTAAATTGCTAATAATTAATTTTTACAAGTACCAGCTGTCTTTTAATGGTTATATATCATGTTCTGGGTGCACATACTATGTGATAAAAGCAAAATTGATATCAAATTTGAAAATTTTTGAAATTACTTAAAATTAACTTTTTTGTTTCCACCTTTTGAGAATCACCCCTTAAAGAAAGTGACCAAATCTTTCAGTACGTTCATTTAAGTTGAAAAAGACTTAAAATAAACTGTATATTGAAGTAAAGTATTATCGTAGCAAATTTAATTTACTGTTTGATTTTCTTATGTAAAACCTTCCACGTATTTGCGCATGTGTCAGGTCTTCTCTGATCTTACCAAAATAGGGGTGATAGGTAAGATACCAATAAAGGGAAGAATAATAAGGAACATTTTGAGCCGTATGAAACAACGTAGAACGATGCTAATTTCAAATATATAGTTTAATTGAATGTGTTAAAAGGATAGCAAAAAATGCAAGTTTTAAGTTGAAAACTTCGGAAAGTTCCGATTTACAACCCATCACCCCTTTTTTAAGTGGAAAGGTTCCCGAGTTCTAGGCGCGGTTTTCACGGACGAACAGTATCAACACTACAAAAGCCTTCTCATTTTCTGAACTTAGCAAGAGCATGATTTGTTCACGGTAGAAAAATAAGATGCAAGCATCAGTTGCTAGTTTGGAGATTTATTGAATTCCCCACTTAAAGAAGAAGCATAAAACTGACTGTAGACAATGAGTGGCCTGAGTAATTATTTGGTTTTATATTAGATATCTGTTTGTAAAAAATAATGAAAAAATATCACAGAAATGATGGCACATAGCACTGGATGACTTGACGTAAAATGACCTTTATGTAGTATATTTGATGCATCAGATTCTCTCTGAAAATTCAGCTTTCATTTTTCAACTCAATTGATCTTCAGTGAAAGAAAAAGTTTCGTTTTAAGATTTAAGTTATCGCGTGAAATTAGTATCGTTTATTATAAATAAAAAATAAATAATCCTATGAATAAAATAACCAAAATCAAAGCTATTATAATAGATGAGACAAAATATTTAAAACCGCTACTCTAATATTACTTAATAAAACTAAGATATCAAAGTTTAAGAACAAAGGAAAACCTAGCAAATAGAAATTTAGTTACCGAATACATTAAATAAAAGAAATATCAGTTTCACAAAAACTTGAACTTAAATTTCAATTGATAAAAGATTTTTTTGTTCAAATAAACAGAATTTTCCAGTTTAAAATTCTCCGGGAAAATACAGATTGCTTCAGAAAAAAAAGTTAACTATACCTTCAAGGAGTTGTGAATTTTATAAATTCTTACCACGAACTGAAATATGAACTAGAAGCAGTTCGAGTAACAAAAATATTTCACTGAGATGCTTTAATTAAATTGAAGTTGGTTACAATAGTACTGCAAAATAAACTCATTAGTTCTTTTTTAAACCAAATAAGAAAAAAAAACGAAACGGAATTCAAATTTTTGATAAAAGCAGATATCAAGTTGCTAATAAAGTTAGATCCTGAATCGCGAAAGCTTTTAGAATGGATAATTGCATATTTGTGTTTGGTAAACCTAAATGAAAATTCTACTTTCAGGTTTTAAAACGCATTCTCAAATCTTCCGAAATTTTCGTCGTATATTTGACCGAAATTGCTTCGCGAAAAAGTCTCCAGAAAAACGTTTACCGGAATGAATAAGAAATTCCAAATCCATTACGTTTTATTTGAAAAGCGTAGCTAAGTGATAAACTGAAGCAACGTAAGAACGGCAAAACACGCCGATATTCTTCAAACAAAACCACTGCTTCAGAATTTAATATCATCTGATTCGTGCAACAAATAATCGTACATAATACAAAATTTTTTCAGCTCACCTTGATTTATATGAAAATGTTTCGAAACAAGATTGACATACGTTACAAAAACGCAAATGCAAAGCACGGAAGGCTTGAAATGGCAGATTCGTCCCCAATTTGTCGTTAAAGTGTCTTCTTTTTCGATTGCGTTTGTTTCGCACATTTCTTGCTTAAGTTTTATAAATAATAGCTTGACCCGAAGGTTGAGATATTAACACGTTCTCAAAAAGTAGAGCACAGCTATGATATAAAAGCATTTTCTATTTGGAAAACAGGTGTGTACTTACGTGTTGATGCGGAGTTCTTCACGTGATGTTTTGGAATTTCAGACACTTGAACACGTATGATTACCATTTTAATTGATCCCTATCCAAGTCATACAATGTGAATCAGCGTAATATCTTCATTTATAAATGAGCTTTGAATATATTTAGCACTACACATTTTTCCCATCATCTAACATTCTTTTCTTTATACTGTAAGATAGTGGGATCCAATAAATAACGGCGAGCCATGTGCCCCATTCAATCTAAAGTGGGTATCACACATGGGAAAATTCGTTCAACCCAACTCCCAATTCAACCGCAAGTTCAACTTTTCTTTCAAATACCTGCCAGAAACAGCATAAGAGCATTTACATTTTGAAAAAAAAAAAAAAAAAAACATCGATTGCTGTACAAAACAGCCTGCAGAGGCTCCAAATATGTTAGGTCTTTGTTTCGTTGCATGAAGTTTTGAAGAACATGAACTCGACTTCTATGAAATACAGTAAAATTTTGAAAGTTTCCAAAAAGAGTATTTATATGATAGTTTTTTTTTTGACTCCGTAACAGACGTTTTTTCCGAGATACGTCCGTTACGGAGAAAAAGCTGTTATTTCAATATTTTTCCGGAAATTTTTAAAATAGGCTGAATTATATACTTGTAAAGACCATGTCCTTCATCAAGTTTGAGATGAGACAAGGATTTAACATATTTCTAATCTTTGTAAACTGTTTCGTGAAAAACTGATACGCCTGTTGCTGTGGAATTGTCCGTAATACACAGATATTTTCTGGCCGAAGTTGACTGGAAAGTAGAAGTTTCGGTTGAATTACGAGTTCTGCTGAACGAATTTTCCTATGTATTATACCAGGTTTAAGAATCGAAAACCAGGACCGTCATGTCGAATTTTTCCAGGGGAGGGGGCAAAGGGTGTATACACAATGTAAATTTGCTAAAAAATAGCAAAAACCAACACTAATTACATATAAATACATTGATTTCCCAATGTCAGGGGGGGGGCAATTGACACCCTCCTCGAACCCCGAAATGACGGCCCTGTCGAAAACTATGTTCTAGAATCTTTCAAAACTACAGATTTCTTTATCTCCCTTTACTAGAAGTTAATTTGTTCAGCATACCGTTTTCATGGGAATGAGTTTTTCCTCTTTTTTTTTTGAAACATAGATGCTTTCACAAAATCCTTTTGAAAAACTTTCATAAATATTTCGATGGGAAATATATTTTTCCTCATCCCAATCCTATTCTATAAGAAAAATAAGCTTTTTTTTTTTTCAAATATAAACTAATTTTATGTTCTCCTCTTCTAATCAGATCCAACCAATTTATCCGTTTCTTTTGCAGTATATGTTTATTCTCAATGATCCCCTAAATCCTAAACGTCACCATCACAAAACTTCTCTCCTACATTCTTCTTCGTTCTTTTTTTTCTGCATCCTTTATGCACAGTAGAGTGCCACTTATCCGAGCTTCAATTATACAAACTTCTAATAATTTAAACACTCTATAACTCTTTTTAACCCTTTAACTGTCAAGTTATTTTGATGATTTGGGTGCACAAATTGTCAAATTTTTTTGTTGCAAAAATCAAATGTTTAGAAAAATTTATATTTTGAAGCAAATGGGTAAAACATTTAAAGTTTTGTAGCCACTGCATATTTGCTTGAGGCGGCTGCTACTCAACATGGCAGTTGTAAAGTTCGCTTCTAGTGGAGCATTATTTTCTAAAAATGAAAACAAAAAATATTATTTTCTAAATAATAAATAAATGAAAATAAAAAATAAGTAAATAAAAGTGAATACTTTTCATTAATTCAGTCTTGTGTGGTATAACTGGAAACACTTTTCCAAGCACAAACCCGAGAAACAGTCGGGTTGGACAAAGAGATGAAGCCGAAATAAACGTCTCCCGATATATATTCGGGTATAACAATACGATGCACTCGGAAAAAAAAAATACCCCGAGTAATACTCAGGTGTGACATTTTTGAACACCAGTGCTGTGCCCGAAACTATCTCGGGCATGACAGTTAAAAGGTTAAGGAAAAATGTGTTCATTTTCTCAACTGTTTTAAAAAAGAAAAGAAATCAGAGAAAGAAAAAGAATTGATCATACACCATATCAAAAACATTTTCTCGTTCAGTGTTTGGAAAAGGCAAATGAAATGAAGGTCAAGATCACATAATCCCCGTTAATAGTTACCTCTTTGCTGTGGTCTTGCTTCCTCCTGATGCTTTCCGTTGTTCAGAAAAACGAAATAAAGAAATAAATAAACGAATAAATAAATAATCTTTATTTTCAATTTAAAAAAAGTGAGGGGAAAGAATTACACCCAATGTTTAAACACGACAGTATGGACAGCTGCCAATCTTGGATAAAATGAAGGAAAATTGCGCGCTTAGAATATTTTTATTGATTTATCTATTCATTACTAAATTTTATAAACGCATATACATATGTATAATCATAAAATAACGACGTGATCAAAATACAAGTACTGTAAGAAGTTAAGCCCTTGCTTCGAGGCGGTTACTCACTGCTTTATACGTTTTTAGATGGTTCAAGAAACTAATTTTTCAATGCAAAAAAAAAAAAAAAAAAAATAAATAAATAAATAAATAAATAAAATAAAAAAAATTAGCGTTTGGATGAAAATCATCCGAGATAAGAGTACTTTACATCCAAAATCCAACTATTCCTTTTACATCCAAATGACTTTACAAAAAAATGATCTCATTTTTTTTTGCATTCAAAAAAGGATTCCTAAATATGCAACTTCTTGCAATATTTGCTTTAGGATTACGTTGTTTTATGGTTACTTTTTTGCACAAAGTTTATGCGCAAAAAATATGTGCGTTAGCTTTTTTGGCGTTATTAGAATAGGAATAACCCTGCAGTTGCGTGCCCAATCATTCGAAATTTTGCTTTATCCATACTTGGTTCTGTCCAGACAGGTTTGGATAATCGGTACACTACTCTTTTTTAGCCTATTTTCCCGTTAGAATAAGAAAAAAAAAAAGCATTAAAAGTGGCTTAATGCAACATAAAAATACCGCAAAGTTCAAAAAAAAAAAAAAAGTTAAAAAAGAATAAAAAAAAAATAAAATGAATATCGAAAAATTAAAAATTGGAAAGTAGCGTTTTTAGATGGGGAAAATGTGCGTCTGTGTCGGTCTGTCTGTCACCCCCTAATAACTTTAGAATGAATTGTCCGATTTGAACAAACTTTTTTTTTGGAAAGATCTCTGGGAGTACCCCTCATTTCCATATTTGATTTTTTGATTTTAACAGTTTTGGTTCAACTTTGAACCGTTTAAACAACCTTTCCCCACCTAATAACTTTTAAGTGAACAGTCTGAATGGAATAAACTTTCTTGTTCGAAAGATCTCGGCGAGGATACCTCACACCAAAGCACCTCTGCACCAAAGCAACGCTTGCATTTGAATACAGAGATGAAGTAAAACTCGGATGTTCACATCGTAGTTTTCGAAGCAATGGTGAAAATTTGTTAAATT